>OZ035832.1:1357713-1540213 GCA_964034765.1 Knipowitschia caucasica
GGCTTTGCAGAATGAATTGCATTTAAGTGGAAATTCTCAATGTGGCGAGCTAGCCAGGAGGGTCGCTACCTTGGTGTGTGTTCTGTAATGAAGTGTTAGCAGCTGTGGTTAGCGTGGCTCACACGTGTGCTCTCATTAGCTAGAGCTGATGAATGACAAGTTCCGGCAAAGTGACCCCGGCAAATGACGACGAGCTTGTTACGCTGCGACCGTTCCCTAGTTGTAGCATTGTAATTCCAAATAGAAAAACACTGGAGGCTTGTGAATCATGCAGTTTAGCTCACTTCATGCAATGAGCAGCGGTATGTCAGCCACTTTGGAGTAATTACAGTGTGGGCAAACACTCAAGTCAAGTTCAAATTGGGTGAACGTTGGTGGACACCAAAATCTGTGCGAGCAATTCCATGCGTCGAGATGAGACACGGGTAATTTTCAAATCACACAAGCCTGTACAATTTGCAGAAGGGTTCATGGAGTCACCAAAACACTTCTTAGGTGGTGAAATGCTAAGAGCGTACGGTTTGAACAGCAGAATAGATTTTTGTCAACTCCTAATTTATATACTCTAAATAAAGCTTGAGAATTTGATGGTAACCTAAAATACTGCCAAACATGTGTCCTGGTGTCGATCCATTTAAAATGCAGTGTACATGTTTTAAAACAAACTGAGTGACATTTCTATTACATATTTATTGCAAGAAACAGGTGTTGGACCACAAAGCGGGCCACCACCAGGAAAGTGGAAAAATGCAACTTTAAACCTGAGGTTCTTAATTGTTGGGCAGAAAAAGGAGAAATAAAATGTGTATATCCATATTGCAATAATCTGTGTCTTCCTTTATGTGACCACCACCACAACCATGGAGCAGAATGTTTGCACAAGGTGAATCTGGGTGGATCAACTGTTTTCTATTTAGATGAAGATAACATTTGGCTGACTCATGGGGTTACAACATGAGGGAAAATGTGAAAAATTATTATAAGGAAGGAAAAAGTTATTGCAACTTTTTTTGATTTTGCGAGCATCATCCAGACAACCCATGCCTGACCCCGCACAGCTGGTTTACTTCCCCACGGCGAGGAAGTGTGGTGTTTGGCTGCGATGGCTGTGTGTGTGCATGCTGATGGAGCTTCTCATGCTGTGGGGCAGGTGAAGGAGCCATGATCGGGACACTTTGTTGGGAAAGCCAGCGTCCGGCTTTAGTTACCTGAGCTGGGTCCCGGAAAGTCTTTGGCTGCGGGGTTGCCATGGTTGCAGACGGTGACAGCAGTAAGAGGAAGGATGAGGGGGAGGCAGGGCAGGGGTAGGAGGGTACAACGTGTAACCACAGAGATCAGAACAAACATGACAGGCAATAAAGGAGTGTGTTTGCGTTGGCCCTTCGCCGAGACGTAAGAGCAGCGCTAATGATGAAAAGACCACGCCAAGGGGAATTTCATGCTTCTACAGCGGTGAAGCAGAATTTCCAGGAAGGAGTTGTTGGCTCAAATCCTGTATTGTATTGTATCATTTAAATTTCTCCACTGTGAGACTAATAAAGGTTTATCTTATCTTGTTGTTGTGTCCCATTATTACGGACTGTCCTATAAAGTATAAAAGTATCTGAGCTGTCAGGTAAACTGAGAAAAGGGGCTTTAAAGTTTACATGTTGACAGAGATGTGAAACTGTGTCATCACCTAAAAAAGGTCTTACAACAATATTTATGGGTCTGAACGTTGTAGGACAGCATAGGAGACATAATTAAAAGGTGCACAGTTCAGGTTTTCTCATGGAGGGTCCGTCTCCTGCTTGTGTCATGACAACTGCATCATTATAAGGGGGATTTTGCAGGTGAAAGTGGACATATCAAGCACCTAAATACATTTGATTGATTTTTGATGGGAAACTTCAGGAAAATGTTTGTTGTATAATGTATTAATAAGTTATTGTTTACGACTTTACAAAGCTATCAATTCACCAACACAGATCAGAGAATCAAACAGTTCAACAAAGACATTGGTCAAAAAGGGCCGGATGTCTTTAAATGTTAATAAATATTCATAAACGTCGTTGAATGTCAAATGTCCTGGATCATCAGTGTCCTTAGACCCTCCTGCATCAACAAGGAAACACTCTAAAAACACAGAGAAGAGAAACCTTGGGTAGTCCCACACTGAGAGATCCGTTCCAATGGACGGACAGGCCATAGATCCACGACTCAACAACTGATAAGCCTTGCCTCCTCGTGAATGAACCACCATAAATGTTGAAAAATTGGCACATTTTTAACTTGAAGTCTACATTTTGGGAATAATCACTAATGCAGAGAATTAGGCGGGGATAGGTGGTAGGTGAAACAGATTTTTTATTGACATGAATGCAAGCAACAAGACCCCTTGATACAGGACGTCTCTTTTTAAGAATTCATCAATAGTTATGCTTTGGTACAAACACTGTCAGCAAGTTTGCACAAAGCTATTTTCAAGACAATATTCACTTGTTACCATGAAATATTGCTATAAATCATATTGGCAGACTGACATTGGCCCTGGTGCTACAGATCTCTAATGAGCTGCAAGTGAAGTGGTCTTGTGCAGACTCTCCCCGACGTCTCAGACAGTCATTATCCCCTTCTGTGTGACTTTATTGAAAAATATAGCGGGGAGGATCATAATAGCATTGAGACGGCCAGCAGTGACATTTTACTGCTCCTGTCATTAGTTAATTAGCCTGAGAGCAGTGACGAGCACTAAATGAGCTACTAACGGGTCACTCATGTTCATTTGTGTCCATTTGAGACATTTTACTTGATTATATGATATTACTAAGGGCATCATTTTTTCCACATCAGTACAAAGTGGTTGATTGACTGTTATAAAATGTCTGTTACAATTTGATGGGTACCCTTATGGGTCTCATCTTCCTAATACATGAGGGATAAGCTCGGACTGGTGTAAATACAAAAACAACTCAGCTGTACATAAAAACACATACACAAATATACAAAACAGTGGCAAAAAGACAAAACACTATTTACAGCAAAACATTGATTGAAAATCAATTAAAAGCCAGTGAGAACAAGTGTGTCTTAAGACGAGACTTAAAAACAGGAAGTGACTCAGACAGACACAGGAGCAGCTCATTCCATCATTTAGGACCAACAACCGAAAAAGCTCGATCTCCTCTGAGTTTCCGTTTAGTCGGATGAACCCAGAGCAGAGCCTGATCTGCCGACCTAGGAGAACGTGATGGAGCGTATTATGTCAGTGTCAGACAGATAACGCGGAGCAAGGCCATTCAGGCATTTATAGACAAACAGGACTTTAAAATCAATCCGGTAACGAACAGGAGCCAATGAAGGGATGACAGGAGATATGGTCATACTTCCTGTTCCTGTTAACAGACGCGCCGCAGCATCTGCACCAGCTGCAGACGAGCAAGCGAGGAGTGATCCCTGTGTACAAGGCGTTACAATAGTCCAGCCGAGTCGTAACAAAAGCGTGAATCAAAATGTCTAAATTTTGCCTTGAAAGGGAGGACTTTATTTTTGCAAGTTGCCTTAAATGGAAGAAACTGGACTTCACTACTGCACTTATTTGTTTATCAAAATTACAATCAGCATCCATTTCCACTCCAAGGTTTGAAACTATGGGCTTAACAAATTGTGTTAGAGGTCCCAGGTTCACGGAGCTACTGCTGCCATTGCTGGGCCCGACCAGCAGAACTTCACTCTTTTTTTCATTAAAATTAGGGCTGTCAAAATTATTACGGGAACGTGCGTTAATTAATTTCTTTCATTAATCTTCATTAAGAGCCAGATCCCTGTGAGTGTTGACCCGCTCCAGTTTGCTACAGACAGAACAGGAGTGTGGAGGATGCCATCTCCTTTGCTCTGAACTCTGTCTACAGTCACTTGGACACTAGTAAATCTGTGGCCAGAATGCTTTTCATCGATTATAGCTCTGCTTTTAACTGCCTTGTCCCAGGTAAACTGATTGGAAAGCTCATGTCTCTGGGTTTAAGTGTTGCCATGTGTAAATGGATTTTTAGCTTTTTAACTGACAGATCTCAGAGAGTGTTTTTCTGATGTTGTTTCTGTGAGCACTGGTTCTCCTCAGGGATGTATTTTGAGTCCTTTGCTTTTTACACTGTACACTCACGATTGCGTGTCCTCCTCTGACTCTAACTTGATCATCAAATATGCTGATGACACCACCATCATCGGTCTCATCAGTGACACTGATGAATCCTCTTATAGAGCAGAGATACAAAATGTGGTTCAGTGGAGTCAAACTAACAAGCTCCAGTTGAACGCATCCAAAACATGTGAACTGGTCACGACTTCAGTCACAATAGTTCTCATTTGTCTGTCGTAATCGACAACTCCCAGGTGCAGATCGTAGAGGAGCAAGTTTCTGGGTTTAACTCTGTCTAACCTGAAATGGGTTAAAAACACTGACCGAGTCGTTAAGAAAGCTCGTCAGCATCTCTACTTTCTGCGTAAACTTAGAGAATTTACCACTAACTCTAAGATTCTGCTTAACTTTTATGGCTGCACCATTGAGAGTTTACTTGTTGGTTCTGTGTCTGTGTGGTTTGGAAACATCACAGATAAAGAAAAGAGAGCTTTAAACAAGGTGCTCCGCTCTGCAAAGAGGACCGTGGGCTGTGAGCTTCCTGTTCTGGAGGTTCTTTATAAATCCAGACTTTTAAACAAAGCTCTTAGGATTGTTAATGACTCTTCTGGCCACCCTGGGAAAGCCATGTTCCAGCTTCTTCCCTCTGGCAGAAGATATCGCTCTCTGAGATGCAGGACATCTCGTTACGCTAACAGTTTTTATCCACAGGCTGTTATCAGTGTGAACAGAGCACTTTAATGATTTGCACTTGTTTTGAACTGTTTTAGTCGATCGATTTCACAGTGACATTTGTTTACTGTTTTATTTGTTTTATTTCTGTCTTTTAATGTTGTTTTATGTCTGTATTTGTCTGTGCACACTGGAGACTTTTACTAATGTATTCCAATGTGGTTTTTTTACTGCAAATGGCAAATAAACTGAATCTGAATCTTTTCCTTTGCAGTACTATTTCATGTTATTTGTGGCCAAAAATGAAATGTTGTGAGAAAATAAAACAGAGTTAATGATGACATGCACTTCAGACTTTTTTCAAATGTCCCTCATCCCTGTAACAAACTCACAATAATGAAGAGGACTCACAGCCTTTATGAGACAGAGAAAAAGTAGAGGAGGCTTTAGCAGATGCGGAATATGTTGAGATGAAAAAATTAGTCTACTACAAAAAGACAGAATGTTAATAATGTTAATGCCATTTTATGTGGATGTATTGTTATAATAAACAAATACACTACATATGTACACTATGTCATCATTTATCCTTCCATTCAAACAATCATTTACAGAAAAAATGGCATCATTTTGCCGATAGTTCGAAATGCCATTAATTATGATTAATTAATTTTTAAGCTGTAATTAACTCGCTTAAAAATTTTAATTGTTTGACAGCCCTAATTAAAATGTAAACATTTTGCTGCTATCCACATTTTGATTTTAGATATGCACTCCAGAATTTGGGTGCTGCAAAAGTTATTGTTGCGCTTAAGGGGCACATACTGTAGAGTTGGCTGTTATCTGCGTACAGGTGGAATGACACCTCAAACCTCCGGAGGATAGTTCCTAATGGCAACAAATACAACAAAAACAGGAGTGGCCCAAGGATGGACCCTTGCGGCACCCCACACGACAGGGGGGCTGTGGAGGAAACAAAGTCACCAACTCTCACACAGAAACTCCTCTCTCTCAGATAAACCCATGACCTTCAGGCCCAAAGGCCAATGCTCTACCATCGGAGCCACGGTCGTCCACTAGATTGCAATAGATTGTGATCTATTTATCTGCTTTGTTTGTATGGCTGGATGTGTTTCTGCTGCTACTGAACACCTGAATTTCTCCTACGGAGGATCAATACTGAAAGATCAAGGCTATGCTCTCATTGACCGAGCAGCTGTCCTCCTGTGGACCTGCAGAGGGTCAGTGAGGGGCTGGTGCTCTGTGAATTGGGTGGAGCTCCGACTGCCACCCCCCAGACCCAGAAATGGATTAAAGGGCTATTTTTCACTGACGTTGTGTAAAAAAAGCAGAGTTCAGAGCAATACCGCAGGACTGAAAACAGTGTAGTCGACTCATTTTTCATCGAAAATTTTGAATTTGGAATATAAAGATATATAGATAGATACTTTATTGATCAGGTGTTCAGTAGCAGCAAAAAATGAAATTGATCAAACCATGTATCCTCTCTGCTCTGGTCTGGACCAGTGTAAAACCATGAACACTACTGCAGCAACATCTCAGGTAGAAAACATAAATAAGAATAAAACTTCTAAAGCACAAAACAACAACTGTTTAAGAGGTACTTAGAACTTTCAGCCGTTTTCCAGCGCATTTAAAAGATTACAGGGACTTTATATAATATTTTGATATGACATCTACATATTAGAAAACAGGCCACAGGTACACATCATATTCTGAACAAAGTTTAAAATGTAGTTATTCTTAAACAAACATACATGAGACACACTACAGTATGTTTACTATTTTAAAGCAGATTATCCAATCTGCTCAGAATGAGTCTCTTGTGTGAGTTGCCAGTTTGTGAAGTTAAAATTAGCTGGTCTTGGCTCTTGAATCTGGTTGTTTGCTTTAATAACATCATGCACTTTTGTGCATCACACATTCATTTAATGAAAGCAGATTCTAAATCAGTCGTCACCACATTAAGTTTGAACCATTTCTAGTTCAACCCCAGTAGGTGAATTGCATCAGTATGTCAACAGCAAAAAAGGTTAATTGAAATTGTAATAACTTTTTAGATCATGTTGATATTAGGGTCACTTTGTAATAATCTGCATCTCACACTAACAAAGCCGAGCTTCTATACATCCATCTTGTATCAAGAACCCACTTATTTACACGTCAGGAGTCTTAAAGAAGAACTTCCACAGCGTCTGCAGAAGCCAAGCCTATATTCAGCTCGTCACACGATGGACACAAACAGAGGAAATTAGATGTTTGAAGCTCACTTATCCTTTCCAGCCGCGGGGGCATGTTTAAGTTTGTCTGAAAGTGTAGAATACTTGTTGTTACAATTAAACAGAAGGTTTCACTAAAAGCATAGATGTAACCTCTGAAGAACGGAAAAGACTTTGTATTCAAAGTCTGGAGATTTTAGACTTTGAATAATTGTATCTTTTTCATACATTATTACTCCCATTATCTCTGAAAGTGTAGAATTTAATTTTTACAACATATTGTTCAGTATTCATGTAATTTCACATTTTGGAATCAATCTGCTATAACTGGTGGACAACAGTTTGCATTTGCGGACAGTTTGTGTTGACCGTATTTACTTATACAGCTTGTTCTGAATCTAAAATCAGGATGTGCTGTTAGTGTACCAACAAACAACAAATCAAACAAAACGCTTTATTTGCAAAATAAACTGACACACAGTTCACCTTAAACTTCTAGTCTGCAATCCTTGAGTATAGGAATTACATCTATGAAGACATTGATCCCACAAATCCCAAAACTCCAAACACTGAACCATTTCAAAGGAAGTTCAGGTTTGAAGCTTCTCTATCATCAACATTCCACTTTTTTCAAAATTATTGCGCAAAGTTCTAAATATCAATTAGTGAGCAAAATGCACATGTCTTTAGGCATTTCATACTGCTGCAGACCCAGGTTGAAACGTTGTGTCGACCCAAGACAACATTGGAAAGTTTGCCTTTCGTGTTGAAAACAAACTGACTTTTAAAGTCTTCTAAAGTTACAACAAATGTATTTTTTACAAGGAAAACTTTATGAAGGAAAGTTTTAGGTGAAGAGCATCCCTCTTGTTACAAGCCTTTTTACTTTTTACTTTACTACTTTCATTATGCAAAATGTTGTTCCTTGTTTGACTTTTATGTGTGGTTATAAAAACTGCTACACCTGACCCACATGTAAACTACTGGCTATAAAACAATACTCTCTATTTTACCGCTATATTTGGTTTGAAAAAAAAACAAATTGGGAAAGAGCCACTTGGAACACTGGAGTGAGTGGGGGAATGAAAGAAATCTGAATGCCCTGTATGATTCTGAGTGAACATGGCGCAGAGAATAACAGCTCCTGGACATGGCCTTTAGGGACCTGCCACTCACCGTATACAAAGAGGATGTACTCGGCGCGTGCAGTGCCCAGGTCATTGCTGGCCTCACAGCGGTACGTGCCGTTGTCCGTCTTGTTTAGCATGGTGAAGGTGAGCTCTGTGCCCTCCACAATCATCCGGTCCACGTCTGGGAGATCGCCGCCATCTTTGGACCACAGGATTGGGTCTGGGCTGGGAGCACAAAGAAAACCAAATCACGACTAGAACATAAGCACGAGTACAAGACTAGTTTTGTTCTACTAGTGTTGTGTTATTATAGCGAGTCAGTAAGATGTATATACGGCAGTCTTTTGCAGACCAGGATCCAAGAGATTCACAATGACCGGTTGGAAAGGCTTATCTAGGGCTGGGCGATTAAACGATAACGATATATATCACCATAGACACGTGTTCACTATCAATAGAAAATAGAATCTTTGATAGTTTAACTTCACTCAGTTCGAAAAAACAGGAAGTAAACACAGGAAGTAAAGCAGAGTCAGAAGCATGCGGCATTCTGGGGGATGTAGGCAGAGGCTTCTCGACCTATAACGGCCGAGCATGAACATGATGGATGTGGCAGAAGCAAGAGATGAAATTTTTCCTCGGGAAGCTCGTGCAGCTATCAGAAAACGACACGGAGCCGTCACGGGGACACAAGACACTTGAAAACAGCCAAAACAGGAGCTAAACCAGGACTAAAACAGGATTAAACCAGGACTGACAATGGGGACACAGTGCTTGTGAATACATGCCTCTCATTCCCCTGTGACTATAAACAAGGGCTGCTGTTAGCCGCCAAAAATAAAAATCAATAATTATCTATATCGACCGATATGAATCACTTACATTGTGATATAGTTTTCAGCCATATCGTCCAGCCATAGGCTCATCACACAGTAGTAGTAGCAGTATCAGCAGTAGTAGCAGTAGTAGTAACAGTATCAGCAGTAGTAGTAGCAGTTGTAGTAGTAGTAGCAGTAGCAGTTGTAGTAGCAGTAGTAGTAGCAGTTGTAGTAGTAGTAGTAGCAGTATCAGCAGTAGTAGCAGTAGTAGTAGCAGTATCAGCAGTAGTAGTAGCAGTTGTAGTAGTAGTAGCAGTAGCAGTTGTAGTAGTAGTAGCAGTAGCAGTTGTAGTAGTAGTAGTAGCAGTAGCAGTAGTAGTAGCAGTATCAGCAGTAGTAGTAGCAGTAGCAGTTGTAGTAGTAGTAGCAGTAGCTGTTGTAGTAGTAGTAGCAGTAGCAGTTGTAGTAGTAGCAGTAGCAGTTGTAGTAGTAGTAGCAGTAGCAGTTGTAGTAGTAGTAGCAGTTGTAGTAGTAGTAGCAGTAGCAGTTGAAGTAGTAGTAGCAGTAGCAGTTGTAGTAGTAGTAGCAGTATCAGCAGTAGTAGTAGTAGTAGTAGTAGCAGTTGTAGTAGTAGTAGTAGCAGTATCAGCAGTAGTAGTAGCAGTTGTAGTAGTAGTAGTAGCAGTATCAGCAGTAGTAGTAGCAGTTGTAGTAGTAGTAGTAGTAGCAGTATCAGCAGTAGTAGTAGTAGTAGTAGCAGTTGTAGTAGTAGTAGTAGCAGTATCAGCAGTAGTAGTAGCAGTATCAGCAGTAGTAGTAGCAGTATCAGCAGTAGTAGTAGCAGTATCAGCAGTAGTAGTAGCAGTATCAGCAGTAGTAGTAGCAGTATCAGCAGTAGTAGTTGATACTATGGTAGTTGGTTTTGGGGGGGTCTGTGGGGAGGAGGGTTTAGGGCTGGGCATCTGGGATTGTTTTTACCTAAACTGTAAAGCACTTTGTGTTACACTTTTTGTATGAGAAGCGCTTTATAAATAAAATTTGATTGATTGATTGATAGTAATCTCTATATATATAGCGCCTTTCACATACCAGAGCAGTGGCAGTAGTAGTTATAGACCTCTAACCCAGGACCAAATTACATTTTTTCACAGAGCACACAATTATTATTTTCAAGGTATATCTAGTTGTAGGGAATTCACCGGTTTTGTTAAGTCCGTTGAGATAACTACTGTTGTGATTCAGGACTAAACAAGAACAGATTGAATTGAACTGCTGAAAACAAAACTTTTTACAACATCCCACAATATTCTGGATCAATAGTTTGTTTGACTGTTTTATTTTTCACTGTTCACTGTGCTTGTCCAAGACCCAGAGTGTGGTTCTTTCAGTATTATCTATGAAGTCTTTAGTGAGTGGCACATAATCCTAACGGGTAGTTCTATAGGCATGCAGCTGTGATGGGTTTGTTCTGTCAGAGCACTACCATTATGCAGTAGCGCCTGGACTGCACTTCAAGGTTGTGTTGGGATGGTTTCATTGTGCTTGTGCCAAAAGTCTGTACAAATGTTAGAATGTGCCATTCTTTGTGAATCACTTTGTGAATTATGAAGCTCTGTCAAAGTAATGTAGTAATGGACATACCGGGCATGTTTTCTGGATAGAATTGTTGGATGATGTCCCTTTTCATTGTGTCTCTGACAAGTCCCATATAAATCTTATTCAGTATATGTTTAGTGTGCACACACGAGTCGAAATGCAAAGGTCTATAAATATTACAGCAATAACTTGGGGAGTAATGAAGTATAAATAATGAATGCATCTTTTCAATGTACCAGTGGGGAACCTTTTGTAATGAACTGCACTATAATAAGATTGTAAATGGTATGACTCGTCTCTGATTAGGGATGTTATGATGAAATAGAATTATGGTTGTAGTAAGAAAAAAATACCAAACACAATTTAAACAAATATCCCCAATTATTGAATGTCTTTTGTTGAACATGTTACAATTCTTCTTCCAATTGCACAAGTGCTTGATTATGGTCTAATTATGTTGATTTGGGATTGAACCTTCATTTCCATTCGTTGTCCCATTGTCCTCATTCATCCTCAACTATTGTTCATGTTTTTAATGCTAAGAGATGCCGCCCAAAATAAAATATGATTTAAATATGGAATCTCCCCCTTTTTTTCCTTTGAATCATACTGCTCTTGAAAAAAGACACAAATAGATTAAATAGAAAATGTGTGTCATCTAAATGTATCACATTTATTATCGTTCAGGTTGTATGATCATTGTGACTTTAATATCCCTATCTCTGATATCAAGTTACCAAGTGTTTCTGACACTATTACTTAAACAATGGAAGTAATTGGAACCAAGTCAAAGCAACAAATGTTTTGAACGTAAATGAATGAATTTCACTTTGCATATCTTACATTGGGTTTCCTCTGTTCACACACTCCAGCTTGAAGTACTGTCCTTCCTGTGGAATTATCAGTGAGTTTCTGATCTCTAACTGCGGTGCATCTGGAAGTAAAAAAAAAGGACAAACAATGAAAAGATATGAGTGCGTATTTAAACCGCCGCCGACACAGACTCCGCTCAGTTAGCTCTTCCCCCACCGGGCATCTCTTAGCTCCAGCTTCGGATCCCTGTGTTCTGCCTTTCTAATCCCTTACCTGCCCACTAATCCCACACTAATCCGGCTCAAATGCTAACCAAAGCCCGCAGACGGAGAAGTAATCTGGGCTCTTGTGTCTCCACTGCTCGCCACTGATCCGGGACTGGGCGGAGTGTTGCAGTCGTAGTGAGAAGATGTTGTGATTGCATTAGGGCTGTAACAAATTCATTGATTAATTGCAAACATGCAGAGTAGAGGTTTTTCTGGAATGACTGCAGAATAAAAATGTAAATGTGTCTACAAATTTATTTTTTAATCAACTAACCCAAAGTGAAACAATTCATCTCTATGAAGAAGTTCTCCAGCGTCATCACTTCAGCTTTGTTTTGATCAAATGTATAAAACATCACATATTCTAACCTTGACCAAACCTTTTGAGATTTAAACTGGAAAGGTTGAGGTGACTTCTTGTTGTGCCGGGCGTTTCAGATACCTTATACATGTCTTTTTACAGATATTTTTACACATCTCCTTGTGCTGCTGTCTGAATTTGTGCTTGAGGTGATCTATAGACCGTATTGAAATATGATTATCCAAAATAAGCAGAATGTTGATGTCAGTGGTCAGTTCCAGGAATATGTGCAGTGTTTGTGCAGACAGTGGGGGCAGCACCAAGCCCCGGCGATCCAGGATGGCGCCCTATTCAAATGAATGGTTGTGCTCAGTGGCGCTTTGCACCGGCACGGTCGCTGACATATTAGCGGAACTCGCCTGGAACTGTCAAAGATCTATGGGAAACTCTCATAGATCTATGGGAAACTCTCAAAGATCTATGAGAAACTCTCAAAGATCTATGGGAAACTCTCAAAGATCTATGGGAAACTCTCAAAGATCTATGGGAAACTCTCAAAGATCTATGGGAAACTCTCAAAGATCTATGGGAAACTGTCAAAGATCTATGGGAAACTCTCAAAGATCTATGGGAAACTCTCATAGATCTATGGGAAACTCTCAAAGATCTATGGGAAACTCTCATAGATCTATGAGAAACTCTCCTGTATTTGGGCATCGTCTGGTCCTCCCGGTTCTGTGCAGTGGATGATCTCCCATAATGCATTGTGTCAAACACGTGTGTGTGGGTCTCACACCGGGTCTCACGCACGTGCACAGAGGGGCTCGGCTGCGCTCTGACCAATCAGAGCAGTTCATCAGAGCGGGAGTTAGAGCCAGAGCCAGACGAGCAGAGTTTGTGGCACTAAAGTGTGGATTTAAACAAAACCCAAGGATTTAAGAAGAAAAAAGTTCAGGATGACAAGGGACACTAACATCCCCACAAAATCTGACCTTTATGAAAGCTGTAGGTTCTCTGTCAGGTTCTCTGTCAGGTTCTCTGTCAGGTTCTCTGTCAGCTGAGGTCAAGCTGTTTTAGTTTAAACTGAGTTCTATGGGGAAAATGTCTGGGTAGCCCACGTGAATTTAGTCTGGTTTAGTTTAGTCCGAGCACATGAGTTCTTCAGCTCCAAGCTAGTAACACCCTCTCCAGTTATTATAATAGATCCATGGGCAGCACTCACAATGAACCTCCAGCACCTCTGTGGTCATGTAGGGAGTGGACAAGGACACGTGCTCCACGCTGCAGGTGTAGGCCACGCTGTCCTCTCTGCGGTCCACCTGGAACTGCAGACTGCTCCTCACTGTGAAGGACCGACCGGTGGCATTCAGCACTTTGGAGCCTGCAAACACATACAGGACAGCCATGTGTGAGAGTGATCAAAAGGCCTTTACACACTGAGTGAAGACCATGTTTTTTGACCCGTGGTGAAATGGAGTGTCAGAGAACAAAATGTCCAACAGTTTAAACTATGATGGTAAGAGCTTCACTCTTGTTACGCAGCTTGTCATTATGTAGAATCGACAAGGATTGTATTATTGTAATTTATGTAGTGGAAGTATTGTCCCTTGTATGACTTTTGTGTATTTTTATAACTTTCTTCACCTGACGCACATGTAAGCAACATGCTATGAAACAGTATGATTTTATTGCTCTTATTTGTCCTCAGCCAAAAGACTAAAACACAAGAGCAGTGTTTTGCTCATCGGGGAATGACCCCAATCAGACACGACACAGACAGCCATGTGTAATAGGCTCCATTATCAGGAGAGGCTCCACCTCACAGGTGTGAGAGAAGCAGCTTTTTCACTGCTGTTTGGTAGGACAGAACCAGAAGTAAATCTAATCTACATTATTCACAAACACACAGTTTCTGAAGTTCTGAACATAAAAAGCAAGTACAACATAATACAATACAACCTTCGATATTAACAGTCCTCCAACAATAGGAAATCAGTCAACTCAAATAAGAGCATAATAAACAACAAGAAAAATGCAGTATTTGTAGTAGTTTTATAAAGTGGTTGTGGTCCGTCCAATGCAAGGCAAAACATTTTTACACTTTATCGTGCAACTTTTGGTCAACAAAAATTAAAATGAGACCTTCGACTTACAATACAATCTTAAGTAGAAAATTGACCATATTCGGACAGTGGTTTTAAAATGAAGAACCAAAGTTACATGTTTGTGCCAGAAGTACAGAAGTCTGATGGTAGTCAGATCTAAAAACAACGCCAGGCTTGTGATTGATGAGGGAACAATGTTGTAACCATAGAGTGTAAATATTAACGGACGTAGTCACGCCTATCTCCGCCGTTCTAACTAATGTGCAACAACTTCCACGGTCTATGGGCAGTTTCAAAATGGCCGCGGGGGCTGGAAAATGTGAAAAAATGCGCCTGCGTCAGCTGCACGGGCCCCATTCATTTAACGAGTGACTTCTAAAGTCCATAGCGACTAAACTAGACTGGTCCAGAACACTCAGCATTGACACACATGTGGAACAGAGCTTTGGGCCAAGAGACACTTTTGGACCATCCTGTAAAGACGTTTTCCAGAGGTAAGAAGATGCTACATGTTAGCATTGACTAATTCTTATTCCGGGTCCACCCCCACAGGCCCGGGGTGGTACTGCAGCATGTCAGCGCACGTCATTTTGGCCACTTTTGAGCCGGGACCCGCCCCCACTGGTAACCTGGTTAGAAGCTCAAAAAATGTTATCTAGTGTAATATGTCTTCTTTAAGATTTGTCTTTGGTCCTCTTTCAGCCTTTCCTGCTCAATATCTGCTTCTCATGTGCAGGAAAGGAGGGCATTTCACCAGCACATTTCCTGTGTTGCTGTCATGTCTGGATGTTCATCTCTGGAGCAGGCGGTCTGTGCTCTTGGCATTTCCGCTAGACGCTGCTTGGTACATTGACACTGACAGTAGGGATGTTGTTTATTGTTGTTTTTGTTTCTGGTTCCTTTGAGGACGTGCAGACTCAGAGGATAGCCGGCCTGAGTGAGCCATGCGGAGGGAATGTGGACATACTCGGATGGCTGGTGATCGAGTTCCTCCAGGACCTGCCCTCAAACACCTCCTCCACTTCTGAGAGCGTCAGACGTGCAGCCACCACCGTCTCAAACTTTAGGACGAATTAGTAAAGTTGGACGGATGCGTGTTGGAAATCTCAGTGACTGCCGGAGTGCTTGCCATCCTCTCTAACAAGGACTTTTAGAGAATTTAGGTCTAGAATCTGCACCCATCAACAACAGAGTAATACATGGTGATTATCTATATTCTTCCCTATAACAGTGATGAAACTGGAGATACTTCAGCTTATCATAGATCCACTTACACTAGAACTAGTTACTCCACTCAAAAGACCAGTTATTTAGTTATTTAAAATGTTTATTCAAACCGGCACAACACAAACTTCACGGTACGAACAGATACGTACATGGTTTGAAAGGGAGTTGATGAAGCCAACGCTTATATGATTCCAAACTCCACCTCACCCCTTCATTTATTATCCTTTTTTTTGTTCACTTAAGCAGTGTTAGTCTGGTCTTATCCACCCGTACACTCCGTTCAATCATCATTTCACTGCATGTAACGTCTGGGTCTGGTCCCTGTGTTTGGGATTACAATAGGTTGAATTTTGACCGACCAATCAGAGAGCACGGGAGGCGGGTGTTGTAGTTAGTTGTGGGTGATGTCAAGAGTTTGCGTCGAACGGGAAGGTCGTAGTTTGGTAATGATGAAAAACGCGATAGTAAAGTTATCCGGTCTGGTTCTGTCAAGAAATTGAAGCCAGAGCAATAGGAATGTTTAGCAAACGTTATTGCTAGAATAGATTGTGGCGCTACTCCCCACGGGCTCCGTTAGCGGCAAAGGAGATGGCTAGGCTAAATGCTAACAACAGACTCGCGCACTACATACGTGACAGTAAACTCGGATCCAATCGTTTCAATCTGCAAAAGGAGTTAACCCCTCCCACCTGTTAATGGAGTCAATGGAGCAAATCCAGACCTTAGTACGAAATGTAATTTGTACTATGGTGTGGTACGACCAGGCTAAAGCAGTGGAGACTTGCTGGCTGACTTGCAGTTAGTTAGCTGTACTTAAACATTTGAAGAGAAAGTTAAGAGTGTAAATGCTTACTGTTAATCTACCAGAGGCCTGGGAGCTTGAGGGTTTTGCAGTATCTCTGATGTTTCGAGTGCACATTTCTGGATCGAGATTTTAGAGGTAGTTCCAGGGTCCTGCTGTAACCACTCGTCCAACTTCGGGGTCACTGCCCCGAGTGCACCGATCACCACGGGCCCTCCTGTCATCTTTACCTTCCAGGCCCTCTCCAGCTCCTCTCTCTGAGCCCTTGGTATTTGGCAAGCGTTTGGTGCTCTTATTTCCCCGGTGTTACCATTGCCACGTTCACTACCACGGCTTTCTGCCCTTTGTCCATCACCACGATGTCAGCTTGATTTGAAATTACCTTTTGGTCGGTCTGCATCTGAAAGTCCCACAGGATCTTCTCCCCCACCTTTGGAGGAGTTTCCCATCGCGACCTGTCGATTTCCAGCCCATACTCTGCACAGATGTTTCTGTACACTATGCAGCCACTTGGTTATGGCGTTCCATGTAGGTCTTCCCTGCAGCATCTTGCACACTGCAGTTATGTGTTGGACTGTCTCAGGTGCCTCTTAGCGATCTATTTCAACAAGTATACAACTGTCTCCTCTGAGTACATTTTAGACCAACATTGGACACCACTAAATGTAATAAACTACTAATACTCTCTGTATTTGGTTGATTTCAAAGGGTTAAATAATAATAGTCATTGCAAGTCAAATTACAAATTAGATCGCAATAATCGTTTGAAAGGAGAGGGGACCATTTGGGGCAGAATATTTCTGAAATAAGCTGGGATGGAGCTTTAAACAAGTCTTCAACGATGACAGCAATGTTTCTCCGTTATTTTTAAACTAATTGAATTGGATTCAAAACACAAAAATGAACTATGTAATAAAATCCATCTCACTAGTTCTTGCTCTAAAAACGGTTCACTGGTTTTCACATGTTTCACATTTACTTTGCATTTATTTTTGGAATCTGTCACATCTTTTGACTTCTATCAACTTTTCCAGTACAGAGGACCACCATCGCCCAGCCAATCAGCTCTTAGCCCAAAGCGTCGAATAGTCACTCACATTTTTCTTACAAGTATCCAAATGTTTTCTAATAAGACAGACTCAATATTTTAATTTTACAAGACAAGGAAAGTTTCGTATCCTATTGATGAAAAAACTTTAAAGCATATAAAACATTGTATTTAATACACCAAAACATATGAAAAACATCTACAAATCTCCATAATTCACACACTCTTCTCCCGTCCCATTAAGATAAGATAAGACAGACTTTATTGATCTCCCACAGGAGAAATGCACATGTCACATCTGACATGGATAGAATCACTCAGGTTGTGCAAAAGAAAGACATGTGCAACATGTTAAATTCAGGATATATTATGTACAATAAAAAGTGGCAATCAAGAAACAGTGTCAATAGTAGTGCAGGTTCTTCAGTCCTAATGCAGTGACTTAAAGTGACTTATTGTACAGTCTGACAGCGGTGGGGATAAAGGCCCTGCTCCTTCTTACTCTGAAGGAGCTCCTCAGCTCCTCCTCAGTCCTGTGCAGTGGGAGGTGTTGTTCATGATGGAGTCCACAGAGTCCAGGGGCCTCCTGTCCCTCACCTCCTCCACAGAGTCCAGGGGCCTCCTGTCCCTCACCTCCTCCACAGAGTCCAGGGGCCTCCTGTCCCTCACCTCCTCCACAGAGTCCAGAGGCCTCCTGTCCCTCACCTCCTCCACAGAGTCCAGGGGCCTCCTGTCCCTCACCTCCTCCACAGAGTCCAGGGGCCTCCTGTCCCTCACCTCCTCCACAGAGTCCAGGGGCCTCCTGTCCCTCACCTCCTCCACAGAGTCCAGAGGCCTCCTGTCCCTCACCTCCTCCACAGAGTCCAGGGGCCTCCTGTCCCTCACCTCCTCCACAGAGTCCAGGGGCCTCCTGTCCCTCACCTCCTCCACAGAGTCCAGGGGCCTCCTGTCCCTCACCTCCTCCACAGAGTCCAGGGGCCTCCTGTCCCTCACCTCCTCCACAGAGTCCAGGGGCCTCCTGTCCCTCACCTCCTCCACAGAGTCCAGGGGCCTCCTGTCCCTCACCTCCTCCACAGAGTCCAGGGGCCTCCTGTCCCTCACCTCCTCCACAGAGTCCAGGGGCCTCCTGTCCCTCACCTCCTCCACAGAGTCCAGGGGCCTCCTGTCCCTCACCTCCTCCACAGAGTCCAGGGGCCTCCTGTCCCTCACCTCCTCCACAGAGTCCAGGGGCCTCCTGTCCCTCACCTCCTCCTGACCAGCTTGTTCAGTCTGTTTCTGTCCCGCTCTGTGCTGCCCGGGGCCCAGCACACGGCAGCGTAGTATAGGGCAGAAGCTACCACAGAGTCATAAAAAGTCCTGAGCAGAGGCCTCTGCTTTCCCACATATCACTTGTCATTCCGCGACACCCATCCCTGCTTCGATAGTAACATCACAGCTCCTCACAAGTTTCGCCGCATTCGACAAACAAACTCGTGGAAAAACTAGACAATGACCTTACCAAACTTTCCCTCTCATTTAATGCTCTGCTTTCACCCGGGACACATCCAAACGCAGGCCGATCGATCGCGACAGCATTACCCATTCATTCCAGCTTCACACCAGGGGATTCATGCTCTGTGTACGTCCCCCATATACAGTATGATCTATACACAACACTTCTGAGCTATTTAGTCCATTGGTTCTCAACTGGTGGACCGGGGGATGTTAAGTGAGTTGCAAACCTTTCCTGGGCAACATTTCTTCTATCTGCTCAACTACAAAAAAATTTATTTAGAAATAGAAATTGTAAATTCACTAGGAATGAGATAAAAACTGTCTTAGCTCTTAGAAAAAAGCAAAACTCTCCACATTTGCATATTTATTGAAGTTAGTCAGGTGATGTCTGCAACTGCATATTTTTTCACCATATGACCCTGTAGTATAATAAATATATATAAATCAGTTCCTCCTCTTGGCATTAAGCATCACCAACAAGAATACAAGAATAGTAAGATCAATGCTGAGGAGCTTCAACTGTCTGTCAACGATTTTAATAAATTGTGTCCATTCAGGAACTTGTGGGGGCGGGTCAAACTGGCGCTTGCAAAAAAAACGACAGAAAAAAAGATTTGATTTTATATATTTCCTTGATTCCAGAGACTGTTGGAGTTATTTGTTCATGCTATTAGGTTTGTATTTTAACATAAAACAGTGGGATACAAAATAAACAGTGATCCATGTTGAAAATAATGTACTACATTTATAATAATGATCCAGAGGTGTTACATAAAGTGTCATAACAGTTTTTTTTACCAACACTGAGTGGCCCTTTAATCTCCCCTCGATGCTGTGTGTAATCTAAGCACACAAAGAGACGCGGGGGCCCGTCCTTCTGTGGTGCTCATTCTCACCTGTCACTCTGCGCCTGGCCCTCACCCTTGCACAAGACGGATGCATTTATTTGAGCTGCACGCTGTTTCCACGTCTGAAACGTTGGCAAAAAACAAATCATCAGAGCATGAAACCATCCCTGACATGTTTTGCTATTACACCTGCTGTCTGGATGCGCCCTTTGTATTCAGGCAAATCCGCGGGGGGCCCCTGTGACTGACAGCCGATGATACGCGCCTCGCAAGCCCCTCTGGCTGAAACATATAGGTCTCCTTTAATGCCACCGGTAAAGCAAAGCAGCAGTGCCTGATTGACGAGACACTTTGACATGGAAATTCTGGGGTTTTAAAAGCCTGCTCTCCAGCGCCATCTGTGTTCTTGCCCAAGTGAGGCGTAATAAATAAAAAACCCAAAGTAATAATACAAGTCTGCGGCGTGATCGGGGGCACTCTTTATGAAAATGCACCAGCGGCGTATTAAAAATGAAAAATAGAAAGTAAAGTAAAGGGGAATTTAGAAATAAAGAGAAAGAGAAATAACAAAGAATTTCAACACCTCCATAATGTATCTTGGTGAGAACTTCTGGCTTTTCAGAACCGTGTTAATTGAAAGAACACGTTTTTCTTTTTTCTTTTTTGAGACCTGGGGTTATTTTTACTCTATCCCACCCCTTCCGTCTAAATGCCCCCCTCTTAAACCTGGTCCTCTGAGCTGAATCAGTGCACTGTTACTTCATGTTCAGAGTATGCATTTGGAGCTTTGTCTGCATAGATATAGTTTCAGTAGAAAATGTTTGATGTTGCAAAATAATCTACGCCTCTTTCTAGTAGAAGAAGATGAGGATTACAATCTGTGATATATTTATTGTTATCATTTCAACTTCTTCACCCTTACATTCATGGTTTTGTATCATTCACAGTGAAAAGTAAGAGAGCTGCAGGTGGACTGTCATTTCCAAACTTAAATTAAATCACTTGACGTTTTTTTAAATAATGTTTTATAGTTGGCACCTGATTGATGCCACAGAAGCACAGATCATGTTGCATGTTTTTAAAACGAATGGCAACTGGGAAGTCTCTGTCATTCTGCCAAATAGAACTCACTTATCCTCTGTGTTTCCTGATTTTCCTACACAAGCCAGGCATCATTGCATTTCTTGAACTGTTATGATTCTCGGATCTGTTCTGTTCTGAATTGATACGAATGTAAAGTCCTCCAAGGGGGCTGCAGATTTAGGGGCTATACAAAAATAAACTGAATTGACAAAGTCTTTGACATCGTGGACAGAGCTAATGGGGCTGCCAATCTCACAAACAGCAGCAAGGAATGAAGAAAGTGTGTGTCTTCAGTGATGATGATATTAGAAACTCTCCTGCACAGCTAAGATCATTCTGCTTGCAGCGTCTTCACACCAATCAGTTCTTTGCTGGTTTAATTTGAGGTTATTGCTTGTAATTATGAGCACCACTCTCAAATCACTGTGCTTTGATCATGCTGAACTGCATCGCACATTATTATCAAATTCTAATTTTGAGATGTGTTGCATACAAAAATTCTCTCAATTATCACAAATGTTTTCTGTTTTTTTTACAATTGTGTTAAGGTGGAGGGAGTCTGATACGGATATCACACATACACATACACACACACGCACACGCACACACGCCTCTTTGAGCACAGGGATACCCAAAATGTTCAGACAGGGACCCACAACATAGGCACAAACCTGAGTTCAGACCCCAGTTAAATGATGGGGCAATTTAGCAGAATTTGATCAATTACAAAAAAAACCTTTGATTACAATTCCTTTGCCTGAATTAATCAAATTTTGTGTGAAACAGAACTAATTCCACACAAAAATGTATCTGCCTGGTGCCAACACTACTTTGAATATACTTTAGTTAAAGAGCAGGTGAGAGCGCCACACAGTTGCCCTGAAAGCAAGGATGAATCTGTGGCCAAAAGTAAACGGAAGAGAGAGAGAATCATCCAAGACACGACAGCGAGGTGAAGTCAGTCAAAAGTCCTTTATTTTAACATGAATGGCTGACGTGTTTGTCAGAGTTCAGATTTTAAAATCAACTCAACCAGGTGCAAATATGCACTGGTGAAGTGACCAGTCTCAGGCCAAGTTTAGACGGAGCCACTGCGGAGACTCTCCAGAGACTCTGCGGAGACTCTCCAGAGACTCTGCGCAGACTCTCCAGAGACTCTGCGGAGACTCTCCAGAGACTCTGCGGAGGACTCTCCAGAGACTCTGCGCAGACTCTCCAGAGACTCTGCGCAGACTCTCCAGAGACTCTGCGGAGACTCTCCAGAGACTCTGCGCAGACTCTCCAGAGACTCTGCGCAGACTCTCCAGAGACTCTGCGCAGACTCTCCAGAGACTCTGCGCAGACTCTCCAGAGACTCTGCGGAGACTCTCCAGAGACTCTGCGGAGACTCTCCAGAGACTCTGCGGAGACTCTCCAGAGACTCTGCGCAGACTCTCCAGAGACTCTGCGGAGACTCTCCAGAGACTCTGCGGAGACTCTCCAGAGACTCTGCGGAGACTCTCCAGAGACTCTGCGGAGACTCTCCAGAGACTCTGCGCAGACTCTCAGAGCAATTCGCAAATACAACCAGGCTCCGTATTCTAAGTGCACAGTGTCTACACAACGACAGAAAACGATGTAGTTCTAGCGCCCAGGCATTGGTGGGCAGTGGGACTTTACAACCCCACCAGTATAAAGAACTTCCTCAACAGCATCCTCCACAGGCCACCGCGAAGCCAGAAAAGAAAGCACTAACATCGTTCTGCATTTCATAGTAGCGACGAAAATGGAAACTGCAACTAAAGCTTTTTGTAGTTTCATTTAGACGACTGAAGGAGAAGATCTGCTGCTCCGTGTAATGAATCACATCTGCATTTATTATGCAGATGTGGTTGAACGAAAAAATACTTACTTAGTCAAATGTAACAATAAAAAAAACCCAAAAAAAACTGAAATAATCAAAATCTGCATCCGTACATCCAAACACGGTATATCAACTGTAATGTTTCGTACTTGAGATATATATTATGATCTGGTCTATTTGCAGTAAAATAGTCAATCAGTCAAAGAAATCACTACATTGGATTTCATAATAAAACATACTGATCCTCTAAAGTGACTGAATGAGTTGACCTGAATCGTCAACATTTACCCTTCTGGATCTGAAAGCATTCAATCAAATACAGTCAGATCATTTCCAGTCTTTTTGCAACACGTACCATAGGAGCAGCAAATACAAAAGCTTCTTTAGGAATGAAACCTCTGCCTTGTTTTTGACGAATACTTAGGCTTATTATGCTACTGTTTAGTGTTGGTCGTTTGTGGTGGTACTTGGAGAGGCAAGTATTTTCTGAGGTGGTACATGGTGTAAAAGGTTTGAGAACCACTGACCTAGTTGATTGATTGATACAGGCTTGCCAAGAAAAAGTTTAGAAGCAGAATAAAAAACGTTCCCTGCTTACATTTAAAAAGGATCTAGTCCATCGGCGCCTGGCTTGCCCGAGGAGACGGACAGGTGCTGTGGTGATCCGCCGATCCGGCCTTTCAGGCAAATATACGTGCGCATCATTGCAACGAGGAAGCTTCATATCCGGGCCCTTGTGCCATCAATCATCTGTGCATGTCAACCGCAAAGCTCTCCACAGAAAATACTCAATAAAAAGCAAGTGTCCTGGCAGCAGTCTCCTCTGCTGGCCACGCTGTCTCGGCTTCCTGCACTGCTCAGACCGACAAAGGGTCTCTGTCTGCCTCACGAGATGGCGACGCAGCAGTACGGCTCTGGGGTTAGAGAGAAAGGCTGCCACATTTTCTCAAACAATTATGTCCATCATATTTGGCTTGCGGCCAGTAAAATCTTTTTACGGGTAGAGGAAGAGCAGATTTAAGACATTTCTGAAAGCTAACAAGTTTTTTTTATTTTTATTGTTGAGAGAGAAAGAGGCACTTTCCCAAAACAAGCCTTGACCATATGCCGCCCATTTCACGTGTCCGTCAGGTATGCGGCCCCTTCGCAGCTTTTCATAGAATGTTTATATACCCCTTTCCTCAGCGGCACAGTCTGCACATTAGGAACAATGGATGGCAGTACACTCAGTATAAAGGAGTGCTTGTTCATTTTCACAACACACAATAGGAAGCAAAACAAAAAAAACACAAATTCTGTTAAGAGGTGAAAAACAAAAGAAGACCTGACATGCAGGAATGATTTAATGATGATATTAATAAAGGTACAAGGTAAAAACAAACTAAAACATCCACACAAAACACAGGAACCAACAAAATGGACAGACAATAGACTAGCGACCAATGGAAAGACATTTAAACACAGGTCAAATTCATGAGGGCGGGAACAGAACAGGATATTAAAACATTTGAGATTTAAGAACACATGATAACCTATTGTAATGCTATATTAGAGGGTCTGGCCCCTAAATAACATCACAATATCCCAATATGGCCCCTGGGTAAAAATAATTACTCAAAATGGATACAAATTATTTCCATTTCAATCAATCAATCAAAATTTTCTTAGAAGAAGTCAGAGCTGCACACTTAGCACCAGCCTCTCACTGATCCTCCTGCAGGTGGTGAGTTTCAGGCAAAGTGGGGTTAAGTGTCTTGCCCAAGGACACAACGACAGCATCATCAGTGGGAGTCGTGAAGTTGGTCTCGTGGTGAGCTCGAACCCACAGCTTGTTAAACCCCTTGCCATGAAATCTTGTTGTGTTCAGTTAAAACAGGTGTCTATCTGCTACATTACATGAACCCCTGCAGCTTACATTCAAGTGTGGCCTATATGTGGACAAAATGTACTTTTAAAAAAAAAAATCTTGCCGGTGCCGTTTACTTGGAAAGTATGGTCCGGTAATAATATTGTTGTTGAGAGCCAGGTGGTCAAATGTATGCATGGAATGTGAGAAAGAAGTTAAACGCTTCTACAATTTGCTAATGTTTCCAAACTCACTGCTAAATACTTGTTAATGTTAACCCTCTCGCTCAGTGAAGCCTATAGGGACTTTGTGGACGAAGCTTTGAAAAGACAACTCCTCTGTCTTGGCTATGACTAAACCATACGGCATGGTTTAGTCATAGCCGTATGTATCAGCAGTGGACTGACTTTTAGACTAAATTTTAGACTTATCAGAGTGAGTAGAGCAAGCAAGGACAGACCACGGCTCACGCTTGGTCATTTGGTTGCATTTGGCTCCAGAGTTAACTCTAATCAGTTTCTTCTGCAATGATGCAAAGACTGAGAGTGATGGAAGGTGATTGTTCAGTTCCTTCTACGCAGAGAGTGACGTCCACATGGTCAGAGCAGAGAGTGACGTCCACATGGTCAGAGCAGCGAGTGACGTCCACATGGTCAGAGCAGAGAGTGACGTTCACATGGTCAGAGCAGAGAGTGACGTCCACATGGTCAGAGCAGAGAGTGACGTCCACATGGTCAGAGCAGAGAGTGACGTCCACATGGTCAGAGCAGCGAGTGACGTCCACATGGTCAGAGCAGCGAGTGACGTCCACATGGTCAGAGCAGAGAGTGACGTCCACATGGTCAGAGCAGAGAGTGACGTCCACATGGTCAGAGCAGAGAGTGACGTCCACATGGTCAGAGCAGAGAGTGACGTCCACATGGTCAGAGCAGCGAGTGACGTCCACATGGTCAGAGCAGAGAGTGACGTCCACATGGTCAGAGCAGAGAGTGACGTCCACATGGTCAGAGCAGAGAGTGACGTCCACATGGTCAGAGCAGCGAGAGACGTCCACATGGTCAGAGCAGAGAGTGACGTCCACATGGTCAGAGCAGCGAGTGACGTCCACATGGTCAGAGCAGCGAGTGACGTCCACATGGTCAGAGCAGAGAGTGACGTCCACATGGTCAGAGCAGAGAGTGACGTCCACATGGTCAGAGCAGAGAGTGACGTCCACATGGTCAGAGCAGAGAGTGACGTCCACATGGTCAGAGCAGAGAGTGACGTCCACATGGTCAGAGCAGAGAGTGACGTCCACATGGTCAGAGCAGAGAGTGACGTCCACATGGTCAGAGCAGAGAGTGACGTCCACATGGTCAGAGCAGTCGAGTGACGTCCACATGGTCAGAGCAGAGAGTGACGTCCACATGGTCAGAGCAGAGAGTGACGTCCACATGGTCAGAGCAGAGAGTGACGTCCACATGGTCAGAGCAGCGAGAGACGTCCACATGGTCAGAGCAGAGAGTGACGTCCACATGGTCAGAGCAGCGAGTGACGTCCACATGGTCAGAGCAGCGAGTGACGTCCACATGGTCAGAGCAGAGAGTGACGTCCACATGGTCAGAGCAGAGAGTGACGTCCACATGGTCAGAGCAGAGAGTGACGTCCACATGGTCAGAGCAGGAGTGACGTCCACATGGTCAGAGCAGAGAGTGACGTCCACATGGTCAGAGCAGAGAGTGACGTCCACATGGTCAGAGCAGAGAGTGACGTCCACATGGTCAGAGCAGAGAGTGACGTCCACATGGTCAGAGCAGAGAGTGACGTCCACATGGTCAGAGCAGAGAGTGACGTCCACATGGTCAGAGCAGAGAGTGACGTCCACATGGTCAGAGCAGAGAGTGACGTCCACATGGTCAGAGCAGAGAGTGACGTCCACATGGTCAGAGCAGAGAGTGACGTCCACATGGTCAGAGCAGAGAGTGACGTCCACATGGTCAGTCCACAGCAGAGAGTGACGTCCACATGGTCAGAGCAGAGAGTGACGTCCACATGGTCAGAGCAGAGAGTGAGTCCACATGGTCAGAGCAGAGAGTGACGTCCACATGGTCAGAGCAGAGAGTGACGTCCACATGGTCAGAGCAGAGAGTGACGTCCACATGGTCAGAGCAGAGAGTGACGTCCACATGGTCAGAGCAGAGAGTGACGTCCACATGGTCAGAGCAGAGAGTGACGTCCACATGGTCAGAGCAGAGAGTGACGTCCACATGGTCAGAGCAGAGAGTGACGTCCACATGGTCAGAGCAGAGAGTGACGTCCACATGGTCAGAGCAGAGAGTGACGTCCACATGGTCAGAGCAGAGAGTGACGTCCACATGGTCAGAGCAGAGAGTGACGTCCACATGGTCAGAGCAGAGAGTGACGTCCACATGGTCAGAGCAGAGAGTGACGTCCACATGGTCAGAGCAGCGAGTGACGTCCACATGGTCAGAGCAGAGAGTGACGTCCACATGGTCAGAGCAGAGAGTGACGTCCACATGGTCAGAGCAGAGAGTGACGTCCACATGGTCAGGCAGAGTGGTCATGAGCAGAGAGTGACGTCCACATGGTCAGAGCAGCGAGTGACGTCCACATGGTCAGAGCAGAGAGTGACGTCCACATGGTCAGAGCAGAGAGTGACGCACATCCACGAGGAGTCCCATGGTCAGAGCAGAGAGTGACGTCCACATGGTCAGAGCAGAGAGTGACGTCCACATGGTCAGAGCAGAGAGTGACGTCCACATGGTCAGAGCAGAGAGTGACGTCCACATCAGCATGGTCAGAGCAGAGTGACGTCCACATGGTCAGAGCAGCAGGAGTGACGTCCACATGGTCAGAGCAGAGAGTCCACATGGTCAGAGCAGCGAGTGACGTCCACATGGTCAGAGCAGAGAGTGACGTCCACATGGTCAGAGCAGCGAGTGACGTCCACATGGTCAGAGCAGAGAGTGACGTCCACATGGTCAGAGCAGCGAGTGACGTCCACATGGTCAGAGCAGAGAGTGACGTCCACATGGTCAGAGCAGAGAGTGACGTCCACATGGTCAGAGCAGAGAGTGACGTCCACATGGTCAGAGCAGAGAGTGACGTCCACATGGTCAGAGCAGAGAGTGACGTCCACATGGTCAGAGCAGAGAGTGACGTCCACATGGTCAGAGCAGAGAGTGACGTCCACATGGTCAGAGCAGAGTGAGTCCACATGGTCAGAGCAGCGAGTGACGTCCACATGGTCAGAGCAGAGAGTGACGTCCACATGGTCAGAGCAGAGAGTGACGTCCACATGGTCAGAGCAGCGAGTGACGTCCACATGGTCAGAGCAGCGAGTGACGTCCACATGGTCAGAGCAGAGAGTGACGTCCACATGATCAGAGCAGAGAGTGACGTCCACATGGTCAGAGCAGAGAGTGACGTCCACATGGTCAGAGCAGAGAGTGACGTCCACATGGTCAGAGCAGCGAGAGATGTCCACATGGTCAGAGCAGAGAGTGACGTCCACATGGTCAGAGCAGAGAGTGACGTCCACATGGCCAGAGCAGAGAGTGACGTCCACATGGTCAGAGCAGCGAGTGACGTCCACATGGCCAGAGCAGAGAGTGACGTCCACATGGTCAGAGCAGAGAGTGACGTCCACATGGTCAGAGCAGAGAGTGACGTCCACATGGTCAGAGCAGAGAGTGACGTCCACATGGTCAGAGCAGAGAGTCCACATGGTCAGAGCAGCGAGTGACGTCCACATGGTCAGAGCAGAGAGTGACGTCCACATGGTCAGAGCAGCGAGTGACGTCCACATGGTCAGAGCAGAGAGTGACGTCCACATGGTCTGAGCAGAGAGTGACGTCCACATGGTCAGAGCAGCGAGTGACGTCCACATGGTCAGAGCAGAGAGTGACGTCCACATGGTCAGAGCAGAGAGTGACGTCCACATGGTCAGAGCAGAGAGTGACGTCCACATGGTCAGAGCAGAGAGTGACGTCCACATGGTCAGAGCAGCGAGTGACGTCCACATGGTCAGAGCAGCGAGTGACGTCCACATGGTCAGAGCAGAGAGTGACGTCCACATGGTCAGAGCAGAGAGTGACGTCCACATGGTCAGAGCAGAGAGTGACGTCCACATGGTCAGAGCAGAGAGTGACGTCCACATGGTCAGAGCAGAGAGTGACGTCCACATGGTCAGAGCAGAGAGTGACGTCCACATGGTCAGAGCAGAGAGTGACGTCCACATGGTCAGAGCAGCGAGAGATGTCCACATGGTCAGAGCAGAGAGTGACGTCCACATGGTCAGAGCAGAGAGTGACGTCCACATGGTCAGAGCAGAGTGACGTCCACATGGTCAGAGCAGAGAGTGACGTCCACATGGTCAGAGCAGAGAGTGACGTCCACATGGTCAGAGCAGAGAGTGACGTCCACATGGTCAGAGCAGAGAGTGACGTCCACATGGTCAGAGCAGAGAGTGACGTCCACATGGTCAGAGCAGCGAGTGACGTCCACATGGCCAGAGCAGAGAGTGACGTCCACATGGTCAGAGCAGAGAGTGACATCCACATGGTCAGAGCAGAGAGTGACGTCCACATGGTCAGAGCAGAGAGTGACGTCCACATGGTCAGAGCAGAGAGTGACGTCCACATGGTCAGAGCAGAGAGTGAGGTCCACATGGTCAGAGCAGCTAGTGACGTCCACATGGTCAGAGCAGAGAGTGACGTCCACATGGTCAGAGCAGAGAGTGACGTCCACATGGTCAGAGCAGAGAGTGACGTCCACATGGTCAGAGCAGCGAGTGACGTCCACATGGTCAGAGCAGAGAGTGAGGTGCACATGGTCAGAGCAGAGAGTGACGTCCACATGTTCAGAGCAGAGAGTGACGTCCACATGGTCAGAGCAGAGAGTGACGTCCACATGGTCAGAGCAGAGAGTGACGTCCACATGGTCAGAGCAGAGAGTGACGTCCACATGGTCAGAGCAGAGAGTCCACATGGTCAGAGCAGCGAGTGACGTCCACATGGTCAGAGCAGAGAGTGACGTCCACATGGTCAGAGCAGAGAGTCCACATGGTCAGAGCAGCGTAGTGACGTCCACATGGTCAGAGCAGAGAGTGACGTCCACATGGTCAGAGCAGAGAGTGAGGTCCACATGAAAAAAACATGTCATCCCAAAAAGGCTCAATAATTTACTGAAATGTACATAATAAAGCAGTGATTTGCTTTGTAGGCACTCATTAGACCTTTGGGCACTTTCCTTCCTTAATTGTTAATATGTAATTGGAAATTAAAAAAAGATAATAAAATAAAGCATTCTCAAATTGGCGTTCAAAGAAATTATTGCAACGTTATATTTTTGTCCACCTCCTAATCTCTTCCCCACCAGGTGGTGTCTCTGTTCTAAGCGGTCCAGTGTGTCACGGTCCTAAGACTTGTCCAGGTGTGACAACTGGTCTAAGGTGTGTAACTGGTCCATGGCGTGTCACGGTCCATGACGTTTCACTGGTCCACGACTGTCCAGGCGTGTCACTGGTCCATGGCGTGTACCGGCGTGTCACTGGCATGAAGTGTCCATGGCGGTAACTGGTCCATGGCGGTCACTGGCCATGGCGTGTCACTGGTCCTGCGTGTCACTGGTTCCTTGAACGAGTCACTGGTCCATGTCGTGTCCAGGCGTGTCACTGGTCCTTGGCGTGTCCACGTGGTCATTGGTCCAGGCGTGTCACTGGTCCATGCGTGTCCGGGCGTGTCCATTGGTCCGTGGCGTTCCAGGCGTGTCACTGGTCCATGGCGTGTCCAGGCTGCTCACTACCCAGACTCGTCTGGACCAGTGACACGCCTGACACGCATGGACCAGTGACACGCCGTGAACATAGTCCACGGAGCAGTGACACACCTGACACGCATAGACACGTCATGGACCATGACACGCCTGGACTTGCATGGACCAGTGACATGCCCAGACACGTCATGGACCCAGAGTGAACCCCCGGACATCCCTTGGACACGTCATGGACCATGACACCCTGGACACGCCATGGACACGTCTGGACCATGACACTTCCTGGAACCCCATGGACCAGTGACACGCCGGACACGCCATGGTTCCAGTGAACACGCCCTTGGACACTTCAATGACCAGTGACACGCCCACACGTCAGGCTGTTCATCTGTCCATTACGTGGTCCAGGCGTGTCACTGGTCCATGGCGTGTCACTGTCCATGCGTTTCCCAGGCGTGTCACTGGTCCTTGACGTGTCCACGCGTGTCACTGGTCCTGACGATGTCCATGTCGTGTCCAGCGTGTCACTGTCCCATGATGTGTCCATGGCGTGTCCAGGCGTGTCAAACTGCCATGGCGTTGTCCACTGGTCCATTCGTGTCCATGGGCGTGTCTCCTGGTCCATGACTGTCCAGCGTGTTCACTGTCCATGGCGTTCCATGCGTGTCCTGTCCATTCGTGTCCACGCGTGTCACTGTCCATGGCGTGTCCAGGCGACTCACTGGTCCATGACGTGTCCGGCTGCCACACCTTGACACCCGTGGACACGTCCATGGACCATGACATGCCGGACACGCCATGGACCATGACTCCCTGTCAAGCCATGACCAGTTGACCACGCCATGGACACGTCATGGTACCAGTGACACGCCATGGACACGTCTTGGACCAGTGACACGCCCGGACATGCCATGACCAGTGACACGTCGTGGACACGTCATGACTGTGAAAACACCGTGGACACGCATGGACCAGTGAAACTCCATGGACCAGTGACATGCCATGGTCCCATGGACATCGCCGTGGACCAGTAAACAGCGCTATGGACCTGTGACACACCGTAACTCGTCTTGGACCAGTGACACGCCTGGACACGCCATGGACCATGACACCCATGACACTCATTGAACTGTGACACACGGGACTTCATCAAGACCAGTGACAGGCCTGACACGCCATGGACCATGACTCGCTGACAAGCATGGACCATTGACACGCCCTGAACACGCCATGGACCAGTGCTCACAGGGGACACTCATGGATCTGTGACACGCCTGGACACCCGTGGACAACTCCTGGACCTTGACACACTGTGACCGAACGTCATGGACCAGTGACACCCCTGACACGCCATGGACCACGTTCATGGACCAGTGACTCGCCGTGGACACTCACGGAGCAGGACAACGCCTGGAAAACCCATGACCAGTGACTCGCCTGGACACGCCATGGACCATGTCTCGCCATGGCACCAGTGTCCCCCAATGGACCAGTGACTCGCCCCGAAACGGCCATGGACCATTGACACGCCTTACACGCCTGGACCAATGACAACGCCCGGACACCCATGGACCATTTACACGGCGTGGCGTGTCACTGGTCCAAGCGTGTCCATCGTGGCGTGTCCAAGCGTGTCACTGGGCATACGTGTCCAGGCGTGTCATCTGGTCCATTGGCGTGTCCAGGCGTGTAACTGTTCAATGGCGTTTCTATGTCCATGGCGAGTCCCTGGCGTGTCACTGGGCCTTGACGTTTCACTGGTCCATGAACGTGTCATGAGCCGTTCAATGGTCCATGGCGTGTCCCAGGCGTCTCATGTCCATTGACGTGTCCAGCAGGGCGCTCACTGTCCATGACGTGTCCGTCGCTGCTCACTAACCTGGACACAAACTAGACCAGTGATCACGCCGTGGACACATCATGGACCATGACACGCCTGGAAACGCCTGGGACCAGTAACACGCCCATTGCCAGTGACACGCCCATGGACTCGTCATGAACCATTGACACGCCTGGACACTTCATAGACCAGTGTCACCCCAAACACGCCATGGACCATGACACGCGCCGTGACACGCCATGGACCATATGTGGCGTGGTCCAGCTTGCACTGGTCCATGTGCGTGTCCAGTCGTGTCACTGGTCCTTGATCGTGTCAGCGTGTCACTGGTCCATGGCGGTCCATGTTGTCACTGGTCCAAACTGACCGTGTCCATGCGTGTCACTGTCAATGATCGAGTCCAGCGTGTCCTCTGGTCAATGCTCCAGAGCGTGTCACTGTCCATGGCGTGTCCAGGCGTGTCACTGTCCATGGCGTGTCCAGAGAGCGTCTCACCCTTTGTCCATTGACTGTCCGCGCTCACTAACCTGGACACACCTTAGACGCAGTGACGCCGTGGACACGTCTGACTAGTGACACGCCTGGGACACCCATGGACCAGTGACACACCATGGACCTGTGACACGCCATGGACACGTCATGAACCTGTGACACGCCTGGACACGTCATTGACCAATGACTACGCACTGACACGCCATGGACCCAGTGACAGTCGCCATGGAACACGTCATGGACCGTGACAACGTCATAGGACCAGTGACAACCCTGGACACTCCTTGGACCAGTGACTAAACGACCTTGGTCCATGGACACGCCTGGACACGTCATGGACCAGTGACAGCGCACTTGACTGTCCCGGCGCGTCACCTTTCCCATGGCGTGTCACTGGTCCCATACGTTCATGGCGTTCACTGGTCCCGACGTGTCCATGGCATGTCACTGGTCCATGGCGTGTTCCAGGCGTTGGTCACTGGTCCTTGGCGTGTCCAGGGCGTCTCACGGTCCATGACGTTCCGTCTGCTCACACCTTAAACCAGACACGCCGTGTACACGTCCATGGACTCGTTACACGACTGGACACCCATGGACCATGACACCACCCATGGGACCAGTGACACGCCATGGTCCAGTGACACCCATGGACTCGTCATGACCATTGACAACACGCCGGGACAATCATTGACCAATGACATCTGCCCGGCACAGCCCGTGGACACTCCATTACCTGTGACACAACCGTGGACACGTCTTGGACCTTGACACCCTGGACACGCCCATGGACCAGGACTCCCTGGACACGCCATGGACCTAGATGGACCATTGACACCCCCGACACCCATGGACAGTGACACGCCATGGACCATGACACTCCATGGTACACGTCATGGACCTGTGACACAACAAACCGTGGACACATCATGGACCAGTGACACGCCTGACAATTACCCATGGACAAGTGACACCCTGGACACGCCTTGGTCCCACAGTGTCAACCCCGACACGCCTTGACCATGACAGGCGGCCAGTTGAAACACCTGACACGCTGTGGACCCAGTGACACATATATTCTGCACCGTGACACACCTACATCGCAGTGGACCAGGGACACACCTGGACACGCCCGGACCCCGCCCTGACCAGTGACACACCTGACCTCCGCCCCTGACTCAGTGACAACGCCTGGACCCGGCATGGACAGTGACACACCTGGAAACGCCCTGGACCATGACACGCCTGACCAGTGACACACGCCTGGAACCCTCCTTGGACCATGACACCGCCTGGACCCGGGATGGACCATTGTCCACGCCTGGACACGCCCTTGTGACCAGTGACACGCCCTGACCCACCATGGACCCAGGTCAAGCCTGGACCACGCCGTGGACCAACCATTTTCAATAAGTACAATAATACGGGTAGGTAATTCCTGTACACACTTAACGGTCATCTCTTAAAACACTCTGCTGCATCATTTAAGTGTCATAAACTTAGGTTTGAGTGAGGTGCCCTTTTTATGCTGTGATTACTTACACTTTGTATAGATAATGTCCCCCATTTCAGTTAGCTGGTCCTCTCAGCCAGGTCCTGTCCTGTGGTTGTCACACACACAGATGTGTTTATGGTCTCTTATTGAATATAGATGTCCCTCATTAACACAGAGTCCTCTCATGTCCTGGCTGTTCGGTTGTCATCACACACAGATTGTTGTAATGTCTCATATTGAATATAGATGTACTCATAACTCAGTGTCCTCTCAGTCTCTGGTCTTTCGGTGTGTCACATACTCTGGGTGCTGTAGTGTAATATAGTTGTTACGTGTTGTTGCTTTATTGGATCAGATAAATCTAGGTTTAATGAACATATTGAAGTTTTTAGGTTTGTGTATGCTGTGGAAGAATGCGTGTCCCAGTATTTACTGCTGTTTTACAGCTCTGGGTATATTTCTCTTGGTGTCAGTTTATCCTAACCAAACATGTAAACCAGATTATAATATGATTGTTTCACTAGTTATCTTAAAAAGTTCCTTCTTTATACACTTTTCATCTCCCTTATGGATTGAAGAATAATGGGGGCGTTTAAATGTATACTTAACAAGGAAAGGTACAATTTTTTTGCGGTCTTAATAGGGGGCACAAGCACTGGGTATAATAAAACTTCATCTATTTGATAGTGTGTGTCTTGGTGTGTTTTGTAAATAAGCTAAAGTGGACGTGTGGTCAATACCGGACTTATCTCGGCGTCAAAGCGTCAGGTTTCCATGAAAGTGAATGGTGAATCGCTTCATGTGAAAGCAGAGAGGACCCGGCGTCACTTACGCGCGTCAAAAGCTTCAAGATTCGCGCGTAATATACGCGCTCACTTGAAGCTTTGACGCGCTAAACGTTCGCTATCACAACACCCCTCTGACTAGCCGAAGCTGATCATTGCGAGTCTTTTGTAGCTTGTCGCGGGCTCTAACCAATCCAGAGACGAGGAGCAGCAGAGGGTCTGTCTCCTGTCATGATAAAGTCATGCCAGCTGCTGTTTTTTTGTCATAATTGTTATAGTAAAATTATTGTAGAGTATTAACGTTCTGAGTAACAAAATCATTGTACACATGCGTGTAGTAAACGTAGTTTATTTAAAATTAGAACAGCTGAGAATATGAGTCTGGCTCAAGCAAGGCAGCTCCGGGCGGGCGAAGCCGGGGAGAGCAGGGAGAGGCGGGGAGAGGCGTGCGAGAACCGAGGTAGAGGCAGGGAGAGGCAGGAGAGGCATGGAGTGTTGAGCAGAACCGAGGAGAGGCAGGGAGAGGCAGGAGAGGCAGGAGAGGCGATAGCCGGGTTTGATAACTCTGACTGGCAAAGTGACATGCGGAAGTACGCTGAAAGCGAATCTCCTCCGTCAGCTACTCCTGGATGAAATGACGGAACTCTGTCCAAACACTGCGCCTCTCAAGTCTGTGTGAACACCAAACATTGGTTTTGTTGAAGCCCTACACAACGTTATTTTGCTTAATAAAAAAAAATGGCTCGCTGCTCATAGGTGAAAAAATCCACCGCATGTTCCTGACTACAGCACCAAGATAGCTCCTTCACAACCGGCGTCAGCCGCGTAACTCGCGTCAAAGCTTCAGCACCATAAATAGACAAACTATCACCCGCTCAGTTGAAGCGCGTCAAAAGCTTTTTGAAGCTTTTTGGTCTGAACGCAGCCTTAAATTCATCTCTCTTAATGTTTAGAGTTGTTTCATCAAGGCGAGAACATCCGTGAAGAAGCTTCGAGGCCACCTCATTGGTTTTAAACTGCCACCTTCAGCAGTTGACATAAAGTCCAGGAAATGGAACACACAGCTGGAGAGTAGATCCATTCAAGTTATTAGGATTTTGAGTTGGCCTTAAAAGAGGTATTATAAGACTGAATTCTATATGGACATTTAAATGTTTGGTTTTCACCTTTATTTCCGTGTACAACTTTCAGCAATGTGTTCTGTTTCATGACCAGAATTAATGAGGTGAACAATACAGCTCAGTTGATGAAGCTAACATTGTTGCTTTGTGTTTATGATATTATGGCTTTGATATCTCAGGTGTGGCGTCACGGTCCATGGCGTGTCCAGTTGAGTCCTCTGTCCATGTCTGTCCTGGTGTGTCACAGGTCCATGACTGGTCCAGGAGTGTCACTGGTCATGGCGTGCCAGGCGTGTCATACTGGTCCAAGGCGTGTCACTGGTGCCATGATTATGCCCACGTGTGTCACAGGTCCATGACGTGTCCACGGCGTGTCACTGGTGTTCCATATTCCTGTCACTGTCCATGGCGTTTCCGGGTGTGTCACTGGTCCATGGCTTGTCCAGTCTTGTCACTGTCCATGGCGTGTCCAGGCGTGTCACTGGTCCAAGATGGTCCACTGTTTGTCACAGGTCCATGACGTGTCCATGGCGTGTCACTGGTCCATGGCGTGTCACTGGTCCATGGCGTGTCCCGGGGGTGTCACTGGTCCATGGGCGTGTCCAGGCGTGTTCACTTGTCCAATGGCGTGTCCAGGCGTGTCACTGTCCATGACGTGTCCCACGGTGTGTCACAGTCCATGACTGTCCCACAGCCGTGTCCGGGGGAGCCGTGTCATTGTCAATGACGTGTCCATGGCTGTCACTGGTTCATGACGTGTACCATACCGGGCGTGTCACTGGTCCATGGCGTGTCATGGTCCAGCGTGTCAATGGTCCATGCCGTGTCCAGAGCGGTTTTTTTAACTGGCCATGCACGTTCCACGCGTGTCACTGGTCTAAAGGTGTGAGCAGCCCGCACGTCATGGACCAGTGAACGCCTGGAACACGCCATGGACCATTGACATCGCCTGGACACGCCATGGGACCAGTGACATGCCTGGACACGTCTGGACCATTGACACGCCATGGACACGTCCCTGGACCAGTGGACACGCCAATGGACAGTGACGCCCCAACTGGACAACGTCAAGGCTTGTCATCTGGTCCTAGACGTGATCCAGAGCTTTTCACTGTTCCATGGCGTGTCACTGGTCCATGCGGGTCCATTCTGTCACTGGTCCATGACGTGTCACAGTCGATGACGTGCCATGAGTTCAACTGGTCCTTAGCGTGTCCCGTGTGCGTGTCCATTGGTCAATGACGTGTCCCAGGCGGGTCACTGGTTCATACTGTCCATGCGTGGTCACGTCCATGGTGTGTCACTTTGTCCATGGCGTGTCCAGCGCGTGTCCACTAGTCCATGACTGTTCCACGACGTCACTGGTCTTCAAGGTGTGTCCGGTGTAGAGCAGCCCGGACACGTCTTGACCAGTGAGACTCCTGGACAACGCCATGGACCATGACACGCCTGTACCACCCATGGACCAGTGACACGCCTGACAAGTCATGACCAGTGCACGCCTGGTTCACCGTCATGGACCAGTGACACGCCATGGACACTTCATGAACTGTGACACACCTGGACACGCCATGGACCAGTGACACCCTGTACATACGTCTGGACCAGTGACAACGCCTGGACAAGCCATGGACCAGTGACACGCATGGACACCGCACATCCGATAATGGGATACGCGACACAAACGCCACTATCACTGGTCCATGGCGTGTCCGGGCGTGTCACTGGTCCATGTGTGGAGTTTGGGCTCATCTGAGGATGGGTACACACATGGGTGGGGTTTTGAGGGGGGGGGGGGGGGCGTTGTCACTGTCCATGGCGAGTTTTGGCGTGGTCTCTGGTCTATGACGTGTCCAGGCTTTCACTGGTCATGACGTGGTCCATGGCTTGTCTCGCAAGGGCGTGGTTACTGGTCCATGGCGGTTCCAGCGTGTCAAGCTGGTCCATGATGTGTCCACGGCGTGTCACTGGTCCTATGGTGTGCCAGGTGTTAGCATCCCGACACGTTCATGGACCAGTGAACGCCTGGACACTCATGGACCAGTGAGACGCCTGGACACCCATGGACCAGTGACACGCCTGACACGTCATGGACCAGTGACACGTCAGGACCAGTGACACGCCTGGACACGCAAAGGTCCAGTGGAAACGCCATGGACCATGACAACGCCTGGACTCTGCCATGACCAGTGACATACGCCTGGACACGTCATAGACCAGTGACAAAACTCTTGGACACTCCACGCCTGGACACGCATGGACCGTGACATCCCACGCCGTGTCACAGGTCCATGGCGTGTCCGGGCGTGTCAATGGTCCCATGCGTGTACGGCGTGTCACTGGTCCATGGCGTGTCCGGGCGTGTAACTGGTCCATGGCGTGTCACTGGTCCATGGCGTTTCACAGGTCCATGGCGTTCCTGGCTGGTCACTGTCCATTCGTGGTCAGGCTTGTCACTTCACTGCTCCGACGTGTCCCACGGCGTGTCACTGGTCCATCGACGTGTCCATGGCGTGTCCAGGGAGGCGGTGTCAATGGGTCCAGACGTGTCCACAGTGTGTCACATATGGTCCAGGACTGTCCACTCGTTGTCCAGTCGGTCCTCTGATCCATGACGTGTCCACGGTGTGTCACTGGTCCATTGGCGTGTCCCGGGCGTGTATCTTGGTCCATGACCGTGTCCAGGCGGGGGGGTTTCACCCCCCACCCAATGGTCCATGGCGTTTCCAAGCCTGTCACTGTCATATGATGTTCCTAGTGTGTCACAGGTCCATGACGTGTCCATGGCGTGTCAACTGTCCATGCGTCCAAAGGCGTGTCACTGTCCATGGACGTGTCTACGGTGGTGTCACAGTCCCCTACGTGTTACTGGTACCAACGCGTGTCACTGGTTCATGCGTTGTCACTGGTCCATCGGCGTGTCACTGGTCCATGACGTCAACGGTGTGTCACTGGTTCCATGACGTGTCCACGACGTTTCACTGGTCCATGGCATGTCCGGAGCGTGTCACTGGTCCCATGACGTGTCCATGGCGTGTCACTGGTTCCATGACGTGTCCATGCGTTTCACTGTCCATGGCTTGTCCAGGCGTGTCACTGGTCCATGCGTGTCAGGCAATGTCACTGCCTTGACGTGGTCCCAGGAGTGTCCAGTGTGATCAGCCCGACTCGTCATTTACCAGTGATCGCCTGACACGCCATGACCAGTGACACGCCTGGACACCCAGGGACCAGTGAAAAACGCCTGGACACGCCATTGACCAGTGACACGCCTGACACGTCATGGACCAGTGACACGCCATGGTCACGCATGGACCTGTGACACGCCATGGACCAGTGACACGCCTTACACGCCATGGACACATCATGGACCATGACACAACGCCTGGACACGTCCATGGACACGACATGGACCAGTGACACGCCGTGACACGTCATGGACCAGTGACTTCGCCTGGACACGCCATGGACCAGTGACACCCATGGACCAAGTGACACGCCTGGACACGTCCATGGAACCAGTGACATACTCCTTGACGTTCCGGCGTGGTCACTGGTTTCATGGCGTGTCCAGGCGTGTCACTGTCCATGGCGTGTCCAGGCGAGCGTTGTCACTGGTCCCATGGCGTGTCCAGGATTGTCACTGGTCCATGACTTGTCCATGGCGTGTCCAGGAAGTGTCAATGTCCATGAAGTGTCCAAGCGTTCCGGAGGCGTACACTGGTCCATGACGTGTCCTGGGCATGTCCTGTTCCATAGCATGCCATGGCTTGTCACTGGTCCATGACGTGTCCGATGGCGTGTCCAGGGTGTCACTGCTCCGTGACGTTTCACGGCTTGTCACTGGTCATGCTGTCTGTGCGTGTCACTGGCCATGACGGCTGGGTGTGAGCTGCCTGGACACGCATGGACCATTGACACTCCTGGACACGCACGGACCATGACACGCCCGTCTCGCCATGGACCATGACTCCCAGGACCAATGTCACGCCTGAAACTCCATGGACCAGTGACACGCCTGACACGTCATGGACCCAGTGACTCGTCATGGACCATGACACGCCAGGACCAGTGACTCCCATGCGGACCAGTGACACGCCATGGACCAGTTACACCCCATGACACTTCATGGACCATTGACACGCCGTAAACACCCATGGACCAGTGACACGCCTGGACACTCATGGACCAGTGACACGTCTTGGACCAGTGACAAGCAGGACCAGTGACACAAACCTTAGACCATGTCACAACTGGACACTCTTAGACTCAGTGACCACCACACCTGGAACACAGCCTTAGAACCAGTGACACATTCCTGGTGGGTAAGTGATTTAGGAGTGGACATAATATATCGTAACAATAATTTTCGTGAACCCTATTGAAGATATGCGTTATTGTATTATCTTTTTTTTTTTCCAATACATATTACAATTAGAGAAGGTAAATGCCCATATGTCCTAATGTGTGCCTAAAAGCCATCACTGCTTTATTTGTACAGTTCATAAATATTGAGCCTTTTTGGATTTGTTTTTTACTGTGTTTCTTGAATCTATGTTTATATGTTTAATATATATTAGTACTTGTTTTGCAATGATGTGTGTAGCCTTCAGAAATATATAGCTTCATTTGATCTACACTGTCTCTATCTAAATTCCATTGCAAGCTAAAAACATGGCAGATCATTTGTTAACCTTTTTTATTTAAAAGATAACGTGACAATGTCGTTATCGGAGTTTATAATGTAATCAAGGATATTTATTTTTGGCCATATCGCCCATTCCATCACTAGTTTTTGATGCTGCTTGCTGATTGCTGATTGATTCTGGTGGTTACAGATATAGTTTGTGGTGGTGATTGAACACGTCTCTGTTGAAGAGGCAGTTATGTTCTGTAAACCTTTTGTTGCTTGATCTCATTTTCTTTAGAATGAGTGATTTGTAAGTACCAGCTATTTAAGTGTCAGGATAAGACGGTTAAGCCAGTTTGAAACTAGGGAAATAACTGGAATTCAGTAGGTATCAAGGAATACATGACAAATTTGGCAGGAGACAGAGAATAATCTATACACTGTTGCAGTGACAATCAAACTCTTAAAAAAGCAATTCCTCCATAGATTATATGATTATTTTTAATGATGCCTCTGTCGCGTTGCCGCTTTATCATAGTGTCCTTTCAGAACAGGTTATCCACACTGAATGTGTGTGTGACCTGGCCTTACTCACCATTTCCTTTCAGAACAGTTTTCCCCAGTGTATGTTTGTGCGACCAGGCCTCACAGACATGTGTCCTTTTTCAACCAGTTATACACAGTGTATGTGTGTTCGGACCAGGCCTCACAACCATGTGTCTCTTTCAACCATGTTATTACACAGTGTATGTGTGTGCTGGACCAGGCCTCTCAGACCATTGGTCCTTTCAAACCGTTATACATAGGTGTGTTGGTATTGATGACATCCACTGACCTTGTAATCCACACTGTCCTTATAGACCGTGTTTTTGAAAAGTCCTTTACAAACCCCCTAAAAGTCTTGAAAACAGGCATTTTTTATATCTCAGGCTGCAAAGATATCTTTAAATTTAAGCCGTGTATAGGTTTCTGTGATTTTTTCATGATCATTGATAATGATTTTTGAGGCTCTAGCACACGGGAACCCAGTGTCCCGTATTCACTATGTACATTCTGGTTTAAAGGGATTTTAAAAAAATGTCCCTTACAACGTCTCAAACGTATGTTATACTGTTGTGGTGATTTCATTATGTCGTCATCTCCCTGGTACAAGAATATTTTTGATAAGTTCTTGGTGTTTTTGGTGCTTTTGAATAAAAATGTATTATTGATATTTTTAATAATAATAATAATTATTATGATAATATATATAAATACATTTTTTCTAAAGCAACAAAAACACCCACATGGACACTTTATTCAAAATATATCTAGTACCAGGAGATGACAGCACATATGAATACACCCATCAGACACACTTACCCTTTGAAGACGTTGTAAGGACATGTTTCTAAAATCCGTTAAATCCAGACTGGTATATAGTAATTAACTGGACACTGGTTCCCGTGGTTGCTAGAGCCTAAAAAATATATCAATGTTCATGAAAAAAATCACAGAACCATACCGGCTAAAATTAAAGATTTCCTTGCTTGCACTGAGATTTTAATAAGACTGTTTTCCAAGAATTTTCTAGGGGTTTGTTAAGACTTTTCAAAAACACGGTCATAAGGGTAATTGTGGTTTACAAGGTCAGTGATGTTTCATACACACCACACTATGGAGTAACCTGGTTTGAAAGGACACTTGGTCTGTGAGCATGTCCGCACACCTTATCATACTCTGTGTAAAACCTGGTTTGAAAGGACCTCATGGTCTGTGAGCCTGTCCCGCCACTCTTACACTGTGTATAACCTGGTTTGAAAGGTCACATGGTCTGTGAGGCCTGGTCCTCAAACACATACACTGGTGAAAACCTGTTCTGAAGACTCATGGGTGTGTAAGACAGGTCAAACTCACACATACAGTGTGATAACCTGTTCTGTAAGGACACATGGTTAATGAGGCCAATGAGACTGAAGCAATTCAGTATTATAATCAATTATCGATGGAGATGCTTTTTTAAGAGTTGAATGTCTCTGCTAACAAGTGTAGAGCTTATTTCTTCATCTACTGCCCAATATACTTTGTTCATGTTTTCCTTGATTACCTTTTTCACTGAATTCCAGTTATTCCTATTTCAAACTGGCTTCACCGTCTCGATCCTGCCTCTTAATTAGTTGGTACATCAATTCACTCCATCTAAAAGAAATTGAGCATCAAGCAACAAAAGTTTACAGACATAACTGCCTCTTACAAACAGAGACGTGTCAATCACTCACAAACTATTCTGTATCCACCAGAACTTTCAACGCCAACTGCAAGCAATGCATCACATCTAGGGTGGCGATATGACAAAAATAAATTATCTTGATAATTTATACCCAACTCCCGATAACGACATTGTCACGATATCTTTACAATAAATATTGGTTACACAAAATGATCGCAATGTTTTGCTTGCATAATCTATAGATAAGAGACAGTGAGATCAAATATGAAGCCTTTTTTATTTTTCTGAAGTGTCTACACACAGCTTTTGCAAAACATGTACTATAATATATTAACATAAACATCAATTCAAAGATATCAAAGAAAAACACTTCCATTATGGCTCAATATTTACTGTAATGTACAAATTTAGCAGTGGATTGGCTTGTTAGGCACACATTAGACCAATGGGCATCTTTCTTCTCCTAATTGTTATATGTAATGTGGAAAATAAAAAAGATAATACTATAAAGCAGATCTTCAAATTGGCGTTCACGAATAAAAAAAATTATGGTCTACGATTATTTTGTCCACTCCTAATCTCTTCCCCACCAGGTGTGTCACTGGTCTAAGGCTTGTCCAGGGTGTGCACTGGGCTAAGACTTGTCCAGGTTGACTCTGGTCTAAGGTTGTCACTGGTCCTATGGCGTTCACTGGTTCCATGACGTGTCACTGGTCCCATGACGTGTCCAGCTTGTCACTGGTCCATGCGAGTTTTCGGCGTGTCCACTGTCCATGAAGTGTCCATGGCGTTTAACTGTTCCATGGCGTGTCAATGTCATGGCGTGTCACTGGTCCATGGCGTTCACTGGTCCATGACGAGTCACTGGTCCATGACGTGCCAGCTGACTGGTTCCATGGGCGTGTCCAGCGTGTCATTGGTCCATCGCGTTCACTGGTCCATGGCGTTCCGGTCGTTCATTGGTCCGTGCGTGCCAGGCGTGTCACTGGTCATGGCGTGTCCGGATGCTCACACCCATACACGTCTTGGACCATTGACACGCCTGGACGACGCCATGGACCAGTGACACGCCGTGGACACGTCACGGAGCATGACAACCTTGGACACGCCAATAAGACACTCATGGACCAGTGACACGCCTTGACATTCCAGGACCATGACATCCCAGACACGCATGGACCATGATACGCTCCGTACACGCCTTGGACACGTCAATGGACCATTGACACTCCCTGGACCACGCCAGGGACTCTCATGGACCAGTGACACTCCTGGACACGCCATGGACCATGACACCGAAACGCCCTGGACAAACGCCATGGACCAGTGGACACAAGCCTGGACACAGCCATGAACCATGACACGCCCGACACGTCAAGCGTGTCTATGGTCCATGACGTGTCCTGGCGGTCCCTGGTCCATGGCGTGCCACGTGGTCCAGGGCGTGTCCAGGCGTGTCACTGGTCTCAAGACGTGTCCACTGCGTGTCACTGGTCCATGACGGTCCTTGGCGTGTCAGGCGGGTCACTGGTCCTTGATGTTCCATGGCGTTCCAGCGCGTGTCAACTGGTCCATGCGTGTCACTGGTCCATGACGTGTCCATGCGTGCACGGTCCCTTGACAGTGTTCCCAGGCGTGTCACTGGTCCATGTGGGATGTCCATCGTGTCACTGGTCCATGGCGTGTCCAGCGTGTCACTGGTTCCATGGAGTTCCAGGCGACTCACTGGTCCATGACGTGCCGGGACTGCTCACACGCTGGACAACGCCGTGGACTCGTCAGGACCATGACATATGCCTGACACGCCATGGGACCAGTGACACTCCTGGACATCGCCATGGACTCAGAGAAATACGCCTATGGACTACGTCATGGACCCATGATCAACGCCATGGACACGTCATGACCAAGTGACACGCCGGACATGCCATGGAACCTGTGACACTTCGTGGACACGTCAGGGACCTGTGACAAATAACCGTGGACACGTCATGGACCAGTGTCACCCATGGACCAGTGACTAGCCATGGACCAGTGACTTCCGGCGGCGGACGGAAAGAGAACAGCAAAATTAGCGGCCGGCCTGGTCCCAGTAACACGCTATGGGACCGTTTGACCCACCGAAGTCACGTTCATGGACCCAGTACACGCCTGGACAAGCCTGGACCAGTGACACGCCCATGGACACGTCATGGCCTGTGACACACCGTGGACACATCTTAGACCAGTGAACAGGCCTGGACACGCCATGGACCCATGAAACCCTGACACGTCAATGGACAAGTGACACGCCCGTACACGTCCATGGACCAAGTGACACAGCAGTGGACAACTTCATGGATCAGTGACACGCCTGGTCACGCCTGGGGACACGTCCTGGACCTGTGACACTCTGTGGACACGCATGGACCAGTGACACCCTGGACACGCCATGGACACTCATGGACCAGTGACCACCCTTGTGGACACGTCCACGGAGCAGTGACACAGCCTGTAACGCATGGACACAGTGACACAGCCTGGACACCGCCATGGACAGTGACCGCGCCCATGGAACCAGTGACACGCCATGAGACCTGTGACACGCCCTGACACGCCATGGACCAGTGACACGCCCTTACACGCCATGGACCATGACAAATCGCCGGACACGCATGGACCAGTGACACGGCGTGGCGTGTCACTGGTCCATGGCGTGTCCAGCGTGGCGTGTCCAAGCGTTCACTGTCTATGACGTGTCCAGGCGTGTCACTGGTCCATAGCGTGTCCAGGCGTGTCACTGGTCTACATGGCGTCACTGGATCCTTGCGTGTCCAGCGTGTCCACTGGTCCATTGACTTGTCACTAGGTCCATGACGTGTCCAGGCGTGTAAAATGGTCATGGCGTGTCCAGGCGTCCTCACTGGTCATGACGTGTCCAGTGCGTCTCACTGCCATGACGTGTACGCTGCTCACACCTGTACACACCTTAGACCAGTGACACGCCGTGGAACACATCATATGACCAGTGTCTCCCCCTGGAAACTCCATGGACCAGTAACAGCCATTGACCAGTGACACGCCATGACACGTCATGAACCAGGACACGCTGGACACGTCATAGACCAGTGACACCCCAAACTCGAGAGTCGCCCCCAGGGACCAGTGACACGCCCGGACACGCCTTGGACCAGTGTTGTTGCGTATCCAGCGCTTGTCACTGTCCATGGCGTGTCCAGGCGGTCACTGGTCCATGACGTTTCCCAGGCGTGTCATCTGGTCCATCGGCGTGTCCAGGTGTTTCACTGTCCATAGTGTCCAATGGCGTGTCTCAGTCCATGACGTGTCCAGGCGGACAATGTTCCATGACGTGTCCAAGCTTCACTGGTCACATGGCGTTCAGCGTGTTCCACTGGTCCCATCGCGTGTCCAGAATGCTCCTCTGGTCATGACGTGTCCGGGCTGCTCACATAATCCTGGAAACACGTTACAAATACCTTAGACCAGTGACGCCGTGGACACGTCTTGGAATAGTGAACGCCTGGACACGCCATGGACCAAGTGACACATCCATGGACCTGTGGTCACGCCTTGGAACCCGTCATGAACCAGTAACAACGCCTGTACCTTCCATTGTCCAATGACAAACACAGCCCGGGACACGCCATGGACCAAAGTGACACGCCATGGACACGTCATGACCTGTTGACAACGTCTTGTCCAGTGACCACATAGACGCCTGACACGCCATGACCTATGTCACGCCATGACCAGTGTCACGCCTGTCACGTCATGGACCAGTGACTCGCCTTGACGTGTCCGGGCTCGTCACCTTCCATGGCGTGTCACTGGTCCATGATCGTGTCCATGGCGTGTCACTGGTCCACTGACGTGTCCAGCATTCACTGTCCATGGCTGTCCATGGCGTGTCACTGGTCCATAGGCGTGTCCAGCGTTCTCACTGGTCATGACGTGTCCGGTGCTGCCAACCCTAGACCAGTGACACGCCGTGGACACTTCAGGGATCAGTTACAACGCCTGGGACAACGCATGGACCAAGTGACACACGCCATGGACGCATGACACGCCATGGTACTTGACACGCAATGGACACGTCCATGAACCAGTGGACAACGCCTGGACACGTCATTGAACCAATTGACACGCCCGGATAACACCCTTGGACACTCATGGACCTGTGACACACAAAGAGCGTCCGTGTACACTCATGGACCTTGACACGCAACACCCTGGACACGCCATGGACCATGACACGCCTCGGACCACGCAATGGACCAGTGACTTGACCCCCGGACACGCCATGGACCATGACACCCATGGAACAGTGACACGCCAGGAACATCGTCATGGACCTGTGACAAACTCCGTGACACATCATGGACCAGTGACACGCCTGGACCACCGCCTTGGACCAGTGGACACCCTGGACACTCCATGGACCAGTGACACCTCCCAGGACACCGCCATGACCAGTGACAGGCGTTGGCCATGTCACTCCTGACACGCAGTGGACCAGTGAACACACCGGACACACTGACACGTGCAGTGGTACCATGACACACATGGACACGCCCTGGACCCGCCCTGGACCATTGACACACCTGGACCCGCCCTGACCTTTGACTACGCCTGGACCCCGGCATGGGACAGTGACAACACCTGACACCCCTGGAACCAGTGACAACACGCCTGGACCAGTACTACGCCTGACCCGCCAGGGACCAGTGACACTCCTGGACTCGGGATGGACCAGTGTCACGCTGGACACCCCTTGACCTGTATCACGCCTGACCCACATGACCAGGGTCAAGCCTGACACGCCGTGGACCAACCTGTATCATTGAGTACATAATACTGGTAGGTAAATCCCTGAACACACTTACGGTCACGCTTTAAACACTCTCTGCATCATTTAGAAGTTTCATAAACTTCCAGAATGCTGTTCTGTTTCATGACCAGATACAAATACAGCTCAGTGATAAAGCTAACATTGTTCTGTGTGCTTGATATTAAGGCCTTTTTATCTCAGGCGGTGGCCAGTGACACACCTGGACACGCAGTGGACCAGTGACACACCTGGACACGCAGTGGACCAGTGACACACCTGGACACGCCCTGGACCCGCCCTGGACCAGTGACACACCTGGACCCGCCCTGGACCAGTGACACGCCTGGACCCGGCATGGACCAGTGACACACCTGGACACGCCCTGGACCAGTGACACTCCTGGACCAGTGACACGCCTGGACCCGCCATGGACCAGTGACACGCCTGGACCCGGGATGGACCAGTGTCACGCCTGGACACGCCCTTGGACCAGTGACACGCCTGGACCCACCATGGACCAGGGTCAAGCCTGGACACGCCGTGGACCAACCAGTATCAATGAAGTACAATAATACTGGTAGGTACATCCTGAACACACTTACGGTCATCTCTTAAAACACTCTGCTGCATCATTTAGAGTGTCATAAACTTAGGTTTGAGTGAGGGTGTCCCTTTTAATGCATGTGAATATCTTACACTTAGTATAGTTAATGTCTCATTTTCAGTTTAGCTGGTCCTCTCAGTCCTGGTCTGTCCTGTGTGTCACACACACAGATGTTGTAAATGTCTCATATTGAATATAGATGTCCTCATTAACACAGAGTCCTCTCAGTCCTGGTCTGTTCTGTGTGTCACACACACAGATGTAGTAAATGTCTCATATTGAATATAGATGTCCTCATTAACACAGAGTCCTCTCAGTCCTGGTCTGTTCTGTGTGTCACACACACAGATGTTGTAAATGTCTCATATTGAATATAGATGTCCTCATTAACACAGAGTCCTCTCAGTCCTGGTCTGTTCTGTGTGTCACACACACAGATGTTGTAAATGTCTCATATTGAATATAGATGTCCTCACTAACACAGAGTCCTCTCAGTCCTGGTCTGTTCTGTGTGTCACACACACAGATGTTGTAAATGTCTCATATTGAATATAGATGTCCTCATTAACACAGTGTCCTCTCAGTCCTGGTCTGTTCTGTGTGTCACATACACAGGGTGCTGTATGTGTAATAAAGTTGTTACCTGTTGTTGCTTTATTGGAACAGATAAATCTAGGGTTAATGAACATATTTGCAGTTTGAGGTTGTGTAGTGCTGTGGAAGAAAATGCTTGTCCCAGTTATTTACCTGCTGTTTACAGCTCTGGTGTATATTTCTCTTGTGTCACATATCCTAACCAAACATGTCACAGGAATAGAATAGATGTGTTTCACTAGTTTATCTTAAAAGTTCCTTCTTTCCATCTTTTCATCTCCCTTGATGGATTTGAAGAATAATGGGGGCTGTTTAAATGTATATCTTAACAAGGAATAGGGGGTACAGATTATGTTTGCGGTCTTAAAAGGGGGCACAAGCACTGGTATATAGAAACTTCATCTATTTAGATGTTTTTGTCTTTTGTTGTTTTAATATTCTAATTCATCTCTCTTAATGTTTCAGAGTTGTTTCATCAAGGCGGATAACAGCAGTGAAGAAGCATCTGAGGCCTCTCATTGGTTTAACTGCCACCATTCAGCAGTGACATAAAGTCCAGGAAATGGAACACACCGTCTTGGAGAGTAGATCCATTCAAGATATTACGGATTTTGAGGTTTGGCCTTAAAGAGGTATTATAAGACTGAATTCTATATGGACATTTAAATGTTTGGTTTCACCTTTATTTTCCGTGTAACTTTCACAATGCTGTTCTGTTCATGACCAGATTAATGAGGTGAACAAATACAGCTCAGTGATGAAGCTAACATCGTTCTTTGTGTTTGATATTATGGCTTTTATATCTCAGGTGGTGGCGGTCACTGGTCCATGGCGTGTCCAGGTGTGTCACTGGTCCATGGCGTGTCCAGGTGTGTCACAGGTCCATGACGTGTCCAGGCGTGTCACTGGTCCATGGCGTGTCACTGGTCCATGATGTATCCACGGTGTGTCACAGGTCCATGACGTGTCCACGGCGTGTCACTGGTCCATGGCGTGTCACTGGTCCATGGCGTGTCCGGGGGTGTCACTGGTCCATGGCGTGTCCAGGCGTGTCACTGGTCCATGGCGTGTCCAGGCGTGTCACTGGTCCATGATGTGTCCACGGTGTGTCACAGGTCCATGACGTGTCCACGGCGTGTCACTGGTCCATGGCGTGTCACTGGTCCATGGCGTGTCCGGGGGTGTCACTGGTCCATGGCGTGTCCAGGCGTGTCACTGGTCCATGGCGTGTCCAGGCGTGTCACTGGTCCATGACGTGTCCACGGTGTGTCACAGGTCCATGACGTGTCCACGGCGTGTCACTGGTCCATGGCGTGTCCGGGCGTGTCACTGGTCCATGGCGTGCCACTGGTCCATGGCGTGCCACTGGTCCATGGCGTGTCCAGGCGTGTCACTGGTCCATGACGTGTCCACGGTGTGTCACAGGTCCATGACGTGTCCACGGCGTGTCCGGGCGTGTCATTGGTCAATGACGTGTCCAGGCGTGTCACTGGTTCATGACGTGTCCATGGCGTGTCACTGGTCCATGGCGTGTCACTGGTCCATGGCGTGTCCAGGCGTGTAACTGGTCCATGACGTGTCCACGGCGTGTCACTGGTCTAAGGTGTGAGCAGCCCGGACACGTCATGGACCAGTGAGACGCCTGGACACGCCATGGACCAGTGACACGCCTGGACACGCCATGGACCAGTGACATGCCTGGACACGTCATGGACCAGTGACACGCCATGGACACGTCATGGACCAGTGACACGCCATGGACACGTCATGGACCAGTGACACGCCATGGACCAGTGACGTGCCCGGACACGTCAAGGCGTGTCCAGGGCGTGTCACTGGTCCATGGCGTGTCACTGGTCCATGGTCCAGGCGTGTCACTGGTCCATGACGTGTCCAGGCGTGTCATGTCCATGACGTAGTCCAGTGACACCTTGGACGTGTCACGGCACGCCTGGACACGCCATGGACCATGACACGCCACGCCGTGTCACTGGTCCATGGCGTGTCCGGGGCGTGTCACTGGTCCATGGCGTGTCCAGGCGTGTCACTGGTCCATGACGTGTCTGGGTGTGAGCAGCCTGGACACGCCATGGACCAGTGACACGCCATGGACCAGTGACACATCATGGACCAGTGACACTGCCACGGACCAATGACACGCCCGGACACGCCATGGACCAATGACACGCCTGGACACGCCATGGACCAGTGACACGCCTGGACACGTCATGGACCAGTGACACGTCATGGACCAGTGACACGCCATGGACCAGTGACACGTCATGGACCAGTGACACGCCATGGACCAGTGACACATCATGGACCAGTGACACGCCATGGACCAGTTACACGCCATGGACACTTCATGGACCAGTGACACGCCGTAAACACGCCATGGACCAGTGACACGCCTGGACACGTCATGGACCAGTGACACGTCATGGACCAGTGACACGCCATGGACCAGTGACACACCTTAGACCAGTGTCACACCTGGACACGCCTTAGACCAGTGACACACTTGGACACGCCTTAGACCAGTGACACACCTGGTGGGGAAGTGATTAGGAGTGGGCAAAATATATCGTAGACAATAATTTCGTGAACGCCAATTTGAAGATATGCTTTATTGTATTATCTTTTTTATTTTCCAATACATATTACAATTAGAGAAGGAAAGATGCCCATTGGTCTAATGTGTGCCTAAAAAGCCAATCACTGCTTTATTTGTACATTTCAGTAAATATTGAGCCTTTTTGGATGTGTTTTTTCTGTGTTTCTTGAATCTGATTTTTAATGTTAATATATGTTAATGCATGTTTTGCAAAGATGTGTGTAGCACTTCAGAAAATAAAAAGCTTCATTTTTGATCTACACTGTCTCTTATCTATAGATTCCATGGCAAGCAAAACATTGCAGATCATTTTGTGTAACCATTTTTTATTTTAAAGATATAGTGACAATGTCGTTATCGGGAGTTGGGTATAATTTATCAAGATATTTATTTTTGTCCATATCGCCCACCCCTAGATGTGATGCATGCTTGCAGATTGGCAGTTGAGTTCTGGTGGATACAGATATAGTTTGTGTGTGATTGACACGTCTCTGTTGGTAAGAGGCAGTTATGTCTGTAAACCTTTTGTTGCTTGATCTCATTTTCTTTTAGAATGGAGTGATTGTAGATGTACCATCTATTTAAGTGCAGGATAGAGACGGTGAAGCCAGTTGAAACTAGGAATAACTGGAATTCAGTGAAGGTATCAAGGGAATACATGACAAAGTTTGGCAGTAGACTGAAGAATAAGCTCTACACGTGTTTGCAGAGACAATTCAAACTCTTAAAAAAGCAATCCTCCATAGATTATTGATTATTATAATGATGTGCCTCAGTCTCTTTGGCCTCATTATCCATGTGTCCTTTCAGAACAGGTTATCCACAGTGTATGTGTGTGCGGACCAGGCCTCACAGACCATGTGTCCTTTCAAACCAGGTTATACACAGTGTATGTGTGGGTTGACCTGGCCTTACACACCATGTGTCCTTTCAAACCAGGTTATACACAGTGTATGTGTGTGTTGACCTGGCCTTACACACCATGTGTCCTTTCAGAACAGGTTATCCACAGTGTATGTGTGTGCGGACCAGGCCTCACAGACCATGTGTCCTTTCAAACCAGGTTATACACAGTGTATGTGTGTGTTGACCTGGCCTTACACACCATGTGTCCTTTCAAACCAGGTTATACACAGTGTATGTGTGTGCGGACCAGGCCTCACAGACCATGTGTCCTTTCAAACCAGGTTATACATAGTGTGTGTGTGTATGATGACATCACTGACCTTGTAAACCACACTGTCCTTATAGACCGTGTTTTTGAAAAGTCTTTACAAACCCCTGAAAAGTCTTGAAAACAGTCATTTTTTATATCTCAGTGCAGCAAAGGAAATCTTTAAATTTTAAGCCGTGTATAGGTTCTGTGATTTTTTTCATGATCATTGATATGATTTTTGAGGCTCTAGCACCACGGGAACCCAGTGTCCCCGTATACCTATGTACAGTCTGGTTTAAAGGGATTTTAGAAAAAATGTCCTTACAACGTCTCAAACGTGTGTGTGTGTGAGAGTGTGAGTGTGAGTGTGAGTGTGAGTGTGAGTGTGAGTGTGAGTGTGAGTGTGTGTGTGTGTGTGTGTGTGTGTGTGTGTGTGTGTGTGTGTGTGTGTGTGTGTGTGTGTGTGTGTGTGTGTGTGTGTGTGTCATGAAAGTCGGCCCAGAGTTTACTGATACATTGGCGCACACAGCTAGAGACAGACCCGCTCGTCACATCGTGCAAATAGGGCTTAAAATAGCGTTATTAAGAGACGTCCCCTCTCCCTCTTCTCTTTTTTTTACCAACAGCTTTCACCGGTTAACGGTCATCGATTTACATCCCTAAATGGATCACATCGAGACTCAAGGCAGAGGCAGAAATCTCTCTCAAGAATGGGCAAAAATCCTCCACACTACTGAAAAAACAGGTGCTGGTCACAAAGCTGTGTTGGATAACATGTAATACTACCAAAGGGTAAGTATTAGTAAGTATTAGTGGTAATGTAAGGTAAATACATCTCAAAACTCAATATATAGTTGTCTGACATACTTAAAGCAGCTCTTGCAAAAGGTTTGGCCAATGGATCATTTAATCAACACAGAAATAAGAACATTGGTGGCACAGTTGGCTTGAAACAATAAAGAATAAACCATGGCAACAAGTAGTAAGTAGGCTGAGGAAAATAGCGACAGAAGCGCTGCTGTAAAAGATGCAATTTGTTTTACATTACTGAAGCAAATGCAGTTTGAAAGTGAAAGCAATCACCAAGCTATCATTTGTGGGACTGAACAATAATTCAGTTTCATCATAGCACATTTGCGGCTGTAAAATGTTTTTTCATACAACTTGCAAACATTAAAAACATGGTTTGGATTGACACAAATGTGTCCATTTGGTAGTTGTCCTGTATTGTAAACAGAATATAATCAAATTTTTGTTTCATTTAAATGTATTTTTGATGGCCATAGGACAACTGTACTTTAATAAACAGTACGTATTTTTCAAAAATGAAATAATTAAAATGGTTTCTCCCTTTGACATAACTTTGACCAGAAAGATTTTTTGGAAGAGAAAAATTAAACCAATGACGTGACACCTCAAGGATTTTAATACATTTCAACCAATCAATGCAAATGTTCATAAATGTTGTTGAACATAGGGCTGGAGAGATTCATCGATTGGTACTGGTTAAGCACTTGGGAAGAAACTGCACCGGCACATTACAGCATGGGTCGATAAACAAAAGGGACGGATTCGGCAGGTATCGGCTCTTGTCTCTCTGGATTGGTTTAATCTTGCGTGGATTGGTTTTAATCCTGGTTCACACGGCAGGATATTTAGGCCGATTTAGACCCGATTTACCCCTTACGACAATCTTAAGAAACGCTCCGATTTCCGTAACAAAATCTTACAGATTATCCTGCCGTGTGTGGTGTGTTAAGACTGCACTCGTCGCTCGGAAGGACATTGGGACTGCTCCCGATCTCAAATCGGGGATATCCAACATGTTGGATTGTTTTGGCCCGATTTCTTGTCGTGTGTGGTGTCCTCCGAGGACAAGCGAGCGCGTTGCCATGACTACGGCGTGTAGCCAATAAGAAGACGAGGTGACAAGCCGGTGAGGAAACACCGGAAAAAAACCAAAACACAGCAGCATGGCTTTGACCATTGCCTTTTCTTTGGATTACGTGTCTTCTCTGTTAACAACAAACTGCACACTATCGCCACTGCATCCTCTTCGTCCGCCATGACTGTTTACTCTGAAGTCACGCTTGATCTCGAGAGATTTTGTGAGATCTCCGTCTGACCTGGGAATGCTCGGGGGGGGGTGTCGGTTCGTGTGTGATGTTTGTGGCTTGCGTGATCTTGCCGTGTGGCTACGCACCACACACTGCACGACCAAAGTGGTTAGACGCAGGATTTTTAATCTCCCCGTGTGGGGTCTAACACGGAGAAAAATCGGCCGACAATTTTAAAATCGTCTCGTGTGAACCAGGCTTTAGATCGCTAATGCACCTGCTCAGCGTCCAGTGTCCGTTTGTTATAGCAAAGTCTTTTATCCTATCCTATCTTGACTGTAAATATTAACGGGCGTAGTCACGCCTGTCTAATGTGCCATCACTTTTTCAAAATGGCCGCAGGCAGCCCCTCCCACGGGAAAATGTGAGAAACACATTAGTGAATGCGTCCGTCGGCACCAGCCCCATTCATTTAACGAGAGTGCCTTCTGAAGTCCACAGAGGCTAAACTAGAGTGGTCCAAACAAATATACTCCCCTCAGCATTGACACACATCGGGAATGTAGTCTTGGGCCAAGATCCGACTTTTGGACCCATAAAGATCACGAAAGGCGCCCGCGAAGCATGATGATAAATAGTATTGGTCCCGGAGTCTGGACCCAGTCTTACGTCTCCGGCCCTTCACTCAGCGGTTGGCCTTTGCAGAACATGCAGCGTTTGCTACAGATCAGAATGTAAGCTCTGTTTTGATCTTTAATGCATCCAAAAAGAGTCCGTATTCAGAGAAATATGATCAAGAGTCACGGAAAATACGTTTTTCTTTGTGTGCTCGCTCCGGCAAATTTAAGTCTGTGTGGGATTTGTCAAATTAAAAACAACACCTATAATGGTGAAAGAAACATGTGTTTTTCAAATGCTAATAACTCAAAGGTATCATTGAGATATGGATTTGCATTAGCTAAGTTCAATCTCAAGACAATGATTGAATTAGAATGATATTTATTGGCATGTTTGCATTAATGTATTGTAACTGCATAATAAGACAGACTTGGCTGAAGGATGATGAGGTACTAATATATTTATTGCATTTTAACATCAAGATATATTGCAATGTGATGATTTATCAGTATTTATACTTTCATCTAACTTTAACATTGCTGCAGCCTGTTGCTTTGGACAGAATCAAATCAAAAGCAAAAAAGCAGCCATCGCTTGCAACTGAACCAAAGCCATACAATGAAATTAATTGCACATTAGCTCGTAAAAAATGTAATCTGTGTATTGTTTTGACGACACTGCTTGTAAAAGGATGAGTGAACATAACCGCACTGTCATACACTCTTCCTTGGTGATGAATGGAGAGCGCATGCACGACGTAAGTGTGTAATTATAATCAGTGGGAGACGTCTCTTAGATGAAGGTGGTCCAGATACATTTGGACCCATTCCAAACAGCACAGGAGTGGGACTGCAGCCAAACACCCAATAATGCTCTCCAACAGCTGAGGACAAGCAGATCAGCAGAGTGGGTCATCTCATGTGGCTGTTTGCACTGAGGCTTTGAAAAATGATTTTGGGGCTTTGGGCCGTCTTTGCATTAGGATTTAAAGTCAAAGGACATATTGCACAGATTTAAGATCAAGATCCAAGTTATAACAGGCTGACATATGTTCACAAAGGAAGAGAATACGGACTACGCTGCAAAACCAGACTTCATTTGTCTTTACCCAGTCCCCAGTCTGGTCCCAGTTTATGGAGCACTTTAACTGATAGAACAGAGCATACTTGTGAAAGGTTCAAAGGTCTTTGCCCTCTGGAGCTGTAAATCCATCCATTTTCTACCCCTTAATCCATTTCTGGGTAGGGGAGTGGCCAGAGAGCCACCCAGTCCACAGAGCACCAGCCCCTCACTGATCCTCCTGCAGGAGGTGAGTCCACATGAGGACAGCTGCTCTATGGCACAGCCTTGGTCTTTCAGTGGGAGCTTCAGGCAAAGTGGGGTGAAGTGTCTTGCCCAAGGACACAACGACAGCAGTCATCAGCGGGAGTCAGTGGAGAACCCACGACCTTCAGGCTCAAAGGCCAATGCTCTATGCCAACAGTACATAAACAGTTTAACACAAACTCAATTTAGCTTTGGGCTACTGATGCATGTCTCGCTGCTAAGTTGTCATTTTGTTGCTAATAGATGTGGCCGATAAAAATATATATTTTTTGCAATAATCAATGGACAATTATGCTTCTTTGACTTAAGCTTAAAAACCTATGCTTTAACTCTCTGTATGATCCTAGTGTTTTTTATTTTAATCATGTATTTTTTAATCCTTCTGCTCGTGAGTAGTGCCAGCGCTAGCAGACCAGTGTGATTCCAGATCGGCTCCTTGGTTGCTAGGATGTTGCAGGGCCCAAACTTGGCTCCAGAGTTAGCTCTAATGGTTTTTTTGTTATTGTAGCAATAATTGATTGATTTATCTAAATTAGAAAACAAAATTTGAAATGATATACATTCACCAAAACAAAAGAGAATGAAGCGAAGCTTTCTTTGCTTGCTCATCCTATCAACACATAGGATAGGAACATTTAGATTCCATAAGCTGAAAAGTTGTCATGTCAGTAATACACTACTGCTTATGTTTGTTTTAGACGTGAATAAATACCCAGACTCATCTAGATAGATACAGTAGGAGAATGTATGTGTCCAGTCGCTGCAGAAACACATCCATTCATACAAACAAAACAAATAAATAGATCATTATAAAAATAGCTAACGATAGTATTAAAATGCAACAGCACTTTAGGTCACAGCCGCAGAGGTGGTGTAGCCGCTGGGTGGAAAAGGGCAGATCACAGCCGCAGAGGTGGATTTTCCGCTTGGTTCGGACTCTTTTCTCTGCTCTAGTCCAAAGAAAAATGCTTCATTACCATTTTTCAAAAAGTTAGCAGTGGATTTTCGGCAGATCTGCTTGGTTCGGACCAAGAATTGTCTCTGCTCCGGTCTGGACCAATGCAAAACCATGAACACCGTACGGCAGAAACATCTGCAGCAACATCTCAGGTAGAAATATATCAAGAAAGATTACAATTGTAGAGAACCAAATTACAGCTGTTTCAAAGCTACGAAGGACTTGCTGCCGTTTCCAGCGCATTCTCTTTCTTTTACATTTGTTCTTACTTTAGTGTTCAAGATATATAAACCAGAGAAAAACATTTCCAACTCTTAGTTTCAACATATTTTGTATGCCTTATGGAGTTTTATCTCCTTAAAGTAAATGTTGGTATACAACATGATTTAATTAAAGAGATGTAATCTGTATAAACATATTATTGCTGGATGAAAGGCAAACACTTTGAGTGACAGTCTAAGGTTTCATTGAAAAAAAAAGTCAAGACACAAAATAAAGATATACTTCTGCATGGATAATCATGGATAATCGTGTGTCCTATTTGAAGAGTGTCGTACCTTGGACCTCTTGGTCGTTGCGAAACCAGCGGATGTTGGCGGCGGGTTTGCTGCCCCATGTGGTGCAGGTGAGGGTAACCAGCTCCCCCTCCAGAGCCGGTCTGGTGAAGCCTGTGATCTCCGGTCGCCGTGGCACTCCTGCCATGGACACACGTGCAGTTTACATGAGCAAGTACTCAATGTTATAATAATGCATTCTCACACAGTAGTGTATTCACATTCCTCCGTACTTCAATTATTGGAGGACTTACCCTAATCCTAACCCTTTTACTGAAAATATATAGTATGTCAAGGCCCACTACACAATATTTTTCAGTCATATATGATTGTCCCTTGTATCTAGATACGTATTGCGCAATGCATTAAGTAAGCTGTGAACGACATCCTGATGATGTGTGGTTGTTTTTAATAATAATCACTTTTCTTGTTCGTATATTTATTTATATCGTATATTTATAAATAAATATACGAATAAAGTATAAATATTTGTATATTTATACATTTCTGTATACATATGTTTTTTGTCTCTTTATTATTATTATTATTATTTTTTATTTTTTTAAATCTATGAACCAGTTCTACAGTATCTGTGTTCTTAATAAAGAATGAATTGAATTGAATTGTTCGGACAGAAACACTGGTAAATATTTTCTTATTTTTTAAACTCAAAAATAAATAACAAAAATAAAGATTTTTTTTTTCATCACCTGCAATGTAATTAAACTCAAACATTGTATGTAAGCCGATAGCTGGCTGTTTAACATTTCTTTCAGCAAGATGTCTCCTATCTTTATTTTACTGATAACAGGCCTTGGCCTCATGCTTGCATTTAGGTAAGGCAAGTGTATTTGTATAGCACAATTCATACACACGGCAACTCAAAGTGCCGAACAAATCACTCACCTGCAGGAGGATCAGTGAGGGGCTGGTGCTAAGTGGACTGGGTGGCATCTCTGGCCACCCCCCCAACCCAGAAATGGATGGGGAAGAAAATGGATGGATGGAGTTATATGCACAGCTCAACAGAACTGTTTTGAACCTGGTTTTAAACATTGTCAGAGAAGAGGCCTGTCTCACATTTTCAGGAAGATTCCTGTGCTCCTCGGAGTCCGGGTCAGTTCAAATGGCACGTCACTTATGTACTTTGGCTCGAGGCTATGGAGAGACTGCAGAGCTGTTTTAAAGTCTATTCTCTGAGCCACAGGAAGCCAGTGCAGAGACCTGAGGACTGGACTAATGTGGTCGTACTTCCTGGTTCTAGTCAGGACTAATGTGGTCGTACTTCCTGGTTCTAGTCAGGACTAATGTGGTCGTACTTCCTGGTTCTAGTCAGGACTAATGTGGTCGTACTTCCTGGTTCTAGTCAGGACTGGAGCTGCTGCATTTTGAATGTACTGCAGCTGTTTTACAGCCTGTTTGGACAGACCTGTGAGCAGGCCATTGCTGTCCTCTCTCCCTCTGCTGCCCTCTCTCCCTCTCTCCCTCCGCTGCCCTCTCTCCCTCCGCTGCCCTCTCTCCCTCCGCTGTCCTCTCTCCCTCCGCTGCCCTCTCTCCCTCCGCTGCCCTCTCTCCCTCCTTTGCCCTCTCTCCCTCCTTTGCCCTCTCTCCCTCCTCTGCCCCCTCTCCCTCCTCTGCCCTCTCTCCCTCCGCTGCCCCCCCTCCTTCTCTCCCTCCTCTGCCCTCTCTCCCTCTCTTCGCACCATCAGCCTGACCCTTGACTGTTCTCCCCCTCCAGGTTTTTCTGTTGTGGATATTAACCACGTTTCATTTTAAAGCAGGTATTATGTGTTTGAAGCCTCCAAACACCTTTAGTTTTAGCAAACAACAGCAGGACATGCTTTGTCGCTGCGCATGATGTGAGCTGCGTAACTTAATTTTGATTGACGCTGTCAATGACTGGGACAACGTAATTAAAATATATTATATTCTCCTAACACACAATTTAACAAGTAATCCTTTTGAATCAAATCAAATGCAAAATAAATATTTAAGGGATATTAATTTGCTCAAATTTTATTTTTTTTCGTTTATTTTTTTTGGAAATCATCTTGCGACCCCCCCAGGGGATCCCGCGACCCCCCGGGGGGTCGGGACCCCCACTTTGGGAACCACTGGTCTAACCTACTGGAGACAAATGCATGGATAAGAATCTCCAAGTCTGCTTTAGACACTATGTTTTTGATCCTGGCAATGTTTTTTGGATGGTAAAAAGCTGCTGATGTTACTGATTTATATGCTGTTTACACAAGGACGCTGCAACAGTAAAACGTTAGAGTTGGGTGTCAGATTCAGGGGGTTGCAAACGTGTTGTGAAACAGCCTCCAGAGTGGAACAGAACGAATATGCTCACAGCCGCGTGAAATCTCTGGCTGCAATGACCTCACCACTTCCCCGCACTTACATTTGGACTTGCGCAGTAGCCGAGAACAAACAGCAATGGTGGTGGATCAACTAATGCTACCAATTCTACTCCTTCGTTTGTGCAAACAATTCAGTTTCCATTTTTGCTGCTACAGTACTGTTAAATGCAGAATGTTGGTGCATCCTCCTCAAGCATTGAGGTGGCCTGAGGAAGATCTTGTTGAGGAAGTGATTATACTGCTGGGTCGAGTGTGTTGTAAAGTTCCATTGCCCACTACTGGCCGGGCGTTAGAACTACAAAAAAAAGAAAACCCTACGTTTTCCGCAGGCGTGTAGACGCTATGCACTTCGACTACAGAGCATAGTAGTTTTTGCAAATTGCTTTGCAGCGTGAGGCGACAGTAGCTCAGTTGGTAGGTCCTTGGGCAAGACACTTAACCCTGCATTGCCTGAAGCCCCCGCTGAAAAATCAAGGCCGTATTGTCACTGACAGAGCAGCCGTCCTCCTGTGGACTCACCACCTGCAGAGGATCAGTGAGGGGCTGGTGCTCTGTGTACTGGGTGCAGCTCTGACTGCCACCCCCCCCCCCCGACCCAGAAATGGATTAAGGGGAAGAAGATGGATGGATGGATGGCTTTGCAGCGTGTGTGTCTGGATCCCTAGCCTGTAATTGGAGGTCCACTGCCTCTAACACATCCTCAAACTCGTGAGGACGGGGGTTCCATCCTTTTTGCAAACGACTGTCACTGAGGTGTGACAGTGACTGCAGTGTGGCCTTGGTCCTCCTTCTGTAGCTTAGTTCCTGGATCTATAGCACGTCTGTCCGTGTGCAGCGGATCCCCCTCTCAATGTGGAATGCGCAGAGAGCGCGCAGTAAACGCGTACGCGCTGTTTACACCTACTGTGGAAATTCCCTGTAAAGCCTGGTTCACACGAGACGATTTTAAAATTGTCGGCCGATTTTTCTCCGTGTTAGACCCCACACGGGGAGATTAAAAATCCTGCGTCTAACCACTTTGGTCGTGCAGTGTGTGGTGCGTAGCCACACGGCAAGATCACGCAAGCCACAAACATCACACACGAACCGACACCCCCCCCCGAGCATTCCCAGGTCAGACGGAAATCTCACAAAATCTCTCGAGATCAAGCGTGACTTCAGAGTAAACAGTCATGGCAGACGAAGAGGATGCAGTGGCGATAGTGTGCAGTTTGTTGTTAACAGAGAAGACACGTAATCCAAAGAAAAGGCAATGGTCAAAGCCATGCTGCTGTGTTTTGGTTTTTTTCCGGTGTTTCCTCACCGGCTTGTCACCTCGTCTTCTTATTGGCTACACGCCGTAGTCATGGCAACGCGCTCGCTTGTCCTCGGAGGACACCACACACGACAAGAAATCGGGCCAAAACAATCCAACATGTTGGATATCCCCGATTTGAGATCGGGAGTAGTCCCGATGTCCTTCCGAGCGACGAGTGCAGTCTTAACACACCACACACGGCAGGATAATCTGTAAGATTTTGTTACGGAAATCGGAGCGTTTCTTAAGATTGTCGTAAGGGGTAAATCGGGTCTAAATCGGCCTAAATATCCTGCCGTGTGAACCAGGCTTAAGACTGTTAGTGGTCTAACAATAAGGACTGTGGTGATGATCCACAACATTTATGGACATTGGTCCAATACCTGTGTTCTATATTTTTTGTGTGTTTGATTTTCTGATCTGTGTCGGCGATTCTGAGATAACTTCTGCTGTGATTTACGGCTATACAAGAATAAATTGAATTGGACTGTTTTAAAGAGACACTCATTTTTGTTGTCACTTTGTTTAATCTAACAGTTGAGACTTTTGAGACAACTGTTTAGAGTTTAGTTTTGTGTTGTTATTTTACCATTACTTACCATTGAAGTCTTGGTTCTCTTGTATCCTCCCTTGACAATTATTTTGTAATAAAATTGTAAATAAACTTAAGAGCCCTACGTGCTTTAAGCTCACTATCCTGTGGGAGTGCAGGGCGTGTCCTGACCTAGCACAGTGAGGTAGGCCTTGGTGGTCTTGACTGGCATAGTGAACAGGGAGCAGGTGTAGAGGCCCTCGTCCGACAGGCTGACGTCGTTGATGCGGATGGTCAGCTCCTGGGAGGTCGCCCGCACCAGCTCGATCCGGTTATCCCGAAGAGCTGCAAACATGCACGTCAAAACTAGTCAGTGTCATGCAAACAGAGGATTTCAGCTCCATCCAAGCTAATGTCAAGAGCTCAATTTGGCCCTCAAGTGTCCCCCGCCCTATCTGCATGAAGGCTCCTGTTGTCAACTCCGGTACACTCAGACTATGACTATGTTTTTTGCCTTAAAACTAAAGTGTTGCCTCTAATTTAATCGGATTTTGAGGTCACAATAGTGGAGGTAATAAAATAATATACACAATCATTGGCATTGTTCAAATCATTCATATTCCTGGATGATAGTTTGATGGGCAAAGGTAAATAAGAAACATGTCAATCCACATCCTCAGCTTAAACTACCCTTAACCACTGTGTTTGTCCGACTACAAGCCGCTGCATTTCTCCTTCAACCTTGTGCTCTACACTGTGATCTATTTTTATTGTGATAGAGTTGGACTGTTGTCAAAGGAAAGTTTATTTTGCCACTGTGGGACTAATTAAGGAAAATATAAGTGTAAGTTTGCACTTTATCCCGTAGGTATCATTCTTTCCTTATTTTGACTTTATTTTTTTTAGTAGCTATAGGACTCATGTTTATTGCTAACGTGAGCTAATGTTTTCCTCACCAACCTGCACCTTAAACTCAAGTGCGACCTCTATGTGGACAAAATTACTATCTTTTCAAATATCGGCGGTTTATATAGATTAGTCCAGCATATATTATTAAACAAACTATGCATATTATGAGTGGAGTTTCAATTTCTTGATAGAACCAGACCAGAATACTTTACTATCGCATTCTTCGCCAAACTACGACCTTCCCGTTCTCCGCAAACTCTTGACGTCACCCACATCTAACTACAACACCCGCCTCCCGCGCTCTCTGATTGGTCGGATGGAATTCAACCGATTGTAATCCCAAACACTGGGACCAGACCCAGACGTTACATGCAGTGAAATGATAATTGAGCGGCGTGTACGGATGGATAAGGCCAGACTATGATGTATGTGAGTTAGTTCACAATCTACGTGTGTGCCGATGTCTTTTCTAAGGCTTGTAATAACAACGGGTGACATCAGCGGCGAGACAGAGCGTTTCAAGAACTCTTTCTGATTATACTGATGGAATCTGACTCATTTACAAGTAATTACAACTAATTGGAAGACGCCTAACAAGCAGATTTCCCTCTGGGCTTTATTAAAGTTGAATTGAAATAAGCACTTCACCAAAGCTTGCCTTCCTCCAAGAGACACTTTTCATTTAGCAGCTAAAATCAACATCCAAGATTATTTCAAGGGTTTCCCCCCCTTTCCCTTTTACTCACATGTCTGTCGGTCTACTACTCTGCAATAGCTCAACCTGGGTAGGGACCAATTAAAGAAAAAAATGTTGAAACACAGACATTTGTATTAATCTATAAATGTTCTGGTGAAAAATATAGTTAACCACAGGATTAACCCAAAAAACAGCTCACAGATATTCCCACATCCACACTGACATAGTATGATGTCATTGTACCTCTATGACATCACACTCAGAGCAGTTTTCTGCATTTTAAAACATTATAAAAGAGACTTTTTATACAACGACATATCTGTGTTTACAGCCGTATATTTAGCTTTCCGTCTGCTGTAACTCTTGATTGCTACCTAGCATCTGGAGCTACTTTTTTGTGTGTGCATTTTTCATCATATATTTTCTTTAGAAGATGTTGTTTCACATTCTAAAACATGACATGGCAAACAACGTCATTATAATTCTAATGGCCCAAAATAATGCTCAATGTTTTTTCTTTGGTCATCCTACAATGGGCTTGGAAATATTTTAGCTCCATCCTTGCTAAAACTGGTCCCCACCCCTTCTTTTCAAATGCTTCTCTCTCAAACGTGTTAGGCTATGACAAATCCTGCGACAGAGCTACCACACAACTTATTAAATTTAGTTAAATGAGATTCCATAAATGTATAATTGAGGCTAAATTGCCCTTGTTATGTCTTCTTAAGAACAACATCCTGTATGGAAGCTAGTTCAAATAAACTAAAAAATATGTTTTATTTCACTTCACTTTCAGCTGAGAGAAACCGCCGATGAGTAATAGTACAAACATTCTCGCGGAGGCCATCTTCTCTACAAATCGCTTGGAGCGGAGGACGCAGCAGTGATTACATTTGAATAAACAAGGCCAAAGTACGTACATGTATGGAGCGATACAAGATAAAGGCACAAAACACACTCCACAAACCTTCTGCCATTAGATTTGCGATAAACAGCCCACGTGGAATTAATTAGAGGCGCTTTGCGGGAGGAGCAAGCACATACACCGAATCATTCAAGGATAGTTCTCAGGCCTTATCAGGGTGTGTGCCTGGAGACATCACAGACTATGGGTGGAACATTTGGTCCATTATAAAGTCCTTTAAGCAGTAGAGCGAAGTAGAGGTTTGGAAGAGAAATATGAAGGACAGTGGAAGTGAATGGGCATCTGTTTTAAAGTTCCTGTCTCACTCCTGTAATAGTATGATGTCACTGTATCACTTCGACATCAGAGATTTCTGACTTTCATTTTTTTAAATAAAAGCATTGCACATGAATTTGAATTTCTAAAGTTCTTTACAATGTCTATGTTTGCAGCCAATAATTTTTGCATTTGGAAAAAAAGCATAAACATAATCAGCTCGTCTCTGGTGGTAGCATTGGGAGAACAGGCGTCATATTTGCTGATAATGGTCAATTATTGTGCATTAGGTACTGTACCTAGCTTTCTCCCTCATGTTATTTGATCTATCAGAGAGACTTGAAAAAGAGAAAACCAGTGACAAAATCCAACCACATCACGCGGTCTATCTCACTTGAAAACATGTTATCAGTAATCTTTATTCATACAGCGCCTTTCACAGACCAGAGTCACAAAGCGCTTTACAATTGTTATTTTGGGCATAGTAAGAGTCAAATAGTCACTATATGACTCTTTTGGCCGAGAGCTGATTGGAGCTGACTTTGGCTCACATTTCTGTAAGAATAAGATGATCTCAAAGTGTGACAGAGGCCAAAAAGTGAAAACAGGTGATAGAACCAAACTGTTTAAGATGAACTAGTTGGATAGATAGGCTAGATGGATTTTATTACATACACTTAAAATAATATAAATGCAGCGCTTCTGTTTTTGACCCCATTTTGATCCCAATAACCCAATTTCAACTAAAAAACTCGCATTATAAACCCAGTGGACCAAATTGGATCTCTTTTAGGGCTGGGAAAATGAAATTTGATCACTTAATATAATTTGAATATATATTTATATATATGCAGCGTTCTGACCCGGGGCAGCTGCGGCCGCTCTGGACAGCGGCCCCCACCTCCAGCAGCCCCCACCTCCAGCGGCTGTGACCCGCTTTGTCAACAATGCGACGAACGTGATCTAACTGCTCGGCTTGCTGTGTGTGTGTCTTTGCGTAACCTGTAAATGAGTGTCCGTGTCAAAGCGCACAAATTAAAGCTGGGGTACCTAATTTTCCCTTGCACTACCAGTTCATGTTGGTTGTGCCCAAAAGTAAAATGTTGTGAGCAAATCACACAGATTTCATGACATTCTGCATTTCAGACTGTGTAGAACTGTCCCATTCTCATCCCTGTAACAAACAATAGTGTCTAAACAGAAAGACAGAATGTTAATATTGTTATTACCATTTTATGTGGATTTATTGTTGTTATAATAAAAAAAAAAAAACAGTACTTATGTACACTTATGTACACGTACATGTTATCACTTATCTTTCCATTCAAACAACCATTTCCAGAAAAATATGGCATCATTTTGTTGATGGTTCGAAATGTGATTAATTACAATTAATTAATTTTTACGCTGTAATTAACTCAATATATATTTTTAATAGTTTGACAGCCCTTAAAAAATACATTCAAACAAATATTAGACATATATTGGAAAATATTATACTGGCATGGGCTTTGAAGCTAACAAGGTTAAGCTTTCTTCTCCACGAATGCAGCTCTGCAGCGCCTCTGTGTCCAGAGACCTTCCATATAACAGCAGTATGTGTTCATGGAGCTGCACACGCAGCGCTTATGGGATTATTTTATAATTATAGATAGTGGAAAAATTTGCACATCCAACTCAGGTGTCAGGAGCATAAGAGCAGGCTCCGCACAGTTTCACCAACATGGAAAAGTACTACTACTAACTACTCTGTACTTTCATACACCAGTGTTTTTTTTTATTTACAGATGCAATGTTTCGGCTGTGGGCCTTCTTTTCCGTTCCGCAGCCATGAGCTGCAGTATCACATGGGTCACCCAATAAATGCTTAGATCCCAAATAAGTGTAACAGCCGGACAATTGAAAATGACATATTCAAAGACATTATACATACTGTATATTGTATGAAGTACAATATTGTACAAATATAATGAATGTGGCTGATAATTAAGTAAGTAAGTAAGTAATCTTTATTTATATACCGCCTTTTCACTGCACATCGGAGTCTCAAAGCGGTTTACAATTGTTATTTTTGGGAGTGGGGCCAGTACAGGAGGCGCATGCCAGACCTATTGGACATATTTTTAGTGGTAGGGGAAACCGGAGCACCCGGAGGAAACCTACGCAGACACGGGGAGAACATGCAAACTCCACTCAGAAAGGCCCTGGTCCAACCGGGATTCGAACCCAGGACCTTCTTGCTGAGAGGCGAGAGTGCTATCCACTCAGCCACCGTGCCGAATCTGTCAATCCATCCATCAACATACTGGAAACACAACGCAATCGCAAAACAACACCCACATCCATTTTAGGAATACACTGAGTAGCAGTTCGTACTTTAGTCCCTTTGGTGCAAGAGTTTGTAAGTGACGCTCGTCTCCTCTGTGCGCTGCAACTGGGTCATTTCTGCGGATTTTACTTTCACTAATTCCTTGTTTCAATTTTCTCTTTGTTTTGCCAACATATGCCAGTCCACAAGGGCAGCGAAGGGCGGCCCACGGCCAAAACGTTGTCTCTGTAAATAAATAAAAAACTAGTGTATGCAAGTACAGTGTGCGAGAGTTGTTTTTCTTCGTTTATTCTATTAGTGACCGCTAAACACTTTACCTGCACTTGTTTACAGTCACGGCAGAATGAAAACTCTGGCTGGAGCCATATGTTCACAAGCACTGTCAATCCTGGTTTAGTCCTGGTTTAGTCCTGGTTTAGTCCTGGTTTAGTCCTGGTTTAGTCCTGGTTTAGTCCTGGTTTAGTCCTGGTTTAGTCCTGGTTTAGTCCTGGTTTAGTCCTGGTTTAGTCCTGATTTAGTCCTGATTTAGCTCCGGTTTAGTCCTGGTTTAGTCCTGATTTAGCTCCGGTTTTGGCTATTCAAGTTTTTTTGTCTGACCGGCATGTTTCTCCGTGACCACTTTGAGGCTCTCTGATTTTTTATTACAAGCATTTATTGGTCAAAATAAACATTTGAATATATTCAAGTTTGAATAATAATAAAACAGACATTTGAATATAGTTTTTAAGTCCCCACCCTAACCTCTATCAGATTATATCTAAAAATTTGTCTTCAGTGTGCACAAATTATTTGCCTTTGGATCCTTGCCCTTTGAGGTCCTTTAGAAAGTAAGCAAGCTCAATATAAATGTGACTATTTAGCCCCTAACCACTTCATACACTTTTCTAACCACCTGAACTCGCGACTGCTGAGATATCAAATCTGATGGTTGTCAGTCTGAGCGCTGCTGCTGCTGTCAAAAGCCTTGCATAGAGAGTGCATAGAGAGAGCTGCAGAGGACACTGTTGGACAAGAGCAGGACTGAGGGCTACAGGAAGACCAAGGTTGTCCTCTGAACTAATCACACACTTTTATAATCCATGTTGTCGGCCCCTAAAGCGGCCCTCTTACTAAAAACTCTTCTTCAGTAGTTACTGTATAACCTTACTTTTAAAAAGCTACAGGTTTGCAGCTACTGATATCCTGCATACATACAAAGGATACATGTCCTATTCTTTTTAAACACTGAAATCATTTTCACACAAGAAATACATTCAATAATTCTATGCATTCTTTATTCCCACTTGTATTAGCTTCTGCATTTTTAAATCCATCTCTGCCGCATCGACAACACTGGCCATCTCAACTCCTGCTAACTAAGCATGTCAGATCCATATGTTTCCTGTTGGAGAATATACAGCATGCACCATATTTACCATAATTTAAAGATTTCATAAAAGCGTTGAATGCAAAAGGAAGCTTCTTACTACGCTCAACACGCTGCGAAACAAAAGAGCTGAGTGCTTTGTAGTTGAAGTCCGGAGATGCCGCTCCATGTGAGTGATCAGCAAATAACCAATTATGTTAATGTCAATGTGATTCTTTTCTTCTTGTTCTCTTTTGTACTTGTAATTAGTAGAATTTTAACCAAATCATTAGTGCTACATTGTTCTTATTGGATCTTTAAAATTGTGTTTCAAAGGGGGAATTATTTGGCAAATCTACTTTTAAGAGCTTTTAATGCCGTTCTAAATGTTTTCAGAGATTATTGCATGTCTGAGTAATATTCCTTCCCCATTTTCACTGACAGCGTTTGCAGATCGTTCTCAATAACAGAGCAATGCACAGTGCAATCCTCTCGGAAAGATGTAGAACTCTACAATTATTCTCATTCCTTTTGAGCTGGCATTGTGACATTTTTGTTCCTGGCCATAAACAAGCTGAACAAAAGAACTACTTCTCGACTCCCACTGATGACTGCTGTCGTTGTGTCCTTGGGCAAGACACTTAACCCCACTTTGCCCAAAAGCCCCAACTGAAAAGACACCACCTGCAGGAGGATCAGTGAGGGGCTGGTGCTCTGTGGACTGGGTGCAGCCCTGACTGCCACCCCCCCGACCCAGAAATGGATTAAGGGGAAGAAAATGGATGGATGGATGGATGGATGCTTAAACATGATACTGAGACTACAATTTAGGTTTTATTCTAAATGTAAAAAGAATTTCTGAAATAGGGATTGGTAATACATGAATCATTGGATTAATCTTCAAGTTTCTTTGTCCATCCATCCATTTGCCGGGTCGCGGGGGCAGCAGTCTAAGCAGAGACGCCCAGACTTCCCTATCCACACACACCTCCTCCAGCTCGTCCGGGGGGACCCCAAGGCGTTCCCAGGCCAGCTGAGAGACATAGTCCCTCTGTGTCCTGGGTCTTCCCCGGGGCCTCCTCCCGGTGGGACGTGCCCGGAACACCTCCCCAGGGAGGCGTCCAGGAGGCATCCTGAACAGATGCCCGAGCCACCTCAACTGGTTCCTCTCGACGTGGAGAAGCAGCGGCTCTACTCCGAGCTCCTCCCGTGTGACTGAGCTCCTCACCCTATCTCTAAGGGAGCAGCGGCTCTACTCCGAGCTCCTCCCGTGTGACTGAGCTCCTCACCCTATCTCTAAGGGAGCAGCCACTCTGCGGAGGAAGCTCATTTCGACCGCTTGTATCCGCGATCTCGTTCTTTCGGTCATTACCCAAAGCTCATGACCATAGGTGAGGGAGGGAACGAAGATTGACCGATAAATCGAGAGCTTTGCCTTTCGGCTCAGCTCCCTCTTCACCACAACGGTCCGATACAGCTCTGACTGCAGACGCTGCTCCCTCTTTACCACAACGGTCCGATACAGCTCTGACTGCAGACGCTGCTCCCTCTTTACCACAACGGTCTGATACAGCTCTGACTGCAGACGCTGCTCCCTCTTCACCACAACGGTCCGATACAGCTCTGACTGCAGACGCTGCTCCCTCTTTACCACAACGGTCCGATACAGCTCTGACTGCAGACGCTGCTCCCTCTTTACCACAACGGTCTGATACAGCTCTGACTGCAGATGCTGCTCCCTCTTCACCACAACAGTCCGATACAGCTCTGACTGCAGACGCTTCTCCCTCTTTACCACAACGGTCTGATACAGCTCTGACTGCAGACGCTGCTCCCTCTTCACCACAACGGTCCGATACAGCTCTGACTGCAGACGCTGCTCCCTCTTTACCACAACGGTCCGATACAGCTCTGACTGCAGACGCTGCTCCCTCTTTACCACAACGGTCCGATACAGCTCTGACTGCAGACGCTGCTCCCTCTTTACCACAACGGTCCGATACAGCTCTGACTGCAGACGCTGCTCCCTCTTTACCACAACGGTCCGATACAGCTCTGACTGCAGACGCTGCTCCCTCTTTACCACAACGGTCTGATACAGCTCTGACTGCAGACGCTGCTCCCTCTTCACCACAACGGTCCGATACAGCTCTGACTGCAGACGCTGCTCCCTCTTTACCACAACGGTCCGATACAGCTCTGACTGCAGACACTGCTCCCTCTTTACCACAACGGTCCGATACAGCTCTGACTGCAGACGCTGCTCCCTCTTCACCACAACGGTCCGATACAGCTCTGACTGCAGACGCTGCTCCCTCTTTACCACAACGGTCCGATACAGCTCTGACTGCAGACGCTGCTCCCTCTTTACCACAACGGTCCGATACAGCTCTGACTGCAGACGCTGCTCCCTCTTTACCACAACGGTCCGATACAGCTCTGACTGCAGACGCTGCTCCCTCTTTACCACAACGGTCCGATACAGCTCTGACTGCAGACACTGCTCCCTCTTTACCACAACGGTCCGATACAGCTCTGACTGCAGACGCTGCTCCCTCTTCACCACAACGGTCCGATACAGCTCTGACTGCAGACGCTGCTCCCTCTTTACCACAACGGTCCGATACAGCTCTGACTGCAGACGCTGCTCCCTCTTTACCACAACGGTCCGATACAGCTCTGACTGCAGACGCTGCTCCCTCTTTACCACAACGGTCCGATACAGCTCTGACTGCAGACGCTGCTCCCTCTTTACCACAACGGTCCGATACAGCTCTGACTGCAGACACTGCTCCCTCTTTACCACAACGGTCCGATACAGCTCTGACTGCAGACGCTGCTCCCTCTTTACCACAACGGTCTGATACAGCTCTGACTGCAGACGCTGCTCCCTCTTTACCACAACGGTCCGATACAGCTCTGACTGCAGACGCTGCTCCCTCTTTACCACAACGGTCTGATACAGCTCTGACTGCAGACGCTGCTCCCTCTTTACCACAACGGTCCGATACAGCTCTGACTGCAGACGCTGCTCCCTCTTTACCACAACGGTCCGATACAGCGACCGCATCACTGCGCACGCTGCACCGATCCGCCTGTCAATCTCACGCTCCATTGAGGTTTCTTTGTATGATCCCCTGTTCTTGTGTATACACTTGAGTGTGTGCACAAAAGCCTTCCAAAGTTTGCTACTCAGGTTATGGATTTGATGTCAGCATCTGTACAAATTAAACTGATGTGTCTTCAGTGGATTTAAAATCAATTCAAGATTGTAATTGTCCAAATTGGGCAGTGATAGAGATTTCACTTTTCCCCTACCTCCTCAGTCCTGCACCGCACAGCCCCACTCCTCGTTCTACAGTCTGACTTCTATTTCTACATTTGGACATTTGAATCCTCAGACTAATGACTTACTTGTGATTGTGTTATATTATTAATATAAAGTTACGCTATATTGGCTCCTCATTTCAATTGTTCTGTAAAGTGTAAATACTGTGGGACGAATAAAGGATCTCTTTAATCGATTTAATCCATAAATGTCCCTGATCATCACAGTCTTTTGACCCTCCTGCATTGGCAAAGAAACCTCGGGAGGCCCATATTGAGAGAGGGATCCACTGGTCGTCCCACTGGTCTCCTATACTGTGTGATTGCACCTAGGCGATAGCGATTTACAAAAATGAGTTGTTTAGGTAAAAAATGAACACAATGAAAGCTAAAATGTCTGTTCTCTAACCTGCAGACTTCATGTGTTATCTCCTGCAACAAATTTTGCTGTTCACTCATCAGCTCTTGCCCAACACACAGACAGCTGTTTACCATTGGTCTGCTGAGGCTCCCCCGGCTCAGCGACCCAGATCCCAGGGCAGATCCGTCACAATCAGCCCCAAATGCCACGGGCTGACAAAGCGTTTTTCCAGCTCTGTAGAAAATCGATGTGATAAAAGGTTGCTTTAGCCTGAACCCTGTTGTGTCTGTGCGCGCTGTTCATTCCGCTCTGGGCAGGCATACATCTCCAGCCTTAACCTTGGACAGCGGCCTATAGTCGCACACGTGGAGAGGGCCTTTTTCCCATCTCCTCGGGGGAAAGAGGCTGCAGATGCCCTTGGTCGCGCTACTTTGAAAAGGGCTGAATGGGCCTGAATGCTAACGAGCCCCTAGTCCAACAAGCTGAAAATACAATGCCTGTTATTACTGTGAATACCATTTTAAAAAACTAATTTGGGAGATCAATTTGAGAGTCAGAAAATATACATACAGCTAAAATATTCCTTCTTGCAAAAATTGGCTGCAGATGGCTGATGAATCCTCAACATGTCGTAGATTCAGAAAAGAAAATGGCCAGAATGTAAAACCTGGGGTCGAGGTGTCGGAGCACTGAGGGGACAGCAATGATGGCACGCAGATGTGAGGATGTAAATTACTCAAACATAATCAACCCATCCAAAGGCGGAGAAAAGTTCATTTTTGATGTCCTCTTCTGCTTCATACATACTAAACCATTTTGAAGAACTTCTCCTTAGACTTGTGTCCTAAATGAAGCGGTGCCAGTCGCTGCATAACTTCAGCCTCTTTAAAGGAATAGTTCACCGTTTTTACATACTGACATATGTTCTTACCTTACCTTAGACTAGTTAATCTGTACCTGTCTGGTCTTAGTCCGTGCGCTCTGTCATGCAAACGGAGCAAAAACGGGAGCACAACCGCAGCCTCCTCTGTATATTTTGTAGCACCAAAAGGTAGCTCCCGCTAGAAGCTACCAAACTCTTCCAAGTGTTCCCTATTAAATGTATATAGTTACGTGACGTGTTACACTGCAAAGTATAGTAACACAGAAATGTAACAGTCGATTTTCTCAGCGGATAAAACGGGTACTATATTGTGAGGCGTAGTAATCTGAGGAGCGCTACGTCCGCGCACTAACTTCTCTCCGGAGACTTCTCTCTCGCTCACTTCCGTCAATAGAAGCAGCGTGACTTGTAATACACACAGTAGCAGCGAGAGAGAAGTCTCCGGAGAGAAGTTAGTGCGCAGAGAAGTTAGGAGCGCTACGTCCGCGCACTAACTTCTCTCCGGAGACTTCTCTCTCGCTGCTACTGTGTGTACTACAAGTCACGCTGCTTCTATTGACGGAAGTGAGCGAGAGAGAAGTCTACAGATTAACTAGTCTAAGGTAAGGTAAGAACATATGTCAGTATGTAAAAACGGTGAACTATTCCTTTAATACACCCTCAGGAGTTGAACCACACTTTTACAGTCGTGCATTAGAGCCGCTGGAGAGGAGCCCGTGGTTCATCAGCGCACTTAAATATGTTGCTTGATGTGCTGTGTGTCTTTTGTCATCTATAGATCCAGGATGGGAACAGCGGAGCAGCTATGTACTCTATTCTTTAAGGCATTCCAGCAGTCTGGGAAATGTTGGCTAGTTGGTTTAGGCCTGTGAAGACTCATAGTTATCATGATAAAATGATGGAAAATGGGATAAAAATAAGAGAAAAATGCAAGATTTATTAAAGAACAAATACAAGTTGGGCCTGAAGGTCGTGGGTTCGAGACAAGACACTTAACCCCACTTTGCCTGGAGCCCCTGCTGAACGTAACAAACGGCCAACACACAAAAACTACAACTATGTAATGAAATTATCTTTAACGTTTCCCCTGCCGTCTATTTGCTTTAGAGACCTGGAAGCAGGACTGTGTGCTTCGTTATCAGCTCTGGAGACCAACAGCTGATGGAGCTGTGTCCAAATTGTTCTTGCATCCAAAAATAAAAATACAGACATTGGCAGCGTCACTGCGTAAAGGCTGATAGTGTCTTATCACTATAGTGCTGTATTTGTGGCCTATGTCACACGTTAAAAAACGAGGACCAATCAGATCTCAGCTCAAAGCGTCAAATAGGGACTTACGGTCTCTATACGGTTTCCATTAGAAAAACACTTTTCTAATAACTTTCTAAAATCGTGTGATTTACCAAAAATAGCTACAAAACTAGTGATAGAAGCAAACTATTTTGACAGTGAGGAATGATTTAATTTTATTACACAAGTCCTTGGTTTGTGGTTTGAAAAATAAGATACTACAGCTTTAAAGGCTTGCAGCATAGTGGCTTATGCTAAGCTAGATATTGCCATTCGCTCTCAAGACAAAGACAACCACATTCATCTCACACTTAATGATGACGACTGAGAAAACGCAGGGTCCCGGCCCCTGACTCCCACTGCTGTCTGTCCGGGGGCCCTGCACTGTACAATTAAGAGCCCGTCCACAGCTGCTCTTCGTAGGGGTGCCATTCCCTCCAGTCCTCACCCTCCCTCCACAGTGTGAACAGCTTCATCCGGAGAGCACGTGGATGTAATTAAAGTGTGCAAGAAAAGGCCTTGTTCCAGAGGGCCTTTGTTACTGGAGGTCCCACAGAGCAGGCGCTCCACAAATTGGAGTTTTTTGAGCTTGGGAGGGGGCCTGATTCCCACCTCCCCTCGTCCAAGTGGTACATAATGAGTGCCAATGTATTTTTGGACCTTCAATTATCCAACACACTGCTGCCCTTAAATCCTATATTGAAAAATCCACATCATTTTGAAGTGGTATCATTTTTATATTACACACCTCTACATGGGGCGAGGTCTCTAACAAGTTCATGCTTAATCAAAACTAATCAATTATTTAAAAAGTTGTCAACTAATTTAGTAAATGACTAATAATTTTATGAACCCTATAGATTTAAACATGTGAGAAGAGGTTATATGACTTTAGCATAGGTTATTATCATAGAATTTTGTGATGCTGCAGAATAAAAATAAAACATTTATTTACAAACTATTTGTATTTGTTATTTAGAACCAAAAGATTAGTTCAACACATAACAAAAAAACAACAAAAACACTGAAATGTGCAGGGGTTCTGTGAGACGCAGATTCCTGTCCCTCCGACTCTCTGATCTTTCCCCTCTAAACAGCTATGGAGTCACTAGGTCTGGGCACAAAAATGCCCCATGTGGCCTTCTTACTGGCCATCTGGGGGTAGTGTCCTGCTGGGATGAGACTTTATTTCTAACGAAATTAAGGACAAAGCCTTGACCTCCCGTCAAGACAAGAGACTATGCTAGTCACGCCTCTGGCCAAGGAGGCAGGGTGACCCAGAGACGAACTCTGCTGCCCTCTGTGGCCAACATGGGACCTACACATCTAACGCAGAAAATATCAAACACATGTCAAAGTGTTAGGCTAAAACCTGTATAATAACTGTCTGACTCAACCGTTACTAAGTTTGTGTGTCATAAACATCTGATGTCTATATTGTTGATATAACTATGACTTGTAAACTAAGTCTTTGCTACTCAGCTGGGAGGTGTGTCTATGCAAATCAGATGGATGTCCGAGACCCGCCCACAAGAAAGTAGTAGTAGTAGCAGTAGTAATCTTTATTTATATACCGCTTTCTCACTGCACATTGGAGTCTCAAAGCGGTTTACAATTGTGATGGGGAAGCAGACTTAAGGAGCGTGCAGAGAGTTGCTCCTTGTCTCTCAACTTCTTAAACTTTCCGCAGAGCAAGCCGAAGATGAGAGACAAAAAACAACTTTTATCTCTCAAAAGGCAACTTTGTCTGAGCCCGCTCGCTCAGTTGCAGAGCAAGCCCTGTAACCTCTGCTTCCCCATCTCTGGAGTCTGTAGGACTCACGCGGGCACGCAAAACTGACTGGTACCAGCGCCGGTGCCTCGCTACAGAACCTACAGACCAGGCCGCTCAAACCACGTACTTCCCGGCTCCTTTCTCTCTCTCTCTCTCCACGGCCTCACAACAGACTTTGGAGCTTACGTGCTCCGAACGGGACGCTCCTCACGGTGTTTTCTTCAAACAAAGACATGGCGTAAAGTTCTCACGGACCAAAGGACCACGTGTTTTCTTAAAACAATGTTAATGGTAATGTTTGTTTGTGGTGCAATCCTCGGCTGACTCGTGTAAACATTGGTTGAACTGTGACCTCCAACTAGCACTGTATTGTTTAAATCATTGTTCTTAAAATAAACCAGTCTTAAGTCGCTGCTACGTTATTATTTCACAGACACAGAACAGATTGTAACAAGATGCATTTTTAATTAGATCCTAACGTCTATAACAGGGGTGCCCAAACCTTTTGCTTCCAAGGGCCAAAGTAAAACTTTGCCAGTGGGCCGCGGGCCAAATACACCGATATTTCGCATAAAACAAAAATAAATGTAGATTTGATCAAGTTCAATTAAATGCATTAATTATTGTCTATCAGTGCAAATCACAGCTGAATGAATGAAATCAACACAGTCTTAGTGAAGTGGAGGCTCCAGGGAAATATGCAGGTTTGAGGAGACTACAGTACGGAAAGATTCCGGCGGGTAATCAGGGTCCAGAGGAGATAGATTATCTGTCATGGCTTATTTACAGCTTAAAATCATATAAAAAAACCTCTAAAAGAGAACAGAAAAATACATTTTCTATGTAACTAAACTGTTTTTTAAACGCCACTTGTAAACAAATAATGTTCCTGTTAGTAAATGAAAGTACTAATTTATATTAAATAATATCATACTCCCAAATTAAATAATCTATATTTTTAAGCTGCTCATGTCAGTAAACTGTTTGTTGAAGACCTTTTTCTAAACAGTTTTGCATTACTATATAGTGATTTATAATGTATAGGTTTATTGTACTAGCAAATGACATTTACTTTAAAAAAGTAAAGTCTATTTTCATATATTTATTTTGAACAAAAGTTTTTAACTACATTTGAATCATATTACTTTATCTTAGCTTTTATCAAAAAGGGGAGACATCACTGATCAGTAGATCTGGTTTTAGCACACTTTTAAACAATACATTTTAACATTAAGTAATGAATTTAGGAACATAATTGCTAACTGCATTTTCTAAACATGACCAGGTTTTAACTCTGTTTTAACTTAATATTTTTAACATAGGGCAAGTATTCTCAATTAGTTGTGAACTGAATATTAAAATAACGAAATCAGACTAGTTAACCATGATATGTTCCTAGAGTTTGTTTTGTTTTGCCTAAACACAGTACAACATTTATAAACAATCAAAACAAAGTAACTGTTAAAGAGTCCGAGTTTCCGCTCCTCCAAAGGGCTCTTGAACGCATCATAAAACTCAGCGTAAGTTCTGACATTCAATGATCGCGAGTGAGGACGGCGCTTACCGGCTTCTTTCGTGGGGTTGTAGAAGGGTTTGTTTTGCACGGTATCTGTTGCTTCTACTTACGTGGATCGTGCGCTGCGATCCCTGCTTGTCCTGCTTGAACTCACTCTGAAGTGTGTGTGTCCGTCTTTTTAACACACCGGGTGGGTGCGGATTGCGCAGGTGAATAGTTCCACTCGCCATTTCCCTCCGGTGAGGAGGGGGAGTGGCAGTTCGGCAGCACAATCCTCTCAATTTGATAAAACATTAAATTGCTCAAAAAAATTATAATAGTAGGCTGAAAAAAAAGAACATAAAGGGGCCTTGCACCCAATTGTTTTGAAAGATGTGTTTGATTTTAAAAAACCTTTTAGTGCAAGTAGATGTGAACCATGAGTGAGGAGTGTATCTCGATACAACAGTAAAGTACTGGACAGTTTCCGTTCAGAGGGCGTTAGTGCGCCCGCGCGTCCTCAGACATGTCACTGTTTGTTCAGTGAGGTTGAGGGACGCAGTTAGAAACTTACAGCGGAGGTGGGCAATGTTAGGCAGGCCAACTGAAATGGTCCGCCGGGCCAACTTTGGCCCGCGGGCCCCTCTTTGGGCACCCCTGGTCTATAAAGACTGGTGCCCATTTATCATGCAAGGTAAATTCCCTTTAGTTTTACTGGGTCTAATTAAATTCACTCTTAGAATTATGAAAACACCTGTGAACGCAGAAATAACGTTATTCTATCCTTAAAGCTATCTTAGTGTGGCATATAAACACCCTACAAATGTAACCAATCTGTTTTTAGATTATAATGAGTAATAGTTTATCTGCTATAGTTTATATAGGAATAGTAATGAAGCTGAAGCGTAAATTCAGACTGAGAAGACCGTGCCACAGCTCTCAACCCGTTCAGGGCCAGCCAATCACACAGCTCTGCCGGCCTCTCGAGCCTCAGCCAATCACACAGCTCTGCCGGCCTCTCGAGCCTCAGCCAATCACACAGCTCTGCCGGCCTCTCGAGCCTCAGCCAATCACACAGCTCTGCCGGCCTCTCGAGCCTCAGCCAATCACACAGCTCTGCCGGCCTCTCGAGCCTCAGCCAATCACACAGCTCTGCCGGCCTCTCGAGCCTCAGCCAATCACACAGCTCTGCCGGCCTCTCGAGCCTCAGCCAATCACACAGCTCTGCCGGCCTCTCGAGCCTCAGCCAATCACACACCTCTGCCGGCCTCTCGAGCCTCAGCCAATCACACAGCTCTGCCGGCCTCTCGAGCCTCAGCCAATCACACAGCTCTGCCGGCCTCTCCAGCCTCAGCCAATCACACAGCTCTGCCGGCCTCTCGAGCCTCAGCCAATCACACAGCTCTGCCGGCCTCTCGAGCCTCAGCCAATCACACAGCTCTGCCGGCCTCTCGAGCCTCAGCCAATCACACAGCTCTGCCGGCCTCTCGAGCCTCAGCCAATCACACAGCTCTGCCGGCCTCTCGAGCCTCAGCCAATCACACAGCTCTGCCGGCCTCTCGAGCCTCAGCCAATCACACAGCTCTGCCGGCCTCTCGAGCCTCAGCCAATCACACAGCTCTGCCGGCCTCTCGAGCCTCAGCCAATCACACAGCTCTGCCGGCCTCTCGAGCCTCAGCCAATCACACAGCTCTGCCGGCCTCTCGAGCCTCAGCCAATCACACAGCTCTGCCGGCCTCTCGAGCCTCAGCCAATCACACAGCTCTGCCGGCCTCTCGAGCCTCAGCCAATCACACACCTCTGCCGGCCTCTCGAGCCTCAGCCAATCACACAGCTCTGCCGGCCTCTCGAGCCTCAGCCAATCACACAGCTCTGCCGGCCTCTCCAGCCTCAGCCAATCACACAGCTCTGCCGGCCTCTCGAGCCTCAGCCAATCACACAGCTCTGCCGGCCTCTCGAGCCTCAGCCAATCACACAGCTCTGCCGGCCTCTCGAGCCTCAGCCAATCACACAGCTCTGCCGGCCTCTCGAGCCTCAGCCAATCACACACCTCTGCCGGCCTCTCGAGCCTCAGCCAATCACACAGCTCTGCCGGCCTCTCGAGCCTCAGCCAATCACACAGCCTGCCGGCCTCTCCAGCCTCAGCCAATCACACAGCTCTGCCGGCCTCTCGAGCCTCAGCCAATCACACAGCTCTGCCGGCCTCTCGAGCCTCAGCCAATCACACAGCTCTGCCGGCCTCTCGAGCCTCAGCCAATCACACAGCCCGGCCAGCCTCTTGCCAACCCACTGACAGCAAAGCGGCAGTTTAAAAGCAGCCACTTCATCATAAACAGCGTTTCCTGAAGCTCTTAACATCCACCGCCTCCCCAGCGCCTGCTCTGGCGCCTGCTTTTAAACTGCTGCTTTGCTGTTAGTGGGTTGGCAAGAGGCTGGCCGGGCTGTGTGATTGGCTGGCCCTGAACGGGTTGAGAGCAAGCCCCGGCGATCCAAGATGACGCCCTATTCAAATAAATGGCTGTGCTCAGTGGCGCTTTGTGACGGCACGGGGGATGAAAGATTAGCGGAAGTCGCCTGGAACTCTCAAAGATCTATGGGAAACTCTCAAAGATCTATGGGAAACTCTCAAAGATCTATGGGAAACTCTCAAAGATCTATGAAACTCTCAAAGATCTATGAAACTCTCAGATCTATGGGAAACTCTCAAAGATCTATGAAACTCTCAAAGATCTATGAAACTCTCAAAGATCTATGAGAAACTCTCAGATCTATGGGAAACTCTCAAAGATCTATGGGAAACTCTCAAAGATCTATGGGAAACTCTCAAAGATCTATGGGAAACTCTCAAAGATCTTTGGGAAACTCTCAAAGATCTATGGGAAACTCTCAAAGATCTATGAAACTCTCAAAGATCTATGAAACTCTCAGATCTATGGGAAACTCTCAAAGATCTATGAAACTCTCAAAGATCTATGAAACTCTCAAAGATCTATGAGAAACTCTCAAAGATCTATGGGAAACTCTCAAAGATCTCTGGGAAACTCTCAAAGATCTATGGGAAACTCTCAAAGATCTATGGGAAACTCTCAAAGATCTATGGGAAACTCTCAAAGATCTTTGGGAAACTCTCAAAGATCTATGGGAAACTCTCAAAGATCTATGGGAAACTCTCAAAGATCTATGGGAAACTCTCAAAGATCTATGAAACTCTCAAAGATCTATGAAACTCTCAGATCTATGGGAAACTCTCAAAGATCTATGAAACTCTCAAAGATCTATGAAACTCTCAAAGATCTATGAGAAACTCTCAGATCTATGGGAAACTCTCAAAGATCTATGGGAAACTCTCAAAGATCTCTGGGAAACTCTCAAAGATCTATGGGAAACTCTCAAAGATCTATGGGAAACTCTCAAAGATCTATGAAACTCTCAAAGATCTATGAAACTCTCAAAGATCTATGAGAAACTCTCAGATCTATGGGAAACTCTCAAAGATCTATGGGAAACTCTCAAAGATCTCTGGGAAACTCTCAAAGATCTATGGGAAACTCTCAAAGATCTATGGGAAACTCTCAAAGATCTATGGGAAACTCTCAAAGATCTTTGGGAAACTCTCAAAGATCTATGGGAAACTCTCAAAGATCTATGGGAAACTCTCAAAGATCTATGGGAAACTCTCAAAGATCTATGGGAAACTCTCAAAGATCTATGGGAAACTCTCAAAGATCTATGGGAAACTCTCAAAGATCTATGGGAAACTGTCAAAGATCTATGGGAAACTATCAAAGATCTATGAGAAACTGTCAAAGATCTATGGGAAACTCTCAAAGATCTATGGGAAACTCTCAAAGATCTATGGGAAACTCTCAAAGATCTATGAGAAACTGTCAAAGATCTATGGGAAACTCTCAAAGATCTATGGGAAACTGTCAAAGATCTATGGGAAACTCTCAAAGATCTATGGGAAACTGTCAAAGATCTATGGGAAACTCTCAAAGATCTATGGGAAACTGTCAAAGATCTATGGGAAACTCTCAAAGATCTATGGGAAACTCTCAAAGGTCTATGGGAAACTCTCAAAGATCTATGGGAAACTGTCAAAGATCTATGGGAAACTCTCAAAGATCTATGGGAAACTCTCAAAGATCTATGGGAAACTGTCAAAGATCTATGAGAAACTCTCAAAGATCTATGAGAAACTCTCAAAGATCTATGAAACTCTCAAAGATCTATGGGAAACTCTCAAAGATCTATGGGAAACTCTCAAAGATCTATGGGAAACTGTCAAAGATCTATGGGAAACTCTCAAAGATCTATGAGAAACTCTCAAAGATCTATGGGAAACTCTCAAAGATCTATGGGAAACTCTCAAAGATCTATGGGAAACTCTCAAAGATCTATGGGAAACTGTCAAAGATCTATGGGAAACTGTCAAAGATCTATGGGAAACTCTCAAAGATCTATGGGAAACTGTCAAAGATCTATGGGAAACTCTCAAAGATCTATGGGAAACTCTCAAAGATCTATGGGAAACTGTCAAAGATCTATGGGAAACTGTCAAAGATCTATGGGAAACTCTCAAAGATCTATGGGAAACTGTCAAAGATCTATGGGAAACTCTCAAAGATCTATGGGAAACTGTCAAAGATCTATGGGAAACTCTCAAAGATCTATGGGAAACTCTCAAAGATCTATGGGAAACTGTCAAAGATCTATGGGAAACTGTCAAAGATCTATGGGAAACTCTCAAAGATCTATGAGAAACTCTCAAAGATCTATGGGAAACTCTCAAAGATCTTTGGGAAACTCGCCTGTATTTGGGCATCGTCTGGTCCTCCCGGTTCTGTGCAGTGGATGATCTCCCATAATGCTTTGCCCCAAACATGTGTGTGTGGGTCTCACGCACGTGCACAGAGGGTCTCACGCACGTGCACAGAGGGTCTCACGCACGTGCACAGAGGGGCTCGGCCGCGCTCTGACCAATCAGAGCAGTTCATCAGAGCGGGAGTTAGAGCCAGAGCCAGAGGAGCAGAGTTTGTGGCACTAAAGTGTGGATTTAAACAAAACCGAAGGATTTAAGAAGAAAAAAAGTTCAGGACGACAAGGGACACTAAAATCCCCACAAAATCTGACCTTTATGAAAGCTGTAGGTTCTCTGTCAGGTTCTCTGTCAGGTTCTCTGTCAGGTTCTCTGTCAGCTGAGGTTGAGCTGTTTTATTATGCATTGAGTTCTATGGGGAAAATGTCTTGGTAGCCCACGTGAATTTAGTCTGGTTCAGTCTGGTTTAGTCTGGTTCAGTCTGCAGTACCGCGAGAATCCCCTGAGCACATGAGTTATTCAGCTACAAGCTGTAATACCCTATCCAGTTATTAATAGATCCATGGTTGAGAGCTGTGGCACGGTCTTCTCAGCTAGTGTCCCAGAGCCTCATGCTGCTAATGTACAGATGTAAACATACTGCTGCTAATGTACAGATGTAAACATACAGCTGCTAATGTACAGATGTAAACATACTGCTGCTAATGTACAGATGTAAACATACAGCTGCTAATGAACAGATGTAAACATACTGCTGCTAATGTACAGATGTAAACATACTGCTGCTAATGTACAGGTGTAAACATACAGCTGCTAATGTACAGGTGTAAACATACAGCTGCTAATGTACAGATGTAAACATACTGCTGCTAATGTACAGGTGTAAACATACTGCTGCTAATGTACAGATGTAAACATACGGCTGCTAATGTACAGATGTAAACATACGGCTGCTAATGTACAGATGTAAACATACGGCTGCTAATGTACAGGTGTAAACATACAGCTGCTAATGTACAGATGTAAACATACAGCTGCTAATGTACAGATGTAAACATACAGCTGCTAATGTACAGATGTAAACATACTGCTGCTAATGTACAGATGTAAACATACTGCTGCTAATGTACAGATGTAACATACTGCTGCTAATGTACAGATGCAAACATACTGCTGCTAATGTACAGATGTAAACATACAGCTGCTAATGTACAGATGTAAACATACTGCTGCTAATGTACAGATGTAAACATACTGCTGCTAATGTACAGATGTAAACATACAGCTGCTAATGTACAGATGTAAACATACTGCTGCTAATGTACAGGTGTAAACATACAGCTGCTAATGTACAGATGTAAACATACTGCTGCTAATGTACAGGTGTAAACATACTGCTGCTAATGTACAGATGTAAACATACGGCTGCTAATGTACAGGTGTAAACATACAGCTGCTAATGTACAGATGTAAACATACGGCTGCTAATGTACAGGTGTAAACATACAGCTGCTAATGTACAGATGTAAACATACAGCTGCTAATGTACAGATGTAAACATACAGCTGCTAATGTACAGATGTAAACATACTGCTGCTAATGTACAGATGTAAACATACTGCTGCTAATGTACAGATGTAACATACTGCTGCTAATGTACAGATGCAAACATACTGCTGCTAATGTACAGATGTAAACATACTGCTGCTAATGTACAGATGTAAACATACTGCTGCTAATGTACAGATGTAAACATACTGCTGCTAATGTACAGATGTAAACATACAGCTGCTAATGTACAGATGTAAACATACAGCTGCTAATGTACAGATGTAAACATACAGCTGCTAATGTACAGATGTAAACATACAGCTGCTAATGTACAGATGTAAACATACAGCTGCTAATGTACAGATGTAAACATACTGCTGCTAATGTACAGATGTAAACATACTGCTGCTAATGTACAGATGTAAACATACTGCTGCTAATGTACAGATGTAAACATACTGCTGCTAATGTACAGATGTAAACATACTGCTGCTAATGTACAGATGTAAACATACAGCTGCTAATGTACAGATGTAAACATACTGCTGCTAATGTACAGATGTAAACATACGGCTGCTAATGTACAGATGTAAACATACTGCTGCTAATGTACAGATGTAAACATACAGCTGCTAATGTACAGATGTAAACATACTGCTGCTAATGTACAGATGTAAACATACAGCTGCTAATGTACAGATGTAAACATACGGCTGCTAATGTACAGATGTAAACATACTGCTGCTAATGTACAGATGTAAACATACTGCTGCTAATGTACAGGTGTAAACATACAGCTGCTAATGTACAGATGTAAACATACTGCTGCTAATGTACAGGTGTAAACATACTGCTGCTAATGTACAGATGTAAACATACGGCTGCTAATGTACAGGTGTAAACATACAGCTGCTAATGTACAGATGTAAACATACAGCTGCTAATGTACAGATGTAAACATACAGCTGCTAATGTACAGATGTAAACATACTGCTGCTAATGTACAGATGTAAACATACTGCTGCTAATGTACAGATGCAAACATACTGCTGCTAATGTACAGATGTAAACATACTGCTGCTAATGTACAGATGTAAACATACTGCTGCTAATGTACAGATGTAAACATACTGCTGCTAATGTACAGATGTAAACATACAGCTGCTAATGTACAGATGTAAACATACTGCTGCTAATGTACAGATGTAAACATACTGCTGCTAATGTACAGATGTAAACATACAGCTGCTAATGTACAGATGTAAACATACAGCTGCTAATGTACAGATGTAAACATACGGCTGCTAATGTACAGATGTAAACATACTGCTGCTAATGTACAGATGTAAACATACGGCTGCTAATGTACAGATGTAAACATACAGCTGCTAATGTACAGATGTAAACATACAGCTGCTAATGTACAGATGTAAACATACTGCTGCTAATGTACAGATGTAAACATACTGCTGCTAATGTACAGATGTAAACATACAGCTGCTAATGTATGCTAACATACAGCTGCTAATGTACAGATGTAAACATACAGCTGCTAATGTACAGATGTAACATACTGCTGCTAATGTACAGATGTAACATACTGCTGCTAATGTACAGATGCAAACATACAGCTGCTAATGTACAGATGTAACATACTGCTGCTAATGTACAGATGCAAACATACTGCTGCTAATGTACAGGTGTAAACATACTGCTGCTAATGTCCAGATGTAAACATACAGCTGCTAATGTACAGATGTAAACATACGGCTGCTAATGTACAGATGTAAACATACTGCTGCTAATGTACAGATGTAAACATACAGCTGCTAATGTACAGATGCAAACATACAGCTGCTAATGTACAGATGCAAACATACAGCTGCTAATGTACAGATGCTAACATGCTGCATACTGTAAAGGTAACTTTATTAATCCCTGTAGTGAAATTCAATCCTCTGCATTTGACCCAGACCCTGATGCTGCTAAGGCTGACGTCAGGAGCAGTGGTCGCCGTAGTAACAGCGCCCGGGAACCCATGTCCAGATGTTGATGCTCGGCTTGGTCAGGACCAGAGCTGGAGGATTTAACCTAGTGAGCATGTTTTTAGTTGTAGGGGAAACCGGAGTACCTGGAGGAAACCCGTAGGAAAATGTGTATACTTTGTTACTATGTCAAAGATAGGGATTTTATACTTTCTTTGATGGTAGAGTTAGAAATTTTGTTTTATTTTAATTAGAATAGTTATTGTTCACTTATCTTGTGCTTTGTGCTCCTCATTCCTACTGTTCTGTAACTTGTGATGCAACATTGAACTTTCCTCACTAGGGGATGAATAAAGGATCTCTTGATCTTAATATTAACGAATTAATTATTACAATATTCACTAAATTATAGCCTTACATAGCACACTGTAACAGAGTGCTAGAGTTGCCAGTTGTAAATGATACTAAAGAAGTATCAAAACTAGACAGTGATATGAGCAAGTACAGACACTAAATACAATTCACTTTGGAGAGACCCAAGAGGGAAAATGCAGTTAGAAGTTTGTTGATTGAGCATGTTTGGCGCCCCAGGCCCGGGAGAGATGCTGTTGAGTGCGGCGCTTGCTCGCGCGCATGATCCCCCCCGGGGCCTAGGCACTGGTGGCGGCAGAGGCAGTAGGCAAGCACGCTTCGATGAGAAACGGAGGAGGTGGGGCGGCGGAGGCTTGCGGACTTCAGAAGGCTGGGAAGTGGGTGTCTCCGGCTTTTAACTTGCTGTCCTGGTGGTTATTGGTTGATTAGATGTGGGCGTTGCTGGTGTAATGAGTAGAGGATGAGCAGCTTGTAGATCTGGCAGCAGTGGCCGGGTCTACCACAGTGAACTTTCGCGAAGAGCTTCATTTCACTTTGGAGAGACCCAAGAGGGAAAATGCAGTTAGAAGTTTGTTGATTGAGTATGTTTGGCGCCCTAGGCCCGGGAGAGATGCTGATGAGTGCGGCGCTTGCTCGCACGCATAATCCCCAAAAACGGGCAGAGTTATCTTTGCGCGCCGGGACGTGAGCGCTCGCTTCACAATCAACCGGACGCTGCCTGGGACGTGAGCGCTCGCATCACGATCGATACCAGACGTTGCAGCAGAGTTATCTTTAAGCGCCGGGACGAGAGCGCTCGCATCACGATCAACCGGACGCTGCCTGGGACGTGAGCGCTCGCATCACGATCGATACCAGACGTTGCAGCAGAGTTATCTTTAAGCGCCGGGACGAGAGCGCTCGCTTCACAATCAACCGGACGCTGCCTGGGACGTGAGCGCTCGCATCACGATCGATACCAGACGCTGTAGCAGAGTTATCTTTGAGCGCCGGGACGTGAGCGCTCGCATCGCGATCAACCGGACGCTGCCTGGGACGTGAGCGCTCGCATCACGATCGATACCAGACGCTGTAGCAGAGTTGCCTTTAAGCGCCGGGACGAGAGCGCTCGCATCACGATCAACCGGACGCTGACTGGGACGTGAGCGCTCGCATCACGATCAACCGGACGCTGCCTGGGACGTGAGCGCTCGCATCACGATCGATACCAGACGTTGAAGCAGAGTTATCTTTAAGCGCCGGGACGTGAGCGCTCGCATCACGATCAACCGGACGCTGTCTGGGACGTGAGCGCTCGCATCACGATCGATACCAGACGCTGTAGCAGAGTTATCTTTGAGCGCCGGGACGTGAGCGCTCGCATCACGATCAACCGGACGCTGTCTGGGACGTGAGCGCTCGCATCACGATCGGTACCAGACGCTGCAGTGGAGTTATCTTTAAGCGCCGGGACGTGAGCGCTCGCATCACGATCAACCGGACGCTGCAACAGGGTTATCTTTGAAGAAGTGCGTGCCGCCACCAGAATCTTGGATCACTTACTTTGCTTTGTATTGCTTTGCTGGGAGCTTACGAAGAAGCCAGTAGCCGTTGTGCAGCCAGGATGGCGGACGCGTCTGGCCTGATGTAGGCGGAGAAGGCCGAAGAGGACCAGCGCCCCAGCTGTTGCAGAGAGGTGTGGGGGAGCCCCAGCGAGGCCGCGCGCGTGGCAGCGCCTATCCTGAAGGAGTGGGCTGTGTAGAGCTGGGGAGATAATTTACAGAGGAGCAGTAGGGATCTTAGCTGAGCTCTGAACCAGGTTGCTGTCATGGGAAGAATGTCTGGAGTGAGAAAGAGAGGTCCGTTAAAATCTCCTTTTTGCAGCGGAGGCGAGTGTAACGCATCATGGACCTGTAGGGGCAGAGAGATGTGTCCGAGCGAGCTGTTACTATGTTGCAGGCTCCTTTGATTTTTTGAATGTTTGAGACGGAGGTTGAAATGGTCAGGGGACATTATGTTGGGTGAAGAAGGCGACCTTTGTGTAATGCTTCCACTACGTCGAGATTATCACACATGACAGAGATCCTCTTTCTCTGCCACATGTGATTCCACAGCGCGCAGGCCACGACCACTGGGAATATCTCGTGTAGGGCAGAAGAGATGCTCCGGTGGAAAGTAGCGGCCACGCTCGGCAAACCAATGGTCCTGGAAGAACCCCCAAAACCCACGGAAGGGGCAGCGTCCGTGTAGAAGCGGAGACCTGTAGGGGCAGAGACATATCGGAGAGGGCCATTGAAGTTGCAGGCGCCCTTACGCTTAGAATCTTGGGTTGGAGAGTAGACAATCAGGATAGTAGGATGGTCGGGAAAGCCGTGTCTCGGACCGCATGAAGGTTGAGTGAGCAGTAGTGAAACGCTTATGCAGAGAAGCCATAGAAGGAGAGCAGGAAGATGCTGCGAGGAGGGCAGACATGTACTTGGAAGACGAGCCAGAGTTCAGTGCCGCTGCAGGATGGGCAGCACGATGGGGAGCCTGCGATCAGAAGAGCGAAGAATACAGGTATGGATGCCTTTGATTAGGAGTCCGATTGACGGCTCAGCGCAGCTACTCGGCCAGCTGCATCTGATAGAATCAGAAGATTAAGTAGAGAGATGAAGCATGACCGCCGAAGCGACCCTGGGAGCATAGGTGCGAGTCCAGCGCGGCGCGGCATACTCAGCCGGGCTGCATCCATTAGAAGCAGGATAAGCTTCTGAGAGAGTGGGTTGCAGCAGTAGCAGTAGCAGCAGCGGCAGCAGCAGTAACCTCAGATAATAACAGCAATAGTCCTGTATCAAGCCGCGGCAGCAGCAGTAGCAGCAGCAGCAGCAGCGTCCTTAGAAATAACAGTAATAATTCTGTATCTAAGCCACAGCAGTAGAATGTTGTTGCAGCTGTTCAGTGTTTCAGTAAAAGAGATGCAAGTGAAGAGAGATGGCAAAGTAAATGAAGCAGCAGCAGCAGTAGTAGCAGCAGTAGCCGTATGAAGCAGCAGCAGTAGCAGTATGAAGCAGCAGCAGTAGCAGTATGAAGCAGCAGCAGCAGATGCAGCAGCAGCAGTTGCAGCATCCGTAGATAATAACAGCAATAATCCTGTATCAAAGCCAGAGCAGTAGAATATTGTTGTAGCTGTTTAGTGTTTCAGTAAAAGAGATGCGAAGTGAAGAGAGATGTCAAAGTACATGAAGCAGCAGCAGCACGGCAGCAGATGCAGTATGAAGCAGCAGCGGCAGCAGTAGCAGCAGTAACGGTAGCAGCATGAAGCAGCAGTAGCAGTATGAAGCAGCAGTAGCAGTATGAAGCAGCAGCAGCAGCAGCGGTTGCAGCATCCGTAGATAATAACAGCAATAATCCTGTATCAAAGCCACAGCAGTAGAATATTGTTGAAGCTGTTTAGTGTTTCAGTAAAAGAGATGCGAAGCTGTTTAGTGTTTCAGTAAAAGAGATGCGAAGTGAAGAGAGGTGTCAAAGTAAAGCAGCAGCAGCACGGCAGCAGTAGCAGTATGAAGCAGCAGCGGCAGCAATAGCAGCATTAGCGGCAGCAGAAGCAGCAAGCAGCAGCAGCACAATGCAATTCATACGAACAACAGACGTGTCACGCCAGCGTGCGCCGCTTGTCTCCGTGAGCCAGGTTACATACGTGTCTGAAAGAGCCGAGCCGTAGAGACAGGTGCAGCCTGGGAGCCTGCGGAGCGGCAGCGGCAGGAACAGCAGCAGCGGCACATGTAGTAGTAGGAGCGGCAGGAGCAGGCAGCAGGGACAGGCAGCAGCAGGAGCAGGCAGCAGGAACAGGCAGCAGCGGGAACAGGCATCAGTAGGAACGGCAGCAGGGACCGCAGCAGCGGCGGTCAGAGAACCATGCCCATGGTTGTTTAACAGCCTGAGGAAATAAATCAACCCGAATCCGAAACATTCCCATGCGAATAACAGACGTCCCCTGGAGACATCTTCTGCTTTGGTTATGGCAGATACGCATGAACGATCACTGTTTCACGCGTTCATTAGCTCCAACACCACTTCACACCCATTGCAGATTCACATTGGGCCCTTTTTCTTTCTGCTGCACTTTCAAAATGCAACAACTGCAGTTTAGTTACCCAATTTAATACTAGTGACCTAGCTATTTAAATGCATGGCCCCTCTTCCTCCTGCAGATAGACGAATTTAAATACATTCATTTAACAATAGTGACCTGCGAGTAATGAGATTAATGCTGTAAAGATGGCGCCGTGGCAAGAGTTCTGGTGTGTGCCGTCTGGAACACGATGGGTAGTCTTTGCACATATATCCAACGTGGTTTTACTGCAAGTGGCAGAACATGAATCTGAATTATGCACATTGCTCCTCTTATATCCCTCAGACATTGGAGATTGATGCCATTTAAGATGCATTGTCCCTCAGTTAGCTCAAACACGTGTGAAAACGGAGCCTGCAGACCAAGCACGGGGCGAAAACTGACGCCTGCAGTCAAGTGCGTGGGGCAAAAACCAGCCGCCTGCAGCCCAGACTCAGGGATTAATCCGTCCGCGACTCCGCGGTCGGCACACTCACTGTACTCACATGCCAGGAGACTTGGGAAAGCAACGGGACAACGCGGCACCGCCAGACCGTCTGCGCGCGGCAGCAGACCACGAGGAACGAGCAGCACAGAACCTGCAGAGGGGCCCCGCGGAGGGGCCCCGCGGATCAGCCCACAGAGGAGGAAAGCAGTGGAGACACGCGAACCACAGCAGGAGGCGGAGGAGGAGCAGACCACGAGCAGCCAGACGGAGGACAGCCGGGCCACGCGCACGAGCAACACGTGAGCAGAAGCGACCCCTCCAGAACAACGCATGCATTTGCGAACAGGTGCGTTAGCGACATGCACCTTGCAGGCTTCAGAAGTTTGCAAACTTCAGAAGGCTGGGAAGTGGGTGTCTCCGGCTTTTAACTTGCTGTCCTGGTGGTTATTGGTTGATTAGATGTGGGCGTTTTGCTGGTGTAATGAGTAGAGGATGAGCAGGCTTGTAGATCTGGCAGCAGTGGCCGGGTCTACCACAGTGAACTTTCGCGAAGAGCTTCATTTACATGAACAGGATAAGAATGAGAATTGATTGAAACGTAATCAAATAAAGCAGAAAACTTGTAAAAAACTTTTCGGTTCCATAGAAAATATGATTTAACATGTCGGCAGCCTCTACACGAGCCATGCTGCCAAAGTTATATCTATGGTCAAGGCTGAGTGGTGCGAGCAAATCGACTCTTAGGCAACAAAAAACACATTTGTCTGAAGTTGTCTAAAATTCTGCGCTTTCAATTCTTTTGCCACAGTATATTTTTATGCATTTCAAGTGAAGGATGTCTAAACATTTGCCTACAGCCCCTTGTCATGAACATTCATTTCGGCAACAAAACATTTTCCACACTTCCTAAAACGGTGATTGCTTTTTTGAGGGTCTGTTAAAGCGCTCTGTTCTACCTCAGCTATGTAAAGAAACATATCACACTGGTGCTTTCATGTAACAAAATGTATAGTGCAACAAGGGCTATTGCCAAATAACTTGAAGACAGTATGTTTTGTTCTGATTTTATTGTACTTTTAGAAGACTCTTTTTGTTGTAACAATTAAAATAAACAAAATATGTTATTCATGAAAAATCTTCAACCACCTTTATTTATTTTTTTTAAATAAATTATGGGACAAACAGAAAGACTTCATCTTAACAGAAAATAAACGAGACCCGTGAGTCACTGTTTGACATTTTGGGCTGAGAGCTCTTTTCTGTCTGAGAAAAGCTGATCTAAAAATGTAACGGTACATGCATAAGAAAACTAGAGACAAAACTGTTTTGAAAGAATTCATGAGATTGATTTATTTTAGAGATTGATCCAGCAATTTATTTTATTTATATACAAATCCTCCTCACATTTCAAACAAACTGAGCACGGGTTCACATGGAAGAAAGAAGTTTACATGCACCGATTGAAGTGGGCTGTGGTCTCCGGGGGCGCTTCTGGAGCATTATCCTCATTACTTTAAGACCTTATACATTATACATAAGAGTAGCGCTCCTCTCACGAGCAGCTGTTCGCATAAACGATGGGAGCTCGGGGCAGCGGCGGCGTGCTGAAGCTCGAGGTATAACGGACCACGCTTAAAGTGCCATTAGCCCCACAAGCAGGACATTAGCTGCAGCCCAGTAAAAAGAGCTGGCCAATAGTAAACACCGGCAGTGCAGGAACAAACTCCAGACTTATGGAGCGTGAAATGTCCGCGCGTAACTTCAATATAGAGGCCTTTAACAGTTTCATGCTTGTGTTAGTTTTGTATTTCATAAAAAGGAAAGCTGTGTGCATTGCAGATTCTTACACTGGAGCTCGCTCTGGAGGTTCAAAGCCTGAGCAGGCCGTGTGTGATCTTATAGAGCTGTCCCAGTTCTAAGTATAGTTATTATTTGCATTATTTACCCGAGCCATGTTACATGAAACTGTCTTTTTTGTTACAACATTGTTCCCTCACCAAAAACAGATCCGGAGCTCCATACGACCCCTTCTATCTCAAACATGATATGTTATAATGAGTCCTTACTCTACGGTATCATGCCTTTTGCCTCCGACTCGGAGGCTCAAGTGTCGTGGCGATTTCTCAAGTGTATGACGTTCTTTGTGATGAATCTCCCCCTCTGATGGTCGCATAGGGAATTACAAACTGAGACCATTCTTTATCCTTTTACACAGATATATCTATACTTTTTTACTTCACTCATGTCGTATCTTCACATTTAGATTTTTGTAATACTTAGTTTTCCTGTCTAAACAAGGAGCTGTTTCGTCTGCAGTTAAAGCTAAACTCTGCAAGAATTCTAACTTGTAAAATGATAAGACTTATAAGATAAACCTTTATCCTTCCCTCAGTGGTAATTTCAGTGTCATCGTTGCACACATTGTAGGATAATAGAAGGAGAAATAAGAGCACTTAGGCAATGCACTCATCAAACAAGATTTATTATTCAAAATAATAGATATTTAAATAATAAGATATTACACTTTGGAGCTTGCACTTGGATCAAAGATAAGCCCACTTGTGTAGTATACGCTGTAGTCAGTAGTTTACACATTCACAGGTGGTTTATATTGTACTTCAGTAGAAACCAGATCCGTCCGGAAGTTCAGTTTGCGGATGTCAAAAAGTGTAAATAACCATGTAAACAGTTTGTGTTGTTTAATACAGATTATAATATTGATTTGTGCTCATATGTATCAAGGTTTATTACGAGAAATGGCAGGAAAAAATCTCAGAAAAAAATACTTTTAGTAGCCACGAAGCTAGTGCCCAGATGCGTTCAAAGGCACACGGAAATGTGGGAAACACAGACAGTTTACCATTTTTTCCCGAATAATTATTTCAGAAATACAACACAGGGACACACATAACAGTTTGTTTGATGATTAAACAAGTAAAGGAGTGAATCTAATCAAGAATAAAACTGTCTGTGTTAGCCTCATTTCCTCGTGCCTATGAACGCATCTGGGCGCTAGCTGTGCGGCTGCTAAAAGTATTTTTTCTTGAATACAGTAGCTCAGGCTGTGAGTGAGGAGGTGAGAATGGAACTCGTGAGCAGAAAAAGTGTTGTTTGGCAGAACTTTCAATCCAAAGAAGGTGATTCTAGTCGAGCTACATGTTCAATTTGCAACGCCGATTTGTCTCGTGGTGGTAAGATAAGATAAACCTTTATTAGTCTAAGTCTAAGTAAGGACCTAAACAGTTCACAACATCGCCGCTGTTAAAACATTTGCGTAGGAAACATTATTGGACTGAGGATGGAGTAGGATTTGGTATTCGGTTTTGGATTCGGCCGAATCTTAAGCAAAAACCAAAAATCTGGATTCGGTACATCCCGAACTCTTACTGAGACTTCAACAAATACATTTTAATGTAGCAATGTGCTATGAAACAGAACAGGCGTGGCCCTGGTGCAGAAGCTCTACAGCGACAGAAACTTCCCAGACGCAGTCGTCCTTGCACCATCACATCGGCTCCTGTGATGGCGTCCTTGGTAATTATCCTCCAATCGGAGCCACTAATGACTGTTTTAATGCTCACATTAGCACATTCATTTAGCGAGTAACAGCATTTTGATTACTTCACTCCAATTAAGATCAATTTTGCCTTGTGACCTTTATGATTGCGATTAAAGTGTCGAGAGTGATGCAGGATCGAAGGTGTGGTCTGTTTGGGCCGTACACAGGAGACACTTGTTCACATTACAAAGCACATGTGTTCATCAGGGACACATACACTATAATTGCATTATTCATATTATCAATGTCAGACTGAGATTTATTTTATTTATTTACTTATTTAAGCAGGGACAGTACATATTAATGAACATATAGAAATATGTAAATATGTCAGATTTTAGCCATAGGCTAATCTGTTGTCCCTAGACAGGTTGATGTGAAACTTCACATTCAACATCAAAATCACAAAACAATATCAGAGAAAAGACGAATACAGGACAGAGCATATAACAAGATACACATTCACAAACTGTACAAGGTACATTTGGGATTAGGGAGATACAAGGACAAAAGACTGGACAGGACAGAGGACAAGGAGGACAAAAAGTGAGTGAATGCGAAGGCGGTTTACTTCCACAAACCCAGCATAAGTCAATTGATTTTGCTAAATTGATGGTGCTGTCGGCCCCAACAATGTCCTCAACATGTCTTTTATACAGCACTTGAGCTTTCTTAATGAAGAGACTATATGAAGAGGCACTATCGGCAATAGATAGATAGATACTTTATTGATCGCCGTAGGAGAAATTCAGGTGTCCAGTAGCAGCAAAAGTCAAAAATAAAGTTGATCATTCTAAAAAGCTAATAATACTAATAATAAGCAACAGCTTCTTCATTGTCACAGCAACAGAGATGGTTCAGCCTCTGAGTGGAGGAGGACGGCTCACAGCAGCAGAGGAGATGTAGCCACTGGGTGGTGTAGGACGGCTCCCAAGGTGGAGGAGCCACTTGGTTCGGACCATGAATCCTCTCTGCTCTGGTCTGGACCAGTGCAAAACCATCAACACTGTACTGCAGCAACATCTCAGGCAGAAAAAAGTAAGAAAAATAACAATTGTAAAGCACAACAACTGTTTCAGAGCTACTTAGGACTCGCTGCCGTTTCCAGCGCATTCAAAAGTAAACCTCGGGCCTACAGTAACTAACCTAGGTAAAAAAAGGACCATAGATATGTCATTAACCATCATAGCTAGCCTGGGAATCCCCAAACTGTTGTGTGCGCTCGAACCATTTCGAACTAATCAACAGCCTTTAAAAGTTGTTTGGCACCATTGCGTTAACATAACTTGTCTCTAGGGTGGAATTGATGTGATTTGTACATATGTGCAGAAATGTGTCTGTGTTAGTCATGGCATCATTAAGAAGTAGACTTTTATGCTTCACATCGCTAATCATAATTAAAATTTCCTATAAAGTTATAAAAAAGGACAACATTTCTATTAGAGTTTATAGTTTCGGCTAATTTGTTTCTGAGTTCCTAATGGTAGTGGCCATACTTGCATGTGACAGCCAGATCCCTCAGACCTCTGAAGCTGAAGCCATCCCCATTGCCTAGAGCGAGTCTGGTGTGTGTGTGAATGGTTGGTGGTGGTGGGAGGAGCCTATGGCACAAACTGGTTGCCTCACTTCTGTCAGTGTGCCCCAGGGCAGCTGTGGCTACAAAAGTAGGTTGTCACTACTGTGTATGGAGTAAAAGAATAATAACATGTAAAGCGTCTTTGAGTGTCCAAAAAAGCGCTGTATAAACCTGATGCATACTTGTGTGGATGGAACTAAATAAATACTCAAATTATACTATTTTGCCACATATGTCTCCTTAAAAGCCAATAGAAGTAAAATGTACACAATACCTAACATTTATAGACAATTTGGACTCAATATCCATATTAATTGGTTTCTTTTCTGCAAGTTTCCAAAAATAGAGCGAGGAGAGGAGATGGAAGTTTGGCTCTTATCGGCCTTGATGCATGAAGCCATTGAGCGACAGAGCCTGAAATTGTGGTAACTAACCGTAACCAATGTAATATCAACGTATTATGATTTAGTGAAACCTACAATATGTGCAAATAATAATTTGTTAGTTCTTTTTATATTGTACTGCGCCATCATTTTAATCTGTACAAAACCATGAGACTTGGACTTGCGGGTACAGAGGCTTGGACTCAATTTGGACTCCTGGGCCGAAGCTTGGACTTGGATTTTAGGAGGACTTTACTTATTGTTTTTGTTGGTGGTGGAAACCATAGCGCCTGAAGGAAACACACCCAGATATAGGGAGGAACATGCAAACTCCACACAGGAATGTGCGGCCGACATGGGAATCAAACACGTGGCCATGTTGCTTAGAGACACAATAGTCTTGGTAAAAGCACGACTCAGCGGAGAAACCAGTTTGAAAAGAATACTCTTTTTTCTTCCAATCCCGAAGCATTTAGCAGTCACGCCTGTCATTAGAGAATGAAGAAAGGCAGAATAGACGGGCCGCCATGTTTGTGCTCCTTCAATGAAGTCTTGTTAGTATTCCTTGTTTAAACTAACAGCAGCCACACCTTTTGGACAAATGGGACCCAACCCTCTCAAAAGCCTTCCATTTCCCCAGTTTATTTATTTTTCCTTCTCACAGTCCAAGCAACACCAAGCGCTCTTACATAATGGCAAGCTCAGGACACTGGCGTGACGCATAATCAAATGAAATGAAGGTTAATTAGAGTGCGTCCGACAGAGCTCACAAGAGAGAGGACAGTGCTGGCCTTTTCCCCTGCTCCATCTCTGTTTACCTGCTCCACACTGACCTTTCACAGGCACAGCGGTAATGAACGCGGCGGAGGCTACACCAGGTTACAATTGCACTGTTGAGGGAAATGTACATGGGGGTATGCCAAAGTTCTGCGCTCTGGATCCAAATGTTTATTGATGTGATCAGTGAGACGAGAAAAAAATAAAAAATAGCATCTCTTCAAAAGGCATGAAGTTACATATGAGCAAAACTCATAACTTGTTTTTCCAAGTTCAGACCAGAGCCATAAACCAGAAGGTGGTGACCAGGTAAACTGATTGAAAAGCTCATGTCTCTGGGTTTAAGTGTTGCCATGTGTAAATGGATTTTTAGCTTTTTAACTGACAGATCTCAGAGAGTGAAAATCAATGAGTGTTTTTCTGATGTTGTTTCTGTGAGCACTGGTTCTCCTCAGGGATGTATTTTGAGTCCTTTGCTTTTTACTTTGTACACTCACGATTGTGTGTCCTCCTCTGACTCAAACTTGATCATCAAATATGCTGATGACACCACCATCATCGGTCTCATCAGTGACACTGATGAATCCTCTTATAGAGCAGAGATCGAACATGTTTTTCAGTGGAGTAAAGTAAACAATCTCCAGTTGAACGCATCCAAAACATGTGAACTGGTCTACGACTTCAGTCACAATAGTTCTCATTTGTCTGTCGTAATCGACAACTCCCAGGTGCAGATCGTAGAGGAGCAAGTTTCTGGGTTTAACTCTGTCTAACCTGAAATGGGTTAAAAACACTGAGTTGTTAAGAAAGCTCGTCAGCGTCTCTACTTTCTGCGTAAACTTAGAGAATTTACCACTAACTCTAAGATTCTGCTTAACTTTTATCGCTGCACCATTGAGAGTTTACCTGTTGGTTCTGTGTCTGTGTGGTTTGGAAACATCACAGATAAAGAAAAGAGAGCTTTAAACAAGGTGCTCCGCTCTGCAAAGAGGACTGTGGGCTGTGAGCTTCCTGTTCTGGAGGTTCTTTATAAATCCACACTTTTAAACAAAGCTCTTAGGATTGTTAATGACTCTTCTGGCCACCCTGGGAAAGCCATGTTCCAGCTTCTTCCCTCTGGCAGAAGATATCGCTCTCTGAGATGCAGGACATCTCGTTACGCTAACAGTTTTTATCCACAGGCTGTTATCAGTGTGAACAGAGCACTTTAATGATTTGCACTTGTTTTGAACTGTTTTAGTCGATCGATTTCACAGTGACATTTGTTTACTGTTTTATTTGTTTTATTTTTGTCTTTTAATGTTTTATGTCTGTATTTGTCTGTGCACACTGGAGACTTTTGCTAATGTATTCCAATGTGGTGTTTTTACTGCAAATGGCAAATAAACTGAATCTAAATCAGTTCTGGTGAAATAATAAAGACTAAAATTGGAATGCATTTGTAGCACTTTTTAAAGTAAGACATCGAGACGGTAAAATAAAGTGGATCTCTATTGGAATAGCATGACTGCTAACATCTGACTAGAAAACAACAGTGTTGTGCCAGTTCACAGCTTTTCTGAACTAGTAGTTTTTTTGCGAGATATTCAAATAAATACTTTTTTTTACACTACGAGCTAGAAATCACATTATCTATCTATCTATCTATCTATATATTATATATTCTGTACACCGCACAGGATGAGAGCCGTTTGACTCTAATGCCGCTTTTCCACAGTATCAGTACGGTACAGTACAGTACGCTTCAGCACGGTTATTTTGCTTTCCCACTAGTGGATGGTATGGGAGATTTGAGTACTTTTCCGTACTGCCTCAGCCTTGGTTCCATCCCCATAGTACCCGTGCCATGACGTGACGTCGGCCCCCTGCCTTACACTGATTGGTCAACGAGTGTCGTCACTGGAAGCGACCTCTGACCCTTTGGGAAAAACAACTCAACCGTCTTTAAACCCGGCTGCTCTGCTCGGCTCTGCTTGGCTCTGCTTCGGCTACATTACGTCCTCCTCACTCCAGAGAAATGGAATTGCACAGAAAGCCCCAAAAGTCCTGGTCCTGGTCGGTGGAAGAGGTCCACACGTTCCTCTCTTCAGGCCAAAAGAAAGCATTCAAAGGCAGCTCGAGGCTCAACACAGTTTTCAGGAGATCACCAGCTCTGGATTTGTGACTAGTCTGTGGTAATCCTGAAATAACTGGTTAGCTACGAATCCTGTTAAAGCTCTCACTGAAATGTATTTACTGTGTCAATGCTCGATTGTCTGTTGTAAACAGTGAGCTAGCTACAATTAGCTTAGCTTGCTATCGATAGCTAACGTCCTCCCTGTGCTACTGTGCTTTATCTTGTATAATCTGCAGTATTCACGTGTTGTCATTCTGTTTTGTGCTTGTATTTCAAGCCTGGTTCACACGGCAGGATATTTAGGCCGATTTAGACCCGATTTACCCCTTACGACAATCTTAAGAAACGCTCCGATTTCCGTAACAAAATCTTACAGATTATCCTGCCGTGTGTGGTGTGTTAAGACTGCACTCGTCGCTCGGAAGGACATCGGGACTGCTCCCGATCTCAAATCGGGGATATCCAACATGTTGGATTGTTTTGGCCCGATTTCTCTTCGTGTGTGGTGTCCCCCGAGGACAGACGTGCGCGTTGCCATGACTGCGGCGTGTAGCCAATCAGAAGACGAGACGAGGCGGTGAGGAAACGCCTCCATATCACGATGTAGCGAGTATAGTCCATGCTCGTGTTGTCTACACTTCTTTGACCATCGCCTTTTCTTTTCATTACGTCTTTTCTCCGATAAAAACAAACTATCGCCAATGCATCCTCTTCGTCTGCCATGTGTGTTTACTCTGAAGTCACGCTTGATCTCGCGAGACCTGAGATTTCCGTCTGATCTGTGAATACTCGGGGGAATCGGTTCGTGTGTGGTTTGCGTGATTTTTGCCGTGTGGCTGCGCACCACACACTGTACGACCAAAGTGGTTAGACCCATGATTTTTTATCTCCCTGTGTGGGGTCTCACACAGAGAAAAATCGGCCGACAATTTTAAAATCGTCTCGTGTGAACCAGGCTTTAGTTGTCGTGTATATATTTGTATGAGAATCCCTTTCCATAAGTGTGGAGATTACCAACGAGTATTGAGTGACCGGAGTATTCTCCTCTGGACCTGGTCTGGACCTGGTCTGGACCTGGTCTCACACATACGTACTTTTGACTTTGTAAACTGTTGGTTTTGCACTTTACTTTTGTTTTCAATAAATCTGTGATTGTATCCCAAGACTGTGTTTCATTTATTATTATTGTAGCTGAGGTTTGGGTTTCGATTGTTTGTCTGGTCTCGGAGTCTGCTGTAGTCCAGACCCGAGTCCGGACTAGCCTAGCTTTGCCTAGCTTAGCCTAGCCTAGCCGCTAACTCGCTACCGTGTAGAGTCAAAACGTACCGTGCTAGGACTGTGGAAAAACGACATAAAACAGACAAGATTTACATTGGGAGGAAAAAACAGAGTTGCCACTGCTCATAAGTATTACAAACGGAAATGCGCTGCAGTGCATGTGTCTAGTCTATACTTTATGTCAAATGTAAACGGGTGGTCCTGTGTCGCTAACTCACCCTGTTATCATCATCACGACTTGGGCACATGCGAGTCCAACAACCAAAGAAAAGCAGTAGCATACAGCGCCGCACCGGAGTTGGGGTGCGTTCACAGACGGTAAAAATCGTGGGAATTTTTGGTTTTCCGCGGAAATAGTGCGGAGAATTAAGGAGGGAGGAACTTTCTCTTGTTGCTTTTCAAAAGAGAAAACAAATTCTAACGTTCATAGAGATGTCGGCCGTTCATGACACATAAATGTGAACTAATTCACGTTCAAGTTCTTTATTAAGAAATGTGTTGCGTTCAGTTCAACGTTCACAAACAAATGAGCGTGTTCAATGAACGCGTTCTTTTGAACTCGTTCACGCACAACACTGGTAAACAAAAGGGCTGGGTGTTATTTCGGTTGGTTTCCTGAGAATAATCTTAGGTATGACATGCCATGGTAGCTCATCATAAGTTCATCAAGTTTTGACTTTTTTGTTTAAACAGAGAATTGTTATAGCTTCATGGAGGTTGATAAACATACTGGTGCTTGGAATCAGCATATTCATTATCAAACCGGAATCAAAACATTTCAATATCTTGGAATATTAATATTTAGGCACACCTTTAATACACAGTGTGCAGTAGTTCACATATGAGGGATTTAAAACAGCTCTCATGAGACCAGTTAAAATAATCAGAAAATAGTAAATGACGACGGCTTGGACTCTCAGGGTCTCAATTGAAAATAATAGTATTTTCTAAATAAATGATAACCAATTGCCTTTTGGGTGAAATCCTTGGAGTACTTTACATGATGTGTGTCATAATTTAGGTTCATTTCCTGTTTTATTTTGTAGTATGTTAAATCTGTGTCTTCTTTGGTTGTGCTTCCTGTCTGATGACCTGCCCTGCCCCATGTAAGTCGTTAGTCTTGTATTTAGCCCTGTGTGTTCTTTCACTCCCTGTTCGGTCATTGTCGTTCCTCGTCTGTTTCAGTTCTGTCCTCGTTCGTTGAGTTCTTGCTAGATCTTGTTTTTGTATATCTTTTTATTTAATCCATTACTGTGCAGTTTAGCATTTTGGGTCTCATTTAATTTTACCCACGTGACAATGTGATTGTTTTTTTGAGTGAATAAGCTTTAAAAGAAGGTGCAAAGAAAATGTCCCGAACCAAGTGGCTACTCCACCATGTGACCCGTCCTGCTCCACCCAGAGACTACTCCACCATGTGACCCGTCCTGCTCCACCCAGAGGCTACTCCACCATGTGACCCGTCCTGCTCCACCCAGAGGCTACTCCACCATGTGACCCGTCCTGCTCCACCCAGAGGCTACTCCACCATGTGACCCGTCCTGCTCCACCCAGAGGTTACTCCACCTCTGCTGCTGTGACCCGTCCTGCTCCACCCAGAGGCTACTCCACCATGTGACCTGTCCTGCTCCACCCAAAGGCTACTCCACCTCTGCCGCTGTGACCCGTCCTGCTCCACCCAGAGGCTACTCCACCTCTGCAGCTGTGACCCGTCCTGCTCCACCCAGAGGTTACTCCACCTCTGCTGCTGTGACCCGTCCTGCTCCACCCAGAGGCTACTCCACCATGTGACCTGTCCTGCTCCACCCAGAGGCTACTCCACCTCTGCAGCTGTGACCCGTCCTGCTCCACCCAGAGGCTACTCCACCTCTGCGACCCGTCCTGCTTCACCCAGAGGCTACTCCACCTCTGCTGCTGTGACCTGTCCTGCTCCACCCAGAGCCTACTCCACCTCTGCTGCTGTGACCTGTCCTGCTCCACCCAGAGCCTACTCCACCTCTGCTGCTGTGACCTGTCCTGCTCCACCCAAAGGCTACTCCACCTCTACTGCTGTGACCTGTCCTGCTCCACCCAGAGCCTACTCCACCTCTGCTGCTGTGACCTGTCCTGCTCCACCCAGAGCCTACTCCACCTCTGCTGCTGTGACCTGTCCTGCTCCACCCAGAGGCTACTCCACCTCTACTGCTGTGACCTGTCCTGCTCCACCCAGAGGCTACTCCACCTCTGCTGCTGTGACCTGTCCTGCTCCACCCAGAGACTACTCCACTGACCTGTCCTGCTCCACCCAGAGGCTACTCCACCTCTGCTGCTGTGACCTGTCCTGCTCCACCCAGAGGCTACTCCACCTCTGCTGCTGTGACCTAAAGGGCTGTTTCTGATCAATCAATTATTATTTATTTTTTTGCTGCTACTGGAAGTATCTATCTACTACAGGGTTTATGAATGTATAGTTATACTATGGCATAACGATAATCAATTATGAGACAAAAAATGTAGATATTTCTGAACACTTTGCAATTGCTCGGTGACATTAAATATCTCCACCCGATGTGCACCAGACGTTCTGTTATGAGCGTATAATGGATTGTTGAGGGGACGTGTTCTCTGTGCCACTATCCCGCTCTGACTAAGACACCTTCTGTTCCGTACAAACTTTAGCTCATAAATCTAACAAAAAAAGTTGTACTTCAATAAACAATAATATGGCATATTTAAATCTTCCCTCCTGTGGGCCCACCACCTGCAGAGGGGTCCGTGGTGGCGAGGTGCAGCGAGGACTGGGTAGCAGTCGAAGGCGGAGACCTCAACGACCCAGTCCACACACCCAACATCTGGCTCTTGGGACGTGGAACGTCACCTCACTGGGGGGGAAGGAGCCCGAGCTTGTGGGGGAGGTTGAGCGATACCGACTAGAGATAGTCGGCCTCACCTCCACACACAGCTTGGGCTCTGGAACCCAACTCCTTGAGAGGGGTTGGACGCTCCACTTTTCTGGTGTTTCCCGCGGGGAGAGGCGGCGAGCTGGGGTGGCCATACTCATTGCCCCCCATCTCAGCCGCCACGTGTTGGAGTTCTCCCCGGTGAATGAGAGGGTCGCGTCCCTCCGCCTCCGGGTGGGGGACAAGTCTCTCACTGTTGTGACGGCCTACGGGCCTAACGGTAGTGCAGAGTACCCGGCCTTCTTGGAGTCCTTGGGAGGGGTACTGGACAGTGCACCGCCCGGGGACTCCGTTATTCTCCTGGGGGACTTCAACGCCCATGTGGGAAATGCCAGTGACACTTGGAGAGGGATGATCGGGAAGAACGGCCCCCCTGATCTGAACCCGAGCGGTGTTCAGTTGTTGGACATCTGTGCCAGTCACGGCCTGTCCATCACAAACACCATGTTCAAGCACAGGGGTGTCCATCAGTGCACGTGGCACCAGGACACCCTAGGCCGGAGGTCGATGATCGACTTTGTTGTCGTATCATCTGACCTTCGACCGCGTGTCTCGGACACTCGGGTGAAGAGAGGGGCGGAGCTGTCAACTGATCATCACCTGGTCGTGAGTTGGATCCGCTGGCAGGGCAGGAGACCGGTCAGACCTGGCAGGCCCAAGCGTGTAGTGAGGGTTTGCTGGGAACGTCTTGCTGAGCCCCCTGTCAGACGGACTTTCAACTCTCACCTCCGGGAGAGCTTCTCCCAGGTCCCGGCAGAGGAGGGGGACATCGAGTCCGAGTGGACTATGTTCTCTTCCTCTATCGCCAATGCGGCGGCTCGTAGCTGTGGTCGCAAGGTCTCTGGTGCTGGTCCCGGCGGCAATCCCCGAACCCGGTGGTGGACACCGGCAGTAAGGGATGCCGTCAGGCTGAAGAAGGAGTCCTATCGAGCAATGATGGTTCGTGGGACTCCTGAGGCAGCTGTCCAGTACCGGCAGGCCAAACGTTCCGCGGCCTGGGCTGTTGCAGAGGCAAAAACCCGGGACTGGGAGGAGTTCGGAGAGACCATGGAGCATGACTATCGGTCGGCCTCGAAGAGGTTCTGGCAAACCGTCCGGCGCCTCAGGAGGGGGAAGCAGTTCTTTGCCAACACCGTGTATGGTGCGGGTGGAGGGCTGCTGACCTCGACTGGGGATATTGTGGGGCGGTGGAAGGAATACTTCGAGATTCTCCTCAATCCCCCCGTCACGTCCTCCGCCCCGGAGGCAGAGGCTGAGGATGTTGGGGCGGATAATTCCATCTCCCTGGCAGAGGTCACCAGGGTGGTTGGCAGCCTCCATGGTGGCAAGGCGCCGGGAGTGGATGAGATCCGTCCTGACTATCTAAAGTCTCTGGATGTTGTAGGACTGTCTTGGCTGACACGTCTCTGCAGCATCGCGTGGCGATCGGGGGCGGTGCCAATGGAGTGGCAGACCGGGGTGGTGGTCCCTCTCTACAAGAAGGGGGACCGGAGGGTGTGTTCCAATTATCGTGGGATCACACTCCTCAGCCTCCCCGGTAAGGTCTACTCCAAGGTACTGGAGAGGAGGCTACGTCCGATGGTCGAATCTCGGATTCAGGAGGAGCAATGTGGTTTTCGTCCCGGTCGCGGAACACTGGACCAGCTCTATACTCTCCATCGGATACTCGAGGGTTCATGGGAGTTCACCCAACCTGTCCACATGTGCTTTGTGGATTTGGAGAAGGCGTTCGACCGTGTTCCCCGGGGTGTCCTTTGGGGGGTCCTCCGGGAGTACGGGGTCCGGGGTCCTCTGCTGAGGGCCGTCCAGTCCCTGTATGACCGGAGTCAGAGCTGTGTTCGCATTGCCGGCAGTAAGTCAGACCTGTTCCCGGTGAATGTTGGCCTCCGCCAAGGCTGCCCTTTGTCACCGGTTCTGTTCACTGTATTTATGGACAGAATTTCTAGGCGCAGCCAGGGGTCGGAGGGGGTCCGGTTCGGGAACCACAGGATTTCATCTCTACTTTTTGCGGATGATGTCGTCCTGCTGGCTCCAACGAACCAGGACCTGCAACATGCACTGGGACGGTTTGCAGCCGAGTGTGAAGCGGCTGGGATGAGAATCAGCACCTCCAAATCCGAGGCCATGGTGCTCGACCGGAAAAAGGTGCCTTGCCCTCTCCGGGTGGGTGGAGAGGTCCTTCCTCAAGTGGAGGAGTTCAAGTATCTCGGGGTCTTGTTCACGAGTGAGGGAAGGATGGAGCGTGAGATTGACAGGCGGATCGGTGCAGCGTGCGCAGTGATGCGGTCGCTGTATCGGACCGTTGTGGTAAAGAGGGAGCAGCGTCTGCAGTCAGAGCTGTATCGGACCGTTGTGGTAAAGAGGGAGCTGAGCCGAAAGGCGAAGCTCTCGATTTACCGGTCAATCTTCGTTCCCTCCCTCACCTATGGTCATGAGCTTTGGGTAATGACCGAAAGAACGAGATCGCGGATACAAGCGGTCGAAATGAGCTTCCTCCGCAGAGTGGCTGGGCGCTCCCTTAGAGATAGGGTGAGGAGCTCAGTCACACGGGAGGAGCTCGGAGTAGAGCCGCTGCTTCTCCACGTCGAGAGGAACCAGTTGAGGTGGCTCGGGCATCTGTTCCGGATGCCTCCTAGACGCCTCCCTGGGGAGGTGTTCCGGGCACGTCCCACCGGGAGGAGGCCCCGGGGAAGACCCAGGACATGCTGGAGAGACTATGTCTCTCAGCTGGCCTGGGAACGCCTTGGAGTCCCCCCGGACGAGCTGGAGGAAGTGTGTGTGGATAGGGAAGTCTGGGCGTCTCTGCTTAGACTGCTGCCCCCGCGACCCGGCAACGGATAAAGCGGAAGAAAATGGATGGATGGATATTTAAATCTGTTTACAATCAGATTTCATATGCACGGTCCTCACTTTCATAAATACATAATAGAAAATCTGCATTTGACCCATCCTGATGCCACTAAGGCTTACGTCAGGAGCAGTGGTCGCCGTAATACAGTGCCTGAGAACCCATCTCCAGATGAGTGAGGGCACTGTAGTGGTAAGGGAAACCGGAGCACCCAAAATTTCGAAATCCTTTCGAAATTTCCCCACTGTGGGACGAATAAAGGAATTCTTATCTTATTCTTATACTTATCTTAAACCGGAGCAGGCACGGGGAGGACATGCAAACTCCTCTCCGAAAGGCCCTGATCCGACCGGGAACACGTTTATTGCCAACACTAGCAGGCAGTTGAGCAAGCCGTGGAGGCAGGTTAACTGAGACCAAGAGCTGAATGAAGGGACACTAAACAGAACCAGATCCAAAGAGACGAGGAGCAGGTGCGCCGCCTGCCACACACATGTGGGGAGGAGAGCACAACACTACATCGTAACAGTATAACTTGATTACAAAAGTTCCCTGTAATAGTTCTCATAATTTCGTCCACATTTGTTGTGTGATTGGCCAGGATGGCATGTTTTGAGCACATTTCTTGGCAGCGCTGTAGAAGATATATTGGATGTTCAGATGTGTGCGGGACACTTAAGGCTTCGTCATTGTGATTCTAGAAAGGCACCACATATTTCACTTCTCCTTGACAGTAATAGCAGGGGCTCTTCTGGGCTTTTTTCATCTCCTTATTTGTCTGACCTGAATTAAAATGGAACAAATTATAGTGAGGCCAGAGATCAGATTTTGTCTTACTTTAGACCGTAGCTGTCAGAGGGAATTGAAATAACAGGGATTGGTTGATTTGGAGAGTGTGTGTTTTGGTGCACTGGGGAGAGATTTAAAAGGTCAATTTAATAGGTTTTTTTGCACTCTGCTTTAGATGGAATTCTAAACAAATCTGTGAGAACGTCCTTGTCGGCAGAGTGCACTTAAGTGGAAGTTACCTCAAAGAATATGCAGCAAAGTTTGTACGGAACAGAAGGTGTCTTTGTCAGAGCGGGATAGGGGCACAGAGAACGCGTCCCCTCAACAATCCATTATACGCTCATAACAGAACGTCTGGTGCACATCGGGTGGAGATATTTAATGTCACCGAGCATTGTGAGCGGCGGGGACTGGAATAAAGCCTGACTGCTCCAACTGTGTTTGACAGAGAAAGATTTTTTTATGACAGCACGTTATTGATTCACAGCCAGGGATCACAAGAGTAGTACTGAGGCAGTAATGACTGAATGCCTTTTTGAAAAGGAGCAAATATCACCACATTATCGTTTAAACCATGAACCTGAATGGAATGCTTGTTCACAGGGTCGCGCCCCCTCCCCGTATGGGGGCTGCCTCAGTCCTACATTGCGAAGCCTCTATCCTCATTCTACAGCCTGAGTCTTGGATCTTTAGCCCATTCGGTCTTAGAAGAGCTCTTCCTCAATGTGGGCTTCCGAGGTTTCTGGTTTTCTTGAGTGTTTCCTGCCAATGCAGTATGGTCTGAGGACAGTGGTGATTATCCAGGACACCAATGAATTGTATGGATTTTATCAACAAATGCCCGTTATGGATCAATGTATTTCTTTATCATTGCATTTCTTGGGTTTGAACTGATTCTCTGATGTGTGTTGGCATAGGATCTGGACCCTTGGGATTTGTGACTTTCAGAAATATTAAATTCCCTCCTGCAGTTGTCATGCAACATTTCTGCTGGGGGTCTCATCACCAAACCATATCTAGCATTTCTTGTACACCAAATGCCATAAAGATAATATCATTCTTTGGTTGGGTCTTAAGTGTCCGATCATGAAATTACACTTGCACTTTAAGAAAATGTAACTGAAAAAAAAACATACAGTAATTCTCACACCTGCCTTGTCAGAGTCTTTCCAGATTGAGATGTATGTATAGGGGCTAAAAAAATATTTTGGAAACCAGTGATCTAAAGAGCTGATCTTGTTTTATGGAAGAGAAGTGCACTATATGTTCTAGAGAACTCCAGCTGATGGGTGTGATCATCAAAATAATACATTATGTCTAAAGTACACTGTTTACTATGGTCAGGTCTATGGAGTCAATGTTACAGTTTGAACTAAAATAATCTTAAAATAAGTAATGAAATGACTTTTGCTAGCCCTAACCTTGAATTACTTTTTATGGCCAAATGTCAGCCACCATGGCTCCCACCTCTGGGGATTTATACCATTCAGTTGAAAGCAAAAGAGATGCAGCAACACCATGTAACTTTCTGGAGGTGCTGCATCACCTGCTGAGTCCATGGAAAAAGACAGTTCAAACTATATTTCACAACCTTCTCAATGGAAAGATACATTTCATACCAGACGTCCCACGAAAACAAGCCTCCTGCAGGAAAACGTTTATGAAGATCTGATCCTTCCTATCCACGCATTATACAATTCACTGTACTTTTGAGTGTTTTTGTATGAACCAGACTTTAAATGCATTTTTCTTTTAAAACTTGAATTATAATAAACTGATCATTTTTAAAAGAAAGGCTAGATTACTTTTAGAATTTTTTTTAGGAACATAATGTATTCTCTTTGATTTTCACATGTCTATTGTGCTATAGTTTACAAAAAACCTTGCAAAATAAATGTTTTACACTTTTCAAGCTTTTAGAATTTTCTGCTCACACACACTGATTTCTCAGAAACAACATGAAGACTGCAGCTTGTCTCCATCGAAGATTGTCTGCATTTAGCGAAATCACACCCAGAGCTAACATACGGCTCAATCTCACAATTCTCTTTGGCGCGAAATGGAAAACAACAACAAACACAGGGAGAAGGACAGTTGGGCAACCGTGCCAAGCAATTAACCGCGGATTTGGCACTGCGGGCTTGTCTTCCCAGGTGCCACACTCGTCATACCCTCCCTTATCTTTCACAAATTGACTTAGGAATTTTTGCCTACCGCCCAATCCAAAGCCAGTCTTTTCATTCGGACACTTGGAAAATCAACTGAGTGGAAGCCATCCATTTATCTGTCTGCAAACCCAACCGCTGCCCAAATAAAGTACCAGCTCATGCATACTCTCAACCAAGAAAATTGACCGCATTTATGTGATTATGCCAATTTCTCAATTTTTCATGGAGGTTCACTCGAGAATTTTAGGATGAAGAGAAACTCGGACTTGAGACGCATCTGTCACATTCAGGCAAATACATCTTAATGTTTGGAGGTTTTTATTGCTCATGAATAAATAGATTTCTTGTTTGATGGTTTCCCCCGAAATCAAGTCATTGGAGTAATTTTGTCAGTCCATGTGTAAAGCTGTAGAGTTGTTATTTTTATGCCATCTTTGGGAAGATTATAAAGGGAAATTAATTACTTTTTAGGAACTTTTCATTCACACACTGTTGTAGTTTTAAGAATCTTTTTTCTCTCCTCATATGTTCTTTCCTTCTGTGATACTTGTTAGATCATCTGTGATACAGCATTCTTAGATTTCATGACGTCGGGGCAGTGGTGCGAATGACATACGTGGGACAGGACCTGACTGGACGTGATGTATCCTGGCGGTGCAGTCTCCCAGGTATGTACACGGAGATATAGTCAAAGAAGAAGCGCTGTCAAAATGCCATCTTTTTTTGCGGGGTACGGTTGTCTACTGCGCGAATAGAGAAAAAAGACAAGAGTTTCTTCTGTGCTCCAACTGTGATCTCATACAGTGCCTTGCGAAAGTAATCGGCCCCCTTCAACCTTTCAACCTTTTGCCACATTTCAGGCCTCAAACATAAAGATATAAAATTTTAATTTTTTTTCATGAATCAACAAGTGGGACACAATCGTGAAGTGGAACAAAATGTATTGGATAATTTAAACTTTTTTAACAAATAAAAAACTGAAAAGTGGGGCGTGCAATATTATTCGGCCCCTTTACTTTCAGTGCAGCAAACTCAGTCCAGAAGTTCAGTGAGGATCTTTGAATGATCCAATGTTGTCCTAAATGACTGATGATGATAAATAGAATGCACCTATGTGTAATCAAGTCTCCGTATAAATGCACCTGGTAGGTTACATCGTATCCTCTGGAGAGCCTTGTCTGTGGGAGAGACCTGCAGGACCGCCTCTGACTATCTACGCTCGGACCACATTCGGACGCGAAACTAGTGGTAATAAGACAGGAGGGGCAATCTTACATGTTTGTGCCAGAAATTCCGTGGATGGTCTGTCACTGATGAGGAACAATGTTGGAACATGTATATTACATCGTAAGTGTAGTACCTCTCCATCCTTCTTCCCCGCTTTCCCCTTCCCCTCTTATCTCTAAACACTATGCACAGGGTCTCTGCTTCGGAGGCCACAGGCAGTCTAGGTAGAGAAGAGACCCGGCTGGGGCCCTGTCATGAAGCCACCTGTGCCATTCCCTTAGTGATAACACAAAGAGTACATAACAGTACATAACAGAGTTAAAATTCAATTCTAGTTCCGTTTAGGAATCAGCCGACCACAACCGCTGATACTGAAACGTCGCAATTTGCTACGCTTAATGTCAGATCTCTTTGCAACTAGCACTTTTTAATCTATAATTTTATTTGTATAATTTGTATAAGATCTTGATCTTATGCTCATGGCTGAAAAATGGAAATGCAGTTTCTGAAATACGTGAAAACAAAAAGGGAGGAGGCATAGCTGCAATTTTTAGAGATAACTTTGTCTCCCATAGAATGTCTCTTGGGAAGTTTTCGTCATTTGAATATGTGTCTTTTAAAATACAACAAAAACAATCTCTTCCAATACTCTTCATTGTCCTATACAAGCCACCGCAGTCATGTCACAGTTTTATTGATAATTTTACAGAGTTGCTTTCAGTTGTATGCACAGACTTTTTAGTTTAGTTTAGTTATTACAGGTGATTTTAATATTCATGTGGATAATGTTAATGACAGAAATGCAAAAGAGCTGAGTTCTTTACTTGAAACCTTAGTCTCACTCAGCACGTGAGTGGCCCCACCCACAGCAGAGGGCACACTCTAGACCTGTTAGTTACTAAGGGGGTGAATATTTTAAATGTAAACGTGGTTGATGTTGCTCTTTCGGATAATTTCTGTGTATTTCTTGACATGTGTTTCACTGACAAACCACCGGTGGACTCTGCAACTGTTCGAAGAAGACGCATAAATAAAAATACGGGTGAACTATTTATGGCAGAGGTGTCCAAACCGGTTCAGAAAGGGCCGCTGTGGCTGCAGGTTTTCTATCAGACCCAGCAGGAGCAGAGCAGACTTCTCCCATTTCCTCAAATCTTCAGGTCAAGGATGAAGGAAGTGAGGGACTTCCGCTTACGTCATGGCCTAGAGCGGCACGCTTTCCCTCGGCTCCAACAGACCTTATCAAAAATATACGATATCTTTCACAAATGTGATAAATGAACACTCGACTGCGTGAGAAAGAAGCACTAGTAAACATGTCCAACCCGAAACCACAAAGAAAAGACCTGAAAGCGCCCAAAAACGATGAAACCAAGGTAGGCCAGAAACAGCTAACGCTAACAGAAGCTATGGCTAATGATGCTACACAAACCCCATTGAAACCAACGGAGGAAGCTAGCACTGAGAATGTTGTGCTAGCCGAGCTGCGGAAGCTAAGACAAGAAAATTCGTTGTCATTTCGGGAGTTAAAAGATTCATCTAACAGGCTGGAGACTAAACTGGAGGAATTGAAACAGAAGACTGAGAGTCTCGAAGGAAGAGTGATGGAAGCGGAGAACAGAGTGAGTGATGTGGAAGACGAACAAGCGAAACACAAGAGAATGCTAAGCTACTTGCTACGCAGAGAGACTGAGCTAGCTAACAAATGTGATGACATCGAGAATCGGATTCGCCGCAATAACATACGAATCTACGGGATCCCCGAGCTAGCCGAGAAAGATGATATGGTGACTTTTGTGACAGATTTCCTGAAAAGTGCTCTAAAGTTAGAGGATGGGATTGACATCAAGCTGGAAAGAGCGCACCGAGCCCTCGGACAGAGACCCGGAGCTGCGGCTCCACCGCGGTCAATCATAGTACGTTTTCTAGACTTTCGGGTGAAACAAGCGGTGTTGCTACAGGCATGGAAACAACGTGATATCCAGTACGCGGACAACAAAGTCTACTTTGATCAAGACTACTCATCTGATGTGCAAAGAAAGAGAAAGAGAGTCAGAGACGTGATAAAGAAGCTACGAGAATGTAACATCAAAGCACAGTCGCCGTATCCTGCCCAGCTGAGAATATTTCTGGCATCAGGCACCAAAGTTTTCCCCTCGCTGCTGGAGGCACGTTCTACACTGGAGGAGCTCGGAGTGACAGTGGACATAGATGACAGAGAGGCGCTTGAAATGGAACTGGCACAAAACTCTTGGACATCACAACCCGGTGGAAAGAGGAGGGGCCAGCACCAACTGAAAACATCGGAGATAAGAAGCTTTATTCAATGGGACTGATTTGTGGGTAAATATAATAGCTTTTGAGTGATTGAAGGGGTTTGGCCATGGGGATAATCAGTGTTTGGTCAAGCTACATAACTTTGAAACAACAAATGTGATATTAACGAGATAAAATATATAAAAACAAATTATTAATAACAATATATGAAAAGGGGTACAAACAATTATGGTAGCATAAATTATGTGTAAAGGGAATCATAAAAATGGAAAATAAATATATAATAGTTATACAGGAGTTAGAATAATTAAGAATAAAGATTTCGACTCATCAAGGGAATTACTCTGGACCGGGTCTGTGGGGTCGAGGGGTCAGCATTTTACAACTATGAAAGCTTGGCCTTTACGGCGATCTAAGCATAATCACAGGATTTCCTGGGAGATCGCCATTTCTGCACTAAGTGCAAAACACCCAGAGAGCAGCTACTCTCTGCCCAAAGGACAATGGGAGTGGCATGAATACCATCTACTTATTTTGATTTTGATATTTGAGAATTATGCCACTGGAACTCTGGAGGTCTGTTTCAATGTTTTACGTTATGAAAAATGTTTGTTACAAGGTAACCGGTTGGTTATTTGTTCTTTGGCTCTCAAGCAACGCACCGGCTTAAGACTATGTTCTCTCTATTTTACAAATGAACAAACTAAATGTTATAAGTTATAATATAAACGGTATCAACCATCCCATAAAGAGGAAAAAGATTTTATCCCAATTAAAAAAACTGAATTGCTCAATCGCACTGCTCCAAGAGACGCACCTTAATGAAGAAGAACATTTAAAACTACGGAGAGAGTGGGTGGGACAAGTTTAGCAATTCTGTTGCATCGAGCTTTGGATTTCATTGTCGAAAAGACTCACAGTGATAAAAATGGACGCTATATTCTCCTGGTCGGCAAGATAGGGAATATCCAAATATCGATCTTAAACATATATGCACCCAATGCTGATGAACCCTCTTTTTTTAAAGCGATATCAGATGTTTTATCTTCACATGCAGTAGGGTTTTTGATCGTGGGAGGAGATTACAATTGTATTTTGGATCGGAAATTTGACCGGAAGCCCTATGTCCAAGGACAAACGACAAGGAAATCCAAAGTATTACAGAGTATGATGGATCAAATGGGTTTGGTGGACATATGGCGCCATATACATCCCAGAGAGTGTGATTACACTTTTTTTTCTAAGGTTCATAAGAGTTATTCCAGAATAGACATGTTTTGTGTGCCAAAGAAGGATGCATACAAAGTTGTAAAATGTCACATAGAATCAATAACCATTTCGGACCATGCCCCAGTAGTCCTTCAATTGAAGTTGGATGACAATACTGGTCCAAAACAATGGAGACTGAACGTGTCCCTCCTAAATGATACTAAAGTGATACAATATTTAAAGCAAGAATTGAATGAATATATGGAAAATAACGACAATGGTGACATATCAACATCCACTCTCTGGGATGCGGCAAAAGCTGTATTACGAGGCAAGCTCATCGCACTCTCATCTAAAATGAAAAAAGAAAGAGAAAAAGAACAGGAAAGACTGGAGAGAAAGATTCTTGATTTAGAGAAGGAACATAAAAAAACAAACAGGGATGACACATTACATTCTTTGCAGCAACAGAGACAAACACTCAATGATTTGTTAACATATAAAGCTGAAGGTTCTTTGAGATTTTCTAACCAAAAATATTATGAGTCAGGAAACCGAGCTAGTAGACTGTTGGCATTCCAACTACGGAAAGCCCAAGCCAATCGTACAATAGCAAAGATTATAAATCCTGTCTCCAAGAAAGTAATGTCTCATCCGAAAGACATAGCAGATGCCTTCTCTATGTATTACAAAACACTTTACAGTTCTCCTGATGTCCCAGAGAAAGAAGGCTTGATAAAGAAGTTTTTTGGAAAAATAAAACTTCCAAAACTTACAAACTCCCAATCCGATGCATTGATTAAACCAATCTCCAGAAAAGAAATTGATGAAGTAATAAAAAACTTAAAATCTAATAAATCCCCTGGCGTCGATGGGTACCCTGGGGAGTTTTACAAGTGTCTTAGGGGTGAACTTGTCCCAATATTGCAGCGAGTGTTTAACTATGCATTGATGTCAAACGACCCACCAAAATCTTGGGCCCAAGCAACAATTTCAGTGATTCACAAAGAAGGGAAAGACCCTACAAACTGCTCTTCGTACAGACCGATAAGCTTATTATGCAGTGATTTAAAAATATTGTCTTCCATATTAGCCAAAAGAATCCAAATGCATATAAATTCTCTGATAGGAACAGACCAAACTGGATTCATTCCAGGTCGATTGGGAACAAATAACATACGAAGGACTCTGAATATTATGACATTTGCCAAATTAAGTCGTGAACCCTCAATGCTTCTCAGCCTAGATGCTGAGAAAGCATTTGATAGGGTCGATTGGATGTATTTAGAACACTCGCTGGAAAAAATGGGTTTTCATTCTAATTTTGTTAAGTGGATTAAAGTGTTGTACCTGAATCCTACTTCAAAAGTGAGAGTAAACGGATGTACCTCAGTAGAATTTGAACTAGAACGTGGGACTAGACAGGGCTGCCCGCTGAGCCCCCTGCTGTTTGCTCTGAGTATAGAACCCTTAGCAGAAATAATTAGAGAAAACCATAAAATACGAGGAGTAACTGTAGGGGGAAATGAATATAAATTGTCACTGTACGCAGATGACATCATTATGTATATCACCCAACCACTGATAACTGGCCCTGAACTTTTAAACTGTCTGAAAGAATTCGGGCAAATATCTGGGTACAAAATAAATGAGTCAAAATCACAGGCTATGATGATGGTGGGCGAAAAACCCAAAGAGTTAGATAAAATAGCAACATTTAATTGGCCTACAAAAGGTTTTAAATATCTGGGAGTTATGATCACTCCGAATTTCTTTCAATTGTACAATGAGAATTATGGTAATTTACTTTCAAAAATTAAGTCAGATCTGGAAAGATGGGATATTCTACCACTATCTCTCTTCGGCAGGATTGAATCTGTGAAAATGAACATTTTACCACGTCTTTTGTATTTATTTCAGGCCCTCCCTGTGTGGATACCCGCATCCATATTTAAATCCATAGATAAAATGATTTTTAAATTTATATGGAAAGGAAAAAAGCCCAGAATTCGCAAAAAACTCTTGACCAGTCTAAAATCTAAAGGAGGTTTAGGACTGCCAAATTTTAAGTTCTACTATTGGGCTGCACAAATGCGAGGTTTGGTGGATTGGGTTGATCAAGCTGCAGAAAATAATTGGATTGAATTAGAAAATTATGCGTCCCGACCAGTTCCACTGGAAACGGCCCCTTTTTTGGAACTAAAAAAGTGGAGATTTTTCCAAATTAAAAATCAATGGATTCAGTGTACATATCGTGTCTGGCGTACCGTGAGGAAGAAATTGAATTTACCTCTCGCAAATTCACGGGTGTCACGGATTGCAAAACTTATTGACTTTGAACCAAATAAAATGGATGCAGGTTTCGCAAGCTGGGTACAAAAAGGTTTAGTAATTTTACACCAATTATTTGACAAAGATACTTTGAAATCATTTCAACAATTACAAGATAAGTTTGGTTTGTCATCTAGGGAATTTTATCGTTATTTACAATTAAGAAATTATATACAAACAGAACATCGATATGAGGAATTAAAAAGGTTGCCATCTCCGATAGAACTATATCTAATTAAGATTATAGAAGAAAAATGTAAAACTAAACTTGTATCCAAATTGTATTGTCTGTTGCAATCAGATTTGTCAGATAACTCATTTGATATAAAAGGAAAATGGGAGCTAGAAGCAAATATAAGTATTGCAGATGAAGATTGGATTCAGGCTTGTGAGAATGTACATAAAATAACTAAAAGTCCGGTCTGGAAGGAATTTGGTTGGAAGGTCATGATGCGCTTTTTTAGAACCCCCTCGGTGACATCCAACTTCAGTGGCACTAGCTCGAATCTATGTTGGAGGAATTGTAATCTCATTGGAGATCATACGCATACGTTTTGGGACTGCCCTTCCCTGAGTATATATTGGAACGGTATTCTATCGGAGATTGGAACTATAGTTGGGAGAAAAATGTTTAAAGATGCCACACATGGTTTCCTGGCAACATTTAAGGGGCATGGACTAGGAAAGTACAAGACTAGACTTAATCAGATCCTTTTACTGGTTGCAAGGAAAACAATAACAAAGTCCTGGTTAAAGGCTCCACCTCCAACTATTATTCAGTGGCAAGAAAACCTGAAAAGAGTATATATAATGGAGAAAATAACAGCCCAATTACATCTTACTTTGGATAAGTTTAACAACATGTGGGCTCCTGTAGTAAAACATTTTAGATGGTCAAGCAACTGACAGTAGAAGGATGTGGATATACCGCTTGGACTATTTTTTGTTGTTTTGTTTATCCTGCATAGAGATCCTCTTCTGGGATTCAATGTGTAAACTATTTCATTATTTTATCTTACTTATTTATTTTTCATATAACACTTCATACTGAAAGCATATCTTTTTTATACTGTAAAAATGTGAATTTGCTGAGATGCCAACTGTTCTGTACGTTGTTATTTATGTACATTGTAAGTTGAACAATTTGAAATAAAATATGTTCAAAAAAAAAGGATGAAGGAAGTACTTTACTTGAGGAAGTAAATTCAGCAGCTTTTTACCGCCTAAAAAACATTGCCAAAAACATAGTGTCTAAAGCAGACTTGGAGATTCTTATCCATGCATTTGTCTCCAGTAGGTTAGACTACTGCAATGGCCTGCTCACAGGTCTGTCCAAACAGGCTGTAAAACAGCTGCAGTACATTCAAAATGCAGCAGCTCGAGTCCTGACTAGAACCAGGAAGTACGACCATATTAGTCCTGACAAGAACCAGGAAGTACGACCACATTAGTCCGGTCCTCAGGTCTCTGCACTGGCTTCCTGTGGCTCAGAGAATAGACTTTAAAACAGCTCTGCTTGTTACAAATCTCTCCATGGCCTCGCACCAAAATATATTAGTGACATGTTAGTCCCATATGAACCAGCCCGGACTCTGAGGAGCACAGGGACTGGACTCCTGCTGGGACAGAGCCGAGGACGCTGAGAATCGGAGTCGTGCTTCCAACCTCCGCTTTCTTCATGTCCCCGAGGGAGTTGAAGGCCATGATATGCTGGGCTTCGTGGAATCATTCATCATCCAACTCCTGGGCAGTTCCAACTTTCCATCACCACCATCGATTGAACGGGCCCACCGTACTCCAGGAGGTCCACCGAAGCAGGATCCGAAGGCTGGCCCGAGACCCATACTTGTGAGGTTTCTCCGTTTCCAGGATAAAATAAAGATCCTCCGACTCTCCCGGGAGAAGCAACAACTGGTCTTCAGAGGCTCCAGGATCTACATCTACCCGGACTTCAGTGCCGGACTTTTGCAGAAACGCCGCTTATTCAACTCCGTGAAGAAAAAGCTCCGGGACTTGGACATTCGTTACGCGATGCTTTACCCAGCAGTGCTCAAAGTCCACGTTGACGGTAAATCAGTTCTGTGTAAATCTCCTGATGAAGTGGAAGCACTGGGTATTCTAAAGTCTTGACTTTTTGCCAGTATGTGATCACTCCGTTTTGTTTGCCGTAAATGAAGGTGCTTTCCGGCATGACGTAACTAGACTGTAAATTGAGACGCGCGTCTTTATTTATTATTATTATTTTCTTTTTTAGTAGGGCTTCATGTTCCAACCTACAAAGGACAAGTATTAGTTTCATTGTTTGATTGCTATTACTATTATTAAATTTGTAATACATATAATGTATTTATTTTATATTGCCCTGTACTATGTTACAATTATGACTATTGCAACTTAAATATAGTCCTTTTGTTAACTAAACAGCAGACTGAGACACTTCGGTTTTTGTGATGCTTCTTTTATATGTGTGTGTGTATGTGTGTGTGTGCTCTTATGTGTATGTTTATATGTATGTTTACAGGCTCTCTTGTCACTCTATTCTCCATCACGTCCCCTTTCTACCCCAAACGGACCATGGTTAACTTATCCTCGGAATACCCCATATGGGTAAAGGTCTCTTTATAGTTCATCTGAATATCAGAAGTCTCTTTCCTACAATCGATCTCCTGAGAGCATGGCTTGCATACAACAGCCCTTGTATTATCACACTCTCAGAGACTTGGCTTTCTAAGAATATTTCTGACGACGACATTAGGCTAGATAACTACAAACTGTATAGAACTGACAGAGGGTCTAGAGGTGGTGGTGTTGCAACATATGTTTCTTCTCATCTTAAGTCACAACTTGTTTCTGTTGACTCTCCTGTGCACTTCGAAGCTCTATTTATCAAGATTTTTCTCCATGATAACAAACATATGATTGTGGGAAATATATATAGACCTCCAAATTCTCCCAAATCTGAATCTGTTAATAATATTCTGTCTACTGTATCCTCCCTGATGAGTAATTGTGAGCTGGTCCTTATGGGTGATTTTAATATTAACTGGCTTGACTCTTCCACATTTGGTGAACAGAACTTGTTTAATGGCATAAATTTGACACAACTTATTACTGAACCTACTAGAGTTACTTCTACTTCTAAATCCCTGTTGGATTGGGCTCTTGTCTCTCACCCCAATAGAATAAAAGAGTCTGGAATTCTTCCAGACTGTTTTAGCGATCACTGTATGATTTACTGTAAATGGAAAATTTCAAAACCTCTACTTCCTCCAAAATTGATTAAGATACGACAGTTCAAAACATTTAATACAGATAGTTTCTGACTTACAATTAATCAACTGGAATAGACTTGACTTGATCCCAAACATAGATGATGCCTGGAACTTTTTCTATTCCGAACTTGTGAGAGTTGATGATAAACATGCTCCGTGGACCATAATCAGAGTGAAAGGATCACATCTACCTTGGATTGATGGGGAGCTAATTAATCTGTTCAAACTGAGAGACAGGGCATGGAGTACATTCCACCATACTAAACTTCCTGCTGACTGGGAAAAGTACAGACAGTTGAGAAATGTTTGTACCACCAAAACTAGAAACTCCAGGGCTAACTACTATAGAAACAGTTTGACCAACAATTTTAAAAATCCAAAACAGTTCTGGAAACAAATGAATAGTGTGCTTGGGAAATCCAGTACGACCACGAACAATATGATTATTAACAATGAGGTCTCCAATGACCCTTCCACTATAGCCAATGCCTTCAGCTTGCACTTTTCACAAACGCCACAGGTCCATCCCCCCTTTCATCAAGTTGTTCCGGATCGCCAGCCGTGCAACAGTTCATTCTCTTTCACCGAGGTTAGTCCTGTTGATGTACTTAAGGTTTTAAGTTAACTTTCTTTCAACAGCAATGCTGGACCTGATGGTATTGAGAGCAAATTTCTTAAAATAGGTGCACATGTCCTGGCTTCTCCACTAGCCTCACTTTTTAATTTATCTCTTTCCAGCTGTAATGTCCCTCAACCATGGAAATGTGCAAAAGTAATACCCTTACATAAATCAGGTTCCACTGACAGCATCAATAACTACAGACCCATTTCCATTATCAACAGTATTGTCAAAATATTTGAGAAATTAATTTTTATTCAACTTTCAACCTATCTCACCAATAACAACCTATTATCCCAATCTCAATCAGGATTTAGAAAGCATTTCAGTACATCTACTGCCCTCCTGAAATTTACAAATGATGTGTTTTCTAGTTTTGACAAAAGTATGTTCACTGGTGCATTATTTCTTGATTTGACGAAAGCTTTTGACTTGTTTGACCATTATTTACTTTTGGACAAACTCCACAGCATTGGCCTCTCCAGACCAGCACTTCTCTGGTTCAACTCCGCCCTTCACTCTCGTCGCCAGTGTGTTTCCTTTGGGGGCAGCCAGTCCAACTTCACAGTCATTGAAAAAGGCATTCCACAAGGCTCCTCACTTGGTCCTCTTCTCTTCTCTATCTTTATTAATGATCTCCCGACTATCTGTTCCAACTGCACTATTGAACTTTATGCTGATGACACTGTTATTTACTGTTCCAATTCTAATATCCCTGACATCTGCAACTCTCTACAACACAACTTTGACATTGTTCAACACTGGCTCCTTTCTAACAAACTTCTGCTCAACAAAACCAAATCCTACTCCATGCTTTTCAAGAAGACCAATAAACCTCTCCCTGATTTAAATCTCCACTTTCTAGATCTGTCCCCAGTCAAATGTGTGGACAACCTTAAGTATCTTGGTCTTTGGCTAGACTCAAATCTTTCTTTCAATACCCATATTCACAAAACTGTACACAAAATTAACTATTCACTGAAAACACTTTATCAATCCATTGACTGTTTTAATTTATCTGCACGGAAAAGGATTATTTCACAACTACTACTTCCCATATTAGACTATGCAGACATAGTTTATCAAATACCACCTCCACTTCTCTCCATCCTCTGAGCACTGCCTACAACAGCCTGTGCAGGTTCATCCTGCGCTGCCCCTACAGGACACATCACTGTGACATGTACCAGCAGCTGTCCTACAGACAGACCTACAGACAGACCTACAGACAGGCCTACAGACAGACCTACAGACAGGCCTACACACAGACCTACAGACAGACGTACACACAGACCTACAGACAGACCTACAGACAGACCTACAGGACACATCACTGTGACATGTACCAGCAGCTGTCCTACAGACAGACCTACAGACAGACCTACAGACAGGCCTACACACAGACCTACAGACAGACCTACAGACAGGCCTACAGACAGGCCTACAGACAGGCCTACAGAACCCATCACTGTGACATGTACCAGCAGCTGTCCTACAGACAGGCCTACAGACAGGCCTACAGACAGACCTACAGACAGACCTACAGGACCCATCACTGTGGCACCAGCAGCTGTCCTGGTTCTCTCTGTCCCAAAGACGTCACTCTCACTGGTTGTTTTTCATTTATAAATGTTATTTTTTGGATTACCCTCTTTATTTAAAGCAATATTTAACCCCTTTTAATTCCTCTTATAATCTTCGTCACACAAACCAGCTTTTCTTTCACACTCCTCGTGTGAAGAAAGAACTTGTCAAATATGCTTTCCAATATAAAGCCCCAAACGACTGGAATCTCCTTCCGGCCTCTATTCGCTCTTTAACTTCTTTTTCTCTTTTTAAAGTTGCTGTACAAAGGCATCTGTGTAATGTTTGTAACTGCTACTGAACTTTCTTTTAAATATTATATCCTTTGGTTTTCACTGTCCTAGTTTGAGGAGTAGGGTGACCTCTGACCTCTGAGAGCTCTGTGTGTGTGTGTGTGTGTGTGTGTGTGTGTGTGTGTGTGTGTGTGTGTGTGAGCGAATGTTTCTGTCCTTGTATTGTTTTTGTTAGTTTTTTTTGTCTGTTATTTTATTGAATTTATTTACTGTAATTTGTTATGTTTTTTATTTTGTTACACTTTACTGTAACTGCATTTATTTGACAACCACTGCTGCTACTTGTGTTGCTATTTTTGAGGACCCTCCTGAAAACGAGATGATGCATCTCAAGAGGCTATTCCTCGTAATAAAGATATGTTAAAGCACAGGGACTGGACTCCTGCTGGGACTCTGAGGAGCACAGGGACTGGACTCCTGCTGGGACTCTGAGGAGCACAGGGACTGGACTCCTGCTGGGACTCTGAGGAGCACAGGGACTGGCCTCCTGCTGGGACTCTGAGGAGCACAGGGACTGGCCTCCTGCTGGGACTCTGAGGAGCACAGGGACTGGCCTCCTGCTGGGACTCTGAGGAGCACAGGGACTGGCCTCCTGCTGGGACTCTGAGGAGCACAGGGACTGGACTCCTGCTGGGACTCTGAGGAGCACGAGGACTGGACTCCTGCTGGGACTCTGAGGAGCACAGGGACTGGACTCCTGCTGGGACTCTGAGGAGCACAGGGACTGGACTCCTGCTGGGACTCTGAGGAGCACAGGGACTGGACTCCTGTTAGTGCCCAGAGTCAGAACTAAACATGGGGAGGCTGCTTTTCAGATTCATGCTGCTAAAATCTGGAACAAGTCTTCCTGAAGATGTGAGACAGGCCTCCTCTCTGACAATGTTTAAAACCAGGTTATAAACCGTTTTGTTTAGCTGTGCTACAACTGAGGGATTTTATATTTTTATCTTTCTTTTTAATGTACTGTGATTATTTATGATTTTAATGCCATTTTGTCTTGTTCAGCACTTTGAATTGCCTTGTGTATAAATTGTGCTATACAAATAAACTTGCCTTGCCTATTACATTGTCTCTATCCTTGTTCTTTTTTTTGCAGAAACATCATATTTTTGTGGGTGTAGGAATGTTGGTGTTTACAATAACGGCTCAAAAGCAACAGACATAACAGCACAGCATTACTTGAAAAATAATAATAGCAAAAATCAGAACACTTCTTGGCCAAAATGTGCGTTTAATTTCAACATTTAGCATATATTGTAATGCTTGTAAGTTAAACTGATTATTGCCCATGTGGCAGAGCAGAATAATGTCATACAGTAGTTTTGCTTCAGCCTCGTTCAATTACACAAGGTCCACACATGAGATTCAATTACCACTTTCAATGTATCTGAGGGTAGTTTCACTGAATAGAAAACCTGAGAACATAACGAAAACTTGGGGGCCACACGAAAATCAAACTCCTTGCACTTGGTTATTGTGCCTTAAAAAGTTCAGGTCCAACTCTGCAATGTATGGTTAAAGACTTTGGCCCATTATTCCTAACGTGGCCTGTAGGAGGCTGTCGGCTTTGTGTTAAAAGATCTGACGTGTCCAGTGAAGCTTTTTGGAGTTTGGAGTGTGTCCTCGCTCCTGAAGGACATGGTTGTGTTGTTTCTTCTGGTGGATGGCTTTGTCAAAGCAGAGCTCAGATTGGTCTGGTTTGGTCTGAAATTTACCCACTGTGGGACAAATAAAGGATCTCCTAATCTTCATATCTTCAATCAACCATATCAAATCAACCATATCAAAGTTTTAAGCAAATACAATGTATATCAAGTTACAGCTGTGCATTGAGAGACGTTGCTGATGTGATCTTAAGACAGAGCAGTAGTCAGATTATTGTATTCATAAAATACAAGGCTGCACAGATTCACAAATAGAAGTAAAGGACGTCCTTCTTGACCCTGCTCTCGGTCAAGCCCAGGTTAATTTGTGTGATCACATGCAGGGCAACACTTTGTCACTTTTCGTCCTTACTGAGTGGTCATTCGGGAACTGCCTTTATCCTCTGCACCACTGCCCGAACTAACCATAGTCATTTGTTTTAACCTAGAACTAGACAGTGGTTAACATCAGTAACCGTTCAAAGAGTTGAGACAAACTTTCAGACTGGAATATCTCCTGTGGTCACTATCCCACTTTCTTTTAACCTAATAATCACTTCAATTCTACCACCACCAAGTTCATCATCAAATTATCTTCTGTCTAGACATCTTACAATATTTCTGCAGGTGTCTCATCATCATTTCATGCTTAATCTGCGACAGTTGCGTAAAAGAGACCATTTAACTCACTGATGAAAGAAAGGCTCCTCAGACTGTCTCACTCTTTATGAGTTCGATCGGCACGACATTTTGTCGTGCCTTTAGGTATAATGAAGGTCAGAGGGTCTTTCATATAAAGCAAATAAACTTCATGAGTGGGACAGTGTGTGGGAGTCCATCAGTTTATGTTCCAAACTGCAATAAGTAATCTCTTCCCATAGTAAATGTCTGTCTGTGTTGATTCATGCAGTTACCAATAAACTTTATGCAAACGTAATTCTGTAAACATCATCCTAATACGTCCTTGGTCTAAGTCTTTCCGGATTAACATTCTTTTAAGCACTGGGGTAAATACAATGACTGCATCAAAAACTTCCATTACAAACTTACCATTCAATATAGTATTTTTGCCTAAGAGAATATATTATCTCTTTGTGGTTACAAAGTATTGCAACAGCTCACTTCCTCTTTGTGCAGACAACAATACAAAAGTGGGGCAGCTATAATGCTAATTAGCAATCGTTTGACAGGCCACAGGCGTCACAGTGTTGTAAACAAGTCTGCTAGAGCTACGCTGATAGAGTGCTGTGTTTGTGTATTGTCCCAGGGAAGTTCTAAAATAGAATGTGCGGCACATTCAAGTCAAAATCAGTTGCTAAATTACATTTTTATCCTGATTGTATAAAAACATCGTCATTTAAAAACAAGGTTGTCCAGATCTGAATTGACAGTCACAGTATCAAGTTGCAATTGAAGCGAAATAAGAATAAAAACATTTGTTTAGTAGATATGAAGCTTTTAGTGACAATACCTGTTCATAGACAATTCAATATTTAGATGATTTACACGATTCAATGTTGATGTGCATTGTACAAGTTGCAATGACTGTCAATAGTCTGTAGGACTCTCACTCAGTTTGCCAGATTTGCAGCCGATTCCAGCTGGGACAATAATAGCTTAACAACAAATCTACCAACCCTCAACTAATACTTTGTACACAGAAATTAGGCTATTTTCAGGTATAAATACATCATGTCTTCGTACAATATCACAATAAATGCCCATCGAATGGTTAGCGTCAGTGCTATCTGTAAACTAGACTAAAACTAACTACAACCAACGCTAGCAATGGTTATACATTTTACCTAGGTATACCTACAGGCAATGAGTTAGGGTTAGGGTTAGGGTTAGCTGGGCTTCTGGCAGCAGACATCAGTTGGAGATTTAGGGAGTCACATTTGTAAAATACATAAAAAGTGCGTTTTTCTGAATCAGAGATTGCTCTGCCGTTTTTCTTACTTGAGATACTAGAAACACATCTTGAAGCAGCTAATTTGCATGAGAATGAATACTAATATTGATTATTATACTATGCTTGTATCCTTATTGCTATAGCAACAGCTTTAAGCTTTAAGACTAAGGCAGGATATTTTTCTGTTTGCAAGGGAGCCATTCGAATTTGTCACCACAAGTTTAACCGCCGCACAAACGTATCTTCCACACTTCCCAACCAATTATGCTGCGATCTATTGTCACATTCAGCACTGACCTTTCTTGTCCCCAAAGAAGAGTGTCTGCTGTGCAGGGTTGGACCACTGGAGGGAGGTGTTGTCGTTGAAGTCCACACGGCAGGTCATGTTGGCCGCGCTGCCCTCCACCACCGTGACGTTCTGGGTGATGGGGAACTGGCCCTGGCTACCTGTGGGTAGGGGAAGGAGAGAGAGGTAAGTTATGGATCCGACGAACATATGTGCCGCCATCGTTACTGCAGATTACATCAGTGAGTGTAAGCGCCAGAGGGCCGGGGAGAAGTGCTGTGTCAAGGTGACGCTGTGGTTGGAATCAATTTGTCCTGAACAGACTCGAGGTTTCATGCTATATTTTAAAGCAATTGAAGGAAGACTTATTTGATGCTGTTTGACTTTCCTGGAAAGTTCCACAGCCTGGTAATAAATAATCCTTCTAAACTGGAGACTATTGACTTCACCAAGCCAAATTACAACTCATACATACGAAGAGCAGAGCAGAGCTAATGCATGAATTCAGGTTTTTTTAGTAAACTGTGATTGCTGTGGATATTTCCAAGCCAATCTTCATGGAACCTGAGTAATGCACCAATAAACTTTCCATATTTACAACTTCCGTCTGTTTGACGCCAAAGAGTTTCTACTCCTCATTCTCATCAGCGCCGTTGGAGAGCGGTGGGCTGACCAGACTTTATGTCACAAGATTAACCATCATGTGATTCAATAGTCATCCCCACAATCTGACTGCTCTGTTCATGATAAGACCTCAATAAATACTGATGCTCAGCCACCAGACGTGCCTCAAAAGAAGAACCGCCTGGATGTCTGCTCATCGCCAATACTTTCACATTGATTTACTTTATTTGGAAGAAGTAGCCAGGATTGTGCAAAAAATACTGTACAGATTATGCAGAAACATGGTGTGTAGATGGGATGTGATGGTAGGAAAATCCCATTTGGAGGTGACCCATGGTGTTGGTGGTAAAATGTAATCTATTACATAACTCAATAGTCCGGTAAATGATACCACAACATGCAAACAAGTGAAATTGTATTTATGGTAGGTCTTAAAGTGACAGAATTGCTCACATTACATCACATTCATTAGACCCAAGTCATTGTCTCGCACAATAGTTCAATAGGTTGCATTCATAACATATTTCCTGGTAACTAGGATAACTTTTCCCGCTGGGTTTTGGAGTTTTTCATTGCCGATGCAGGAGGGTCTGTTAGACTGTCAGTGGGCCTAACAAAAAGGACTGTGGTGATAATCCAGGACACTCAACAACTATGGACATTTATCAACACTTATGGACATTGTTCAACCCCCCCCCATAGACCAATACCTATTCCTCGTATTTGAACTGTTTGATTCTCTGATCTGTGTTGCTGAATTCAACAGTTTTGTTAAGTCCTCTGAGATAACTACTGTTGTGATTTAGGGCTATACGAGAATACATTTAATTTAATTGAATAACTGTCAAAAGTGAGAGTTCTGATCTTAGTTTAGAGCCAAACCACAAAAATCGCCAGTGTGAAATTGTAAAAAAAAAAAAAAAACATGTGCAGGCTGGTGGCCCTAAGAGTAATATGGACGGTTTGTAAATCACTGACAAATAATGATCAAGGAAAGCATTTTCTGGGATGGATGGATTCTTTCCCAAAGAACTGTATAGGCAGCTTTCTGGGACATCGCCACATATTCCGTGTTCTGATATGTATGTGTGTCCAAACATGTGTGCTAAACTAGGATAACTTTTCCCGCTGCAAAGCATCACTAATTAACCAATGGAAAGCCCAAGCCTTTGGTGTGGTCCCTAATCAGTTCTAATTAGAACTGGGACCTAATTAGCGGTATGGATGTCTGGATATTGACACATAATCCTGGAGAGCGTATAGGTACAGTACAGATTCATGCCACCGCTGTGACCCTGAAAGTCACTTGTCACTGGGCAGTGGACTTCCAGATGAGCCCTAATCACCCAGCCGTGTTGTGGGCTATACCTGCTCACTACGTATTTGTACCGGTCACCAAGTCCTGCTAATTATATGAGCAAAGTGTTCTCTTTGCAAGTGACTGTGCCAGGGCCGGGAACAAAATGATCTTTTGTTAGAGGAACAGGAATAATGAAAAGAGCATTATCAAGGCTACAGTATTAGTTAGAGGCCAAGTTTGACTGTGAAAAATGCGGTGGGTTTTATACTGGCAAAGACGAGTCAACAGTTGTATGTGAGATTGAGAAAGGTGGTGATTTAACATTGTCAAGTGAAAGCAGTAAAAAGTAAGTAGCAGTGTTTAATCGTCCAGAAAAATATTTAACAGGTTGTTGTTTGAATTAATTGGATGATTTGCAAAAAACAGATGTCTCCCTGTTGATAATGTGTGTTCCCCAACTATCTTCAACATGTTTTGTTATTGGCAGTATATTTTAAAGGATTTGCTCAAGAAGAGGTGAAATCTTATTTGTATAGCATGTAGATCATGCAATCAAATGGCAAGGCTTAAGATTCATTTTTGACTCCCACCTATCTGTTTTTGCAGAGTAACTATTAATTTGTTTTGTCGGAATGCAATAAGCCAAGAAAAAGTGTGGAACTAAAGGTTGCTGTAATAGAATAGGTAGCGTACACGTCACTTCTTGTAGATTTTAACGTCCTTTCCAGAGTTACCTTCTCAGACAGACTCATTAATTTCATGTTTGAATTACATGAGTAACATAATGTTCAAACTCGGAATTGAGAGTCACCAGTGTAAGTAGGGCAGTTCATCATTTTATTTATTTCAAACCTGTGTGTACACATTTCACACAAAAATAACACAATGAACAGGCTACAAAATAAACAGTTATAAACAGTTGGGAAAGGGGCAGTAGACACCTATTTGGCTCCAACCCCACTCATTTAATACAACACAGACACTAAGGCTGAGAGCCTCAATATTTTTCCTCCACATACTTCTTAAAGTTCAACTAAACACCAGTGCCCAGCCTTACTTTGCCCACATGAACATTTGAGTATCCTCTTTAAAAAGAGCGTTGCCCGACAGACAAGGGGACAATAAATAAATTGTAAAGCTATACAGTTGAACAACAGAGCGACTAAACACAGAATCAATATTTTTTAACTCATAAACTGCATAAACATGTTTATTGTAGTACATATCCTGGTCCTTTTTAAGACATTTTAGTGCAAATTAGATAAAATCTCACTTTTGAGCCTAAAAACTTCTGTGTGGCGCCCTCTCTGCCTTTTCAGTGGTACTACATTTGAATTTGGTGTGTGTGACGTCAGGTGTGTGTGACGTCAGGTGTGTGTGACGTCAGTTGGTGTGTGTGACGTCAGTTGGTGTGTGTGACGTCAGTTGGTGTGTGTGACGTCAGTTGGTGTGTGTGACGTCAGTTGGTGTGTGTGACGTCAGTTGGTGTGTGTGACGTCAGTTGGTGTGTGTGTGTCAGTTGGTGTGTGTGTGCGTGACGTCAGTTGGTGTTTGTGACGTCAGTTGGTGTTTGTGACGTCAGTTGGTGTGTGTGTCAGTTTGGTGTGTGTGTCAGTTGGTGTGTGTGACGTCAGTTGGTGTGTGTGTGACGTCAGTTGGTGTGTGTGACGTCAGTTGGTGTGTGTGACGTCAGGTGTGACGTCAGTTGGTGTGTGTGTGACGTCAGTTGGTGTGTGTGACGTCAGTTGGTGTGTGTGACGTCAGTTGGTGTGTGTGACGTCAGTTGGTGTGTGTGTGTCAGTTGGTGTGTGTGCGCGTGACGTCAGTTGGTGTTTGTGACGTCAGTTGGTGTGTGTGTCAGTTGGTGTGTGTGACGTCAGTTGGTGTGTGTGTCAGTTGGTGTGTGTGTCAGTTGGTGTGTGTGACGTCAGTTGGTGTGTGTGTGACGTCAGTTGGTGTGTGTGACGTCAGTTGGTGTGTGTGACGTCAGGTGTGACGTCAGTTGGTGTGTGTGTGACGTCAGTTGGTGTGTGTGACGTCAGTTGGTGTGTGTGATGTCAGTTGGTGTGTGTGACGTCAGGTGTGACGTCAGTTGGTGTGTGTGTGACGTCAGTTGGTGTGTGTGACGTCAGTTGGTGTGTGTGACGTCAGTTGGTGTGTGTGACGTCAGTTGGTTGGTGTGTGTGTGTCAGTTGGTGTGTGTGCGCGTGACGTCAGTTGGTGTTTGTGACGTCAGTTGGTGTGTGTGTGTCAGTTGGTGTGTGTGACGTCAGTTGGTGTGTGTGTCAGTTGGTGTGTGTGTCAGTTGGTGTGTGTGACGTCAGTTGGTGTGTGTGTGACGTCAGTTGGTGTGTGTGACGTCAGTTGGTGTGTGTGACGTCAGGTGTGACGTCAGTTGTGTGTGTGTGTGACGTCAGTTGGTGTGTGTGACGTCAGTTGGTGTGTGTGATGTCAGTTGGTGTGTGTGACGTCAGTTGGTGTGTGTGTGTCAGTTGGTGTGTGTGCGCGTGACGTCAGTTGGTGTTTGTGACGTCAGTGTGTGTGTGTGTGTCAGTTGGTGTGTGTGTCAGTTGGTGTGTGTGACGTCAGTTGGTGTGTGTGACGTCAGTTGGTGTGTGTGACGTCAGTTGGTGTGTGTGTGTCAGTTGGTGTGTGTGTCAGTTGGTGTGTGTGTCAGTTGGTGTGTGTGACGTCAGTTAGTGTGTGTGACGTCAGTTGGTGTTTGTGACGTCAGTTGGTGTTTGTGACGTCAGTTGGTGTGTGTGACGTCAGTTGGTGTGCGTGACGTCAGTTGGTGTTTGTGACGTCAGTTGGTGTGTGTGACGTCAGTTGGTGTGTGTGTGACGTCATATGTTGTGTGTGACGTCAGTTGGTGTGTGTGACGTCAGTATGTGTGTGTGTGACGTCAGTTGGTGTGTGTGACGTCAGTTAGTGTGTGTGACGTCAGTTGGTGTGTGTGACGTCAGTTGGTGTGTGTGACGTCAGTTGGTGTGTGTGTGACGTCATATGTTGTGTGTGACGTCAGTTGGTGTGTGTGACGTCAGTATGTGTGTGTGTGACGTCAGTTGGTGTGTGTGACGTCAGTTGGTGCGTGTGACGTCAGTATGTGTGTGTGTGACGTCAGTTGGTGTGTGTGACGTCAGTTGGTGTGTGTGACGTCAGTTGGTGTGCGTGTGCGTGACGTCAGTTGGTGTTTGTGACGTCAGTTGGTGTGCGTGACGTCAGTTGGTGTTTGTGACGTCAGTTGGTGTGTGTGACGTCAGTTGGTGTGTGTGTGTCAGTTGGTGTGTGTGTGCGTGTGACGTCAGTTGGTGTTTGTGACGTCAGTTAGTGTGTGTGACGTCAGTTGGTGTGTGTGACATCAGTTGGTGTGTGTGAGACATCAGTTGGTGTGTGTGAGACATCAGTTGGTGTGTGTGACATCAGTTGGTGTGTGTGAGACATCAGTTGGTGTGTGTGTGATGTGTGTCTGTCTGTGTCAGTGATATGAACCCATCTAACTCTCACACACGCCCCAGCAGCAGGTTGGAGTATTCTGGCGACATCTAGTGGATTAAAATGAAATTACATGAGTTGACAACCACTGCTGCTGAGATAATTCTGTGGCTTAGGTTCAGGTGTGTAGCTCTACAATTATCTTAGTGTGTAAAAAAGGGTGGAATGAGACTTTACGGTCTGTAAACTATTGCTTTAAGCAGCAATGACAACTGTGTTTTTTTTCATGTGGCAAGTGAGCTGTCAATCACAGCCCAGACCACGCCCCTCTTCTTGTCCCTTGGTCCTCCAGGCAACGCCCTTTTTAGAGAACATTTTCAAATGTTCATGTGGGAGGAGTCAGGCTGGTCACAGGTGTTTAGTCGCTCTTTAAGCCACATTATTATCTCAGTAGCAGCTGATGTTTTTTTTTTTATTTTAAACCGCTAGATGTCGTGAAAATACTCCAACTTGCTACAAGGGCGTGTTTTGTACCACAGATGCAGAGCAACAGACGTCACACAACACAAAGCAACGTCACACAACACAAAGCAACGTCACACAACACAAAGCAACGTCACATAACACAAAGCAACGTCACACAACACTTTAGAGCCAATGGAGAGGCCAAGCACCAAATTCAAGTGTAGTGCCACCGGAAAGATTGAGAAGGCTCCAAACAGACGGTTTTAGGCTCAAAAGTGGGATTGTATCTAATTTGCGTAGAGAGCACTTTAAAAAACATATTTATGCAGTTTAAGAGTTAAAAAAAAGTTGATTTGGTACTTAGTTGTCCTTTAAGTACTTTTAGTGTTTATAATGTAATCAGGTTTGAACCATATGTTTTAGTTGTTCCAGAGACTCTGCGCACGGAGAAACACATGGATTTTCACGTATTTAGAGCGACTGAGGCCAACCGAACATTATTATTAATGCTGACAAAGAGGAGCGAACCAAAAAAAGCGGAGGGGGCACCAGAAATGACACCTGGATGTGTGCAATAGCTGGATGTTGATGGATAGATAGATACTTTATTGATCTAGGAGATCAATACTTGATTGATATAGGAGAATTTCAGGTGCCCAGTAGCAGCACAAACCCATCCATCCACACAAACAAAACAAATACATAGATTATTCTTTAAAGCTAACAATAGTAATAATAAAATGCAACAACACTTCAGGTCACAGCAGCAGAGATGGTTCGGACCATTTTCACTGCTCTGGTCCAAAGTAAAATGCTAAATGCTCACTTTTGAGCCTAAAAACTTCTGTGTGGCGCCCTCTCTGCCTTTTCAGTGGTACTACATTTGAATTTGGTGTGGTGACGTCAGGTGTGTGTGACGTCAGGTGTGTGTGACGTCAGTTGGTGTGTGTGACGTCAGTTGGTGTGTGTGACGTCAGTTGGTGTGTGTGTGACGTCAGTTGGTGTGTGTGACGTCAGTTGGTGTGTGTGACGTCAGTTGGTGTGTGTGACGTCAGTTGGTGTGTGTGACGTCAGTTGGTGTGTGTGTGTCAGTTGTGGTGTGTGTGTGCGTGACGTCAGTTGGTGTTTGTGACGTCAGTTGGTGTTTGTGACGTCAGTTGGTGTGTGTGTCAGTTGGTGTGTGTGTCAGTTGGTGTGTGTGACGTCAGTTGGTGTGTGTGTGACGTCAGTTGGTGTGTGTGACGTCAGTTGGTGTGTGTGACGTCAGGTGTGACGTCAGTTGGTGTGTGTGTGACGTCAGTTGGTGTGTGTGACGTCAGTTGGTGTGTGTGACGTCAGTTGGTGTGTGTGACGTCAGTTGGTGTGTGTGTGTCAGTTGGTGTGTGTGCGCGTGACGTCAGTTGGTGTTTGTGACGTCAGTTGGTGTGTGTGTCAGTTGGTGTGTGTGTCAGTTGGTGTGTGTGACGTCAGTTGGTGTGTGTGTCAGTTGGTGTGTGTGTCAGTTGGTGTGTGTGACGTCAGTTGGTGTGTGTGTGACGTCAGGTGTGACGTCAGTTGGTGTGTGTGTGACGTCAGTTGGTGTGTGTGACGTCAGTTGGTGTGTGTGATGTCAGTTGGTGTGGTGTGACGTCAGTTGGTGTGTGTGTGTCAGTTGGTGTGTGTGCGCGTGACGTCAGTTGGTGTTTGTGACGTCAGTTGGTGTGTGTGTCAGTTGGTGTGTGTGTCAGTTGGTGTGTGTGACGTCAGTTGGTGTGTGTGACGTCAGTTGGTGTGTGTGACGTCAGTTGGTGTGTGTGTGTCAGTTGGTGTGTGTGTCAGTTGGTGTGTGTGTCAGTTGGTGTGTGTGACGTCAGTTAGTGTGTGTGACGTCAGTTGGTGTGTGTGACGTCAGTTGGTGTTTGTGACGTCAGTTGGTGTTTGTGACGTCAGTTGGTGTGTGTGACGTCAGTTGGTGTGCGTGACGTCAGTTGGTGTGTGTGACATCAGTTGGTGTGTGTGTCAGTTGGTGTGTGTGACATCAGTTGGTGTGTGTGTCAGTTGGTGTGTGTGACGTCAGTTGGTGTGTGTGTCAGTTGGTGTGTGTGTCAGTTGGTGTGTGTGACGTCAGTTGGTGTGCGTGACGTCAGTTGGTGTGTGTGTGACGTCAGTTGGTGTGTGTGACGTCAGTTGGTGTGTGTGTGACGTCATATGTTGTGTGTGACGTCAGTTGGTGTGTGTGACGTCAGTATGTGTGTGTGTGACGTCAGTTGGTGTGTGTGACGTCAGTTAGTGTGTGTGACGTCAGTTGGTGTGTGTGACGTCAGTTGGTGTGTGTGACGTCAGTTGGTGTGTGTGTGACGTCATATGTTGTGTGTGACGTCAGTTGGTGTGTGTGACGTCAGTATGTGTGTGTGTGACGTCAGTTGGTGTGTGTGACGTCAGTTGGTGCGTGTGACGTCAGTATGTGTGTGTGTGACGTCAGTTGGTGTGTGTGACGTCAGTTGGTGTGTGTGACGTCAGTTGGTGTGCGTGTGCGTGACGTCAGTTGGTGTTTGTGACGTCAGTTGGTGTGCGTGACGTCAGTTGGTGTTTGTGACGTCAGTTGGTGTGTGTGACGTCAGTTGGTGTGTGTGTGTCAGTTGGTGTGTGTGTGCGTGACGTCAGTTGGTGTGCGTGACGTCAGTTGGTGTTTGTGACGTCAGTTGGTGTGTGTGACGTCAGTTGGTGTGTGTGTGTCAGTTGGTGTGTGTGTGCGTGACGTCAGTTGGTGTTTGTGACGTCAGTTAGTGTGTGTGACGTCAGTTGGTGTGTGTGACATCAGTTGGTGTGTGTGAGACATCAGTTGGTGTGTGTGAGACATCAGTTGGTGTGTGTGACATCAGTTGGTGTGTGTGAGACATCAGTTGGTGTGTGTGATGTGTGTCTGTCTGTGTCAGTGATATGAACCCATCTAACTCTCACACACGCCCCAGCAGCAGGTTGGAGTATTCTGGCGACATCTAGTGGATTAAAATGAAATTACATGAGTTGACAACCACTGCTGCTGAGATAATTCTGTGGCTTAGGTTCAGGTGTGTAGCTCTACAATTATCTTAGTGTGTAAAAAAGGGTGGAATGAGACTTTACGGTCTGTAAACTATTGCTTTAAGCAGCAATGACAACTGTGTTTTTTTTCATGTGGCAAGTGAGCTGTCAAATCACAGCCCAGACCACGCCCCTCTTCTTGTCCCTTGGTCCTCCAGGCAACGCCCTTTTTAGAGAACATTTTCAAATGTTCATGTGGGAGGAGTCAGGCTGGTCACAGGTGTTTAGTCGCTCTTTAAGCCACATTATTATCTCAGTAGCAGCTGATGTTTTTTTTTTTATTTTAAACCGCTAGATGTCGTGAAAATACTCCAACTTGCTACAAGGGCGTGTTTTGTACCACAGATGCAGAGCAACAGACGTCACACAACACAAAGCAACGTCACACAACACAAAGCAACGTCACACAACACAAAGCAACGTCACATAACACAAAGCAACGTCACACAACACTTTAGAGCCAATGGAGAGGCCAAGCACCAAATTCAAGTGTAGTGCCACCGGAAAGATTGAGAAGGCTCCAAACAGACGGTTTTAGGCTCAAAAGTGGGATTGTATCTAATTTGCGTAGAGAGCACTTTAAAAAACATATTTATGCAGTTTAAGAGTTAAAAAAAAGTTGATTTGGTACTTAGTTGTCCTTTAAGTACTTTTAGTGTTTATAATGTAATCAGGTTTGAACCATATGTTTTAGTTGTTCCAGAGACTCTGCGCACGGAGAAACACATGGATTTTCACGTATTTAGAGCGACTGAGGCCAACCGAACATTATTATTAATGCTGACAAAGAGGAGCGAACCAAAAAAAGCGGAGGGGGCACCAGAAATGACACCTGGATGTGTGCAATAGCTGGATGTTGATGGATAGATAGATACTTTATTGATCTAGGAGATCAATACTTGATTGATATAGGAGAATTTCAGGTGCCCAGTAGCAGCACAAACCCATCCATCCACACAAACAAAACAAATACATAGATTATTCTTTAAAGCTAACAATAGTAATAATAAAATGCAACAACACTTCAGGTCACAGCAGCAGAGATGGTTCGGACCATTTTCACTGCTCTGGTCCAAAGTAAAATGCTAAATGCTTCATTAGCATTTTCAAAAAGTTAGCATTCCTCCGGTGGATTTTTGGTTGATCCACTTGGCTCGGACCATGAATCTCTCTGCTCTGGTCTGGACCAGTGCAAAACCAAAAACACTGTGCTGCAGCAACATCTCAGGTAGAAAACAGCAGGAAAAATAACCTTTGTAATGCACAAAACAACAACTGTTTCAAAGCGACTTGCTGCCATTTCCAGCGCATTAAAAAGTAAACATGTGTGCAATAACGGGATGTATGCAATTGTTAGATGTGTGCAATAATGTGGACCCTAACATTATGGATCTTGGCTGGACTTGGTGACTGTGGACTGCGGCCTGTGCGGGAATGCACTCTGTGTTTTTGTTTTGTTTTTTCATTTGTTTCTTTTTGTTGATGTTGTTTTTAACCCTTTAACCCAACCTTGACCCATGACCCTAACCCTATGGGACTACAGATGGAAATTAGCCTTTAGCTATAATCTGGCATGTTTACATTCATGTTTCTAATGTGTCTGTTCATTGATATGCACTGTCCCATTCAGATAAATAATTAAGATCCATCGCACCTAACACGACAAATCCAAACAAAATAAACCAAAGGAAAATGCTTTTGTCCACCAGTAGAAAAGGCAAGCAGTGTTAGCTTCTCTAAAACAGGAATTTGCAATAATAACAAACACTTCCATTGAGAGCAGGATGACCAATGTTCATAAATGTTCATAAATGTCCACACATGTCCCGGATCATCACTGTCCTTAATATTCTCCTGAATCAACAAGGAAAAACAAAATGGTGGATTTTCTAGATCTGTAGAACATTTTTAACTTAATCGAAAACAATGTTGTAAACAACTGCACGGACTTCCCTTTTTAAAAGCACCTTATGGATTTTGACCTGCCTCAAGACTTACTCAAAAAAATTGCTCATGAAAGGCATGTGTGATGCTGCTGAATCTCTTTCTATCGCAGCTTAAGAAAGTGCCCAACATAGCATAAAATAAAGCATAAAATAGTGACTCAGGGTTTTCTCACTAGAATGCAAAAGAGTGCCCTTATATCTCCTGTAACATGCTCATTTCCCCACGGTGGGGGTAATACAGGGAGATTATAACATGTGAGCAAAGAGAGCAAGTTATGTCTGATCTGCTTTTTTCCCTTTGGAACAAACAAAATGTATTATTCTTTAAAAAGTTAGGAACCCCAATTTTAATACTACCTGCTCTTTTGTCTTAAATCAGTAAAATGCAAATGGAAATGATGACGTGGTTCTCACTATCTCACCTGCCATCCTCAGTCGTCGGTGCTAATGGTTCATCTAATCACCATCAGCACTGACGACTGAGGTAGCACTTCAGCTGTCACACACCTGTGCTCACCAGCGTCACTTTACGGCTGCTTTTTAACAAAGCTTCTCAGTCCCTGCATGAAGCTGCTGTTTGTGCTGGAACCCACCTTGTCACCATCACCACCTCTTCAGTGGAAAATCGTCATATTATCGACTCAGCTTCCTCAACCACCAGGGTTTAGGCCCAGAGGGGTTTTGGGTCTAATCGCCAAATATGAATAAACATTTGATTTTCAAATGCAAAAAATGTACATACAGAGATGCATATAATTCTAATGCAATGTCTGTCTTGAGTCTTTCCAGATTTGAATTGAATTTGTTCATTTTAAAATATGACATCTGATGGCGCGTTCAGACCGCCGACGCTGGAACGCGGCTTCTGCGCGCACCAGACGCAGATTTTAAAAATTTCCGACGCATGGGTGTTCAGACCAGAAATCCTGGCCTGCGGTGGCGCCCGAAAGTGGCGGAAGTAGCGGGCAGACTTTGATGTTAACAGAGTTAAGCTAGCGGCTTTTTGTGTAAAGTTCTTCTCCAGTAATGCAGCTCTGCAGCGTCTCTGTCTCCAGAGACCTTCCAGAGACTTTATTATTAAACGGTCCTTCCGCATGGGCGAATACACTCAAAGCAATTGTATACAGTCACAGGAGCATGAGAACGCATATGTTCACAAGCACAGAGTCCCTCATTGTCAACCCTGGTTTAGTCCTGGTTTAGTCCTGGTTTAGTCCTGGCGTAGCTTCTGTTTTGGCTGTTTACAGTATGTTCAGTCCGCTCGCTCAGACTACTAATGTCCCCGTGACCACTTTGCGGCTCTCTGATTGGTCGCTGCACGAGCGTGCCGAGGAGACGTTCAGCAATGTTTATCTCCTGCGTGCGTCAATTTTCCGCTCCTGCGTCTCTACCGCGCAGTCCGTGCGTCTCTACCGCGAAGTCCGAGACGCACATGCAGTTCCACGCTCGAACACGCGTCATCATTGACTTTGCATTGAAAGTCGCCGCAGCATGATCCGGTCTGAACGCGGCTTCACACAGTCGTTCAGAAGCGTCTTATCACAGCTTTACTGGACCAGCAGTTATACTTATTAGCATCTTCATGTTTCTCAATCAATCACATTAAAAATTATACATTATTAATCGAGAGCTGCTTTTGCAACATATCTATTGGAATAAAACTAAATTACTCAAAAATATGGAGAAACAGCCTTTAAAAAGCATCCCTATTCGCACCACACAAACCTGGCAAACTTTCCAACGACCGTCGGCGTGTCCTCTGCGTCCAAGGTGACATTTCCCTGTCTCCCACACGGCCCACACGCATGGGGGGGGATGGTGCTAAGGGAGTATGTGCCAGCCTCATTACACCCCTCATCCCCCCACGCGGCCCTTAGTACTACCAGCTCCTGCCAAAGGTCTCTGCACTCTCCCTGACCTCCACCGTCCTTTGTCCCGGAGGAGAAAGACTAAAAATACTGTGCGCTGCAGACTCCCCACCGCGCGCACTTTGGCTCATTACAACCAATCACATCAGCAAACGCATTTCATCATTCCGATAATCCGCGGCATGCACTTGGCCCGGTGACAGGAGCTTGATGCAGAGGGTGAGATGAGCTACAATATATGGAGGTCATTTTGTCTCAGTGTTTCCCTTATACCAGATTCCACCATTACACCATATTGCACAATTTCAAATAGGTGGTTTAATTTTACTTGCGTAGTCGTGGCCGAGTTGGGACCGATTGTTTTGAATTTTTTGGATAAGATACCGTTTTTATGGCAAACTCTACTCAGAAGGCTGATTCATTGGCTGTTTAAAAAAATAATAATTAGAATATTGTTCAAATATTTACTTTAATTCAATTATGAAACTAACATAATATGACAACCTTGGTACATGCAAAATGAGATATCAAGCATTTTTTTGTTGCTTGTTAGTCTGTAAAAATGGACTGTATTGTTTGCCAGATATTCTTGTTCCCTCTGATCATGCATCAACTTTATGCAACATCCTGCGAAAATTGTTTGAACCAATAGACTTTAAAGTACTTTCTGACATTGGGTAATAGTTTCTGTACTAGTCTGACAACTATGTAATGAGTCTTTACCATTTATTATAGAAATACACAATTGAATGATTATTTTATTTTTCACCTGTATGTGATGTATGTAAAAACACATTTATTCTTGGACCAGCCACAAACACATATATTTTGCAAGTAAATAATTTCTAACTCTGAAGCAGCAGATTAATTAAATATGTAAATAAAAAAAATGTTGAACTGTGATTATGAACTCAATGGCTGCTGCGGCCTTTTTATAGTTGTCAATAATGTATTTAAGAGACATACTACAACCGTGATTTGTGCACAATCTGAGCTTGTAAAATGAGATACAACATAGTTATGAAGAACAAAGAGGAAGAGATCTCAGGCACTCTCATTTTTAAGATCAAAATATTTATAGGGACATGTCTCGCGTTTCGACCCACGATAGTATTTACTCACAGATCCTCGAAGAGCGACTGATCTCCCACTTTTGTTCTGCATTTCTTAATCCTCGTTCATGTAAATTTGTACAACATGGCTGTATTTGGTCGATTATCTATGAAAGAGAGTCTGAACTAGAGAGAACTAGAACTATGTTCATACTGCTTTGGTCAAGACCGAGCGAAACAATAAGGTCTAGCTTAGTTGTGAAGAAAAGTCAAAGTTAGTTACTTTTTAGATGTTCTAATGAAAATGCTAGTTAGACCTGCCTCCATAGGTTCTCGATTGGACCCCATGCATTGCAATCCTTGAAAGATTGTGTCCATTAAACAGTTTAAATGCATATGTCATCCCGTCACAGACCGCCTCCTGCAGACTATCTATTGTAACACCTTCCTGTCTTTGAACCTGAGCCAAACCCTGCACCTGCTCTGAACAACAAAACACCATCCTCCACATGCACTGGCCTCTGACATGTTCCATTTTCCTCAGCGCCACACGAGCGCCAAAGTGCACACCGGGACGTCAGCGCACCACAAAGACGACAGAACTGGCTGCAACCCTGCCTTTCACCTCGCTGGTGCTGAGCATATGTTCAGCCGTGTGCCAAAAGGACCGCCGACGATAAAGCCAATGTCAGGGACAAACACGTCTGAAGGGAGTGGACTGAGTTGTACAGTGGGATATTTACTGAACTCCGGGGCTCTGTCAAGTATGTAAATAATATGTTTTCTAATATGATTAGTACAGCATGTGGAGGTCTGATTTGTTCATAAGATTATATATTTACGAGATTTGTTGAACAACATTTACTGTACTTGTTAAGACAGTAGTTACCCAAAACTTAATCTTTTACATTTTTAAATTAAAGATAACTGCCTCAGCTGTATCTCATGGTCACAGTGTGCATCTCACTCAAGACAAAAGTTAAGCTACTGACTGATTACGGAAAAGCTCGGAGAGAAAAAGACAGAAGCGAAGGAAAGATGTGATGGCAGGTGATCGTGCAGACGTGGCATGTCTGGCTGTGTGAGGCTGATTATACTTCTGCACATCCAAGAGAAGCTCATCTTAGTTTAGAAAAGATTCATGGGAATCAGGTAATGACTGATCAAATATAAACAAATCTGGTTTTAAGATGAACATGTATTTTAGGGGCATGTCTCCACGTTTTGACCCCTCTCAGACAATTATTTCTCACAGATCCTTGAAGAAAAACTGATGTCTCACTTTTGTTATGCATTTTTCGTAATTCGTAATTAATTAGTAATTTTGTACAACATGGCTGTATTTGGTAAAGGCCGATTAACTATTTCTTGCAAGACCAAAAAAAAAAGTAAAACAAAAAACACCCAAAAATTGTTGGTCCATACTAGCAAGTTCGAAATAAGACCATATTCTAAGTGTGTGTGTGTGTGTGTTTGTGTGTGTGTGTGATAAAAACAAAAGTGAGCCCAAAGTATACGTAAATCTTGTGCACGCTCCGCCAAAGCAGCTAACATGTGAGAAAACAACTAGGTATTTGTCCAAGGCCCCTGCATCAATGTCACCCCTGCAGGAAGTGTTCTTTGTCTTGCTGATCATTTATTGTGTTTTAGAGTTAAGGGAATTCTAATCTAATCTGAACTGTATTTTATTCCTCAAGCAGATCCCATTGTGTACCCATTGCTTGTCCAAGATTATTTACTCAGATAAGGAGACATAGGTCTCATAGGTATAACTCAACTGTGTGTATTAAGACATGAGGAAACAAATCACACTTTTTTACATGTATTTATTTGACATTTATGGTGGAAAATAAATATTTTATCACCTACAAACAAGCAAGATTTCATGCTCTAACAGACCTGTAACTTCTTCTGTAGGAGGATCCTCTGTCATCCATTTAATAACTATTTTAATGGCATGTGTTTGACCCAGTTATCTGTATAAAAGACACCTGTCCATAACTTCAAACAGTCAGACTCCAAACTCTACTATGGTCAAGACCAAAGAGCTGTCGAAGGACACCAGAAACAAAGTTGTAGACCTGCATCAGGTTGGGAAAGTAAGTAAGCAGTTAGGCATGAAGAAATCAACTGTGGGAGCAATTATTAGAATCTGCCTCCACACAAGATCTCAGCCCGCTGGGTCAAAGTGATCACAAGAATGGTAAGTCAAAATCCCAGAACCACACAGGGGGAACAAGTGAATGACCTAATAACCCTAACCTTAACCCTGCAGCTGGGACCAAAGAAACAAAGGCTACCCTCAGCAAACACTATGCCATCAGCAATGACATTGAAGATAATACCATCAACAGTGTGGGAAGAGCTTGTGAAAACTTGTAGAAAACACTTGACCTCTGACAGTGCCACCAAAGGCGATACAGTGGTCCCTCGTTTATCGTGGGGGTTACGTTCTAAAGATAACCTGGGATAATCCAAAAAGTAGCAGCTACTGTGTATGTTTATAGGCTCACTCTTTTAACCACTACTAATCACCTGAACTGCTGAAAAGCGATCTGCTCATTGTAAGTCCGAGCGCTACCGTGCATACACTGTAAAATACAACTGCAGAGGACGCCGGGCTGTGTTCCTGTGTAGGAACAAGACTGAGGGATACGGGAAGGCCACGATCGTCATTCCACCACTTGTTGAAGTTGTTGAGTTTTATTTCTAGTAATGAATTGACCAACCACCTGACCTGTATTGTAGGGATGTCACGGTTACTGGTATTGCGGTAAACCCCGGTAAAAATGTACCGTCTTAATTTAAAAAATGGTATTATCTCTGTTTTACCGCGGCCACTGTGTACAGCACCGTGAGCCTTTCTCTGAGTCAGCACTCTGTATACAACCTCAGGACAAGGTCTGAAGTGTGGATGACAATGGACATCTGATGAGACACAGCTATTCTGTCTGCAGGACATGCAGGAAAAAAGTTTTCGCTAAAGGCAGATTCAGATTCAGTTTATTTGCCATTTGCAGTAAAAACCCCACATTGGAATACATTAGCAAAAGTCTCCAGTGTGCACAGACAAATACAGACATAAAACAACATTAAAAGACAGAAATAAAACAAATAAAACAGTAAACAAATGTCACTGTGAAATCGATCGACTAAAACAGTTCAAAACAAGTGCAAATCATTAAAGTGCTCTGTTCACACTGATAACAGCCTGTGGATAAAAACTGTTAGCGTAACGAGATGTCCTGCATCTCAGAGAGCGATATCTTCTGCCAGAGGGAAGAAGCTGGAACATGGCTTTCCCAGTGTGGCCAGAAGAGTCATTAACAATCCTAAGAGCTTTGTTTAAAAGTCTGGATTTATAAAGAACCTCCAGAACAGGAAGCTCACAGCCCACGGTCCTCTTTGCAGAGCGGAGCACCTTGTTTAAAGCTCTCTTTTCTTTATCTGTGATGTTTCCAAACCACACAGACACAGAACCAACAAGTAAACTCTCAATGGTGCAGCCATAAAAGTTAAGCACAATCTTAGAGTTAGTGGTAAATTCTCTAAGTTTACGCAGAAAGTAGAGACACTGACGAGCTTTCTTTACGACCCGGTCAGTGTTTTTAACCCATTTCAGGTTAGACAGAGTTAAACCCAGAAACTTGCTCCTCTACGATCTGCACCTGGGAGTTGTCGATTACGACAGGCAAATGAGAACTATTGCGACTGAAGTCGTAGACCAGTTCACATGTTTTGGATGCGTTCAACTGGAGGTTGTTAGTTTGACTCCACTGAACCACATTTTGTATCTCTGCTCTATAAGAGGATTCATCAGTGTCACTGATGAGACCGATGATGGTGGTGTCATCAGCATATTTGATGATCAAGTTAGAGTCAGAGGAGGACACGCAATCGTGAGTGTACAAAGTAAAAAGCAAAGGACTCAAAATACATCCCTGAGGAGAACCAGTGCTCACAGAAACAACATCAGAAAAACACTCTCTGAGATCTGTCAGTTAAAAAGCTAAAAATCCATTTACACATGGCAACACTTAAACCCAGAGACATGAGCTTTTCCATCAGTTTACCTGGGACAAGGCAGTTAAAAGCAGAGCTATAATCAATGAACAGCATTCTGGCCACAGATTTACTAGTGTCCAAGTGACTGTAGACAGAGTTCAGAGCAAAGGAGATGCATCCTCCACACTCCTGTTCTGTCTGTAGCAAACTGGAGCGGGTCAACACTCACAGGGATCTGGCTCTTAATGAAGTCCAGCACAAGCCGCTCAAAAGTCTTCATAAGAACAGACGTGAGAGCCACAGGACGATAGTCATTCAGGCATGTCACACCAACACTTTAAACCTCATGGCTCATTTGCGTGATCATTACCCACAACTCTATAGCCAATGCTAGGTAAGATAATGTTAGCGTTTTAGCTGAAACAGATGATGTGGGGGATCTTGAGGGAGAATGCAACGATTTAACTTAAAAGTGCAGCTGCATGTTCGCCTGAGCGTCCATCATACGCCATTTCCTGAGAATGTCCTCATCATCAGACAAGTCATCACAAATAAAATGGCCCAAGTATTTATATTTGGAACATACAATTAGTTCAACACTACACAATTTAAATTGAGGAAAGTTTACATCTTTAGTTCTACACAACATGATCATACTTTGCTTGCATTATACCTTACATCAAAATCTACACCACACTTAGAGCAGACGTTGAAGGTCCTGTAAACCTGCACTTGGGCCGTATACAGCAAGGTCCTCCGCATACATCCGATGATTCACTTGGATTGGCCCAATCATACAGCCTGTTTACATGCACTTAACTCTATGGACAGATCATTCATATACAGGCAGAATAAAATATGAGACAGAATTCCTCCCTGACGAAGGGCCTCAGCCCCAAACGTAACAGTATTTGGTGTGTAAATAAAATACACTTATTGGGAGCTACAGAGCTGTGTGGATTTTTTTCACTGTTTTTTTGTCTTACATTTTTAAAATCCAGCACGCTAGCTCAAACTTTCTTACAGAATTCCTCCCTGCCGGACACCATCACTGACAGAGAATGGATCCGACATGGATCTACCCCATCTCACCTGCAGTGCCTGATGGGCATACCAGTATGCTAACACTCTCACAACATAACGAAGCACCCCTCTCTCGTTCAGCTTTGAAAATGATTTCCAGTGATTTACCAGGTCAAATGCTGTCAATGCCTCGATAAAACACAGAAGAATGGATGAATTTTTACTTTTTTATATATTTTCTTATTATTTCTTTGAGAGCAAATATGCATAAATCTGTACCATGTTTAGATTTAAAGCCAGACTGATTGTCTGTGGAGCAAATATAATCTTGTAATCGAGATGACAATATTTTCTCCAAGACTTTAGACAAAATGCTTGCCAGTGCGATTGGTCTTTAATTGTCCAAACTACCAGCTTCATCCTTTATGACTGGGACAAGCGTGACAGAGAGAAGTGAATCTGGGAGGATTCCATGTGTCCAACAGCTAGCGAAGCAAATGGCCAGCAGAGGACATAGTCTTTTGCTCTCAGCACCACAGGGCTTATTAGCCGGTAACTTTTTAATTGCTTGATACTGTGAGATTTCATAACACTTTGAAGCAACTTTTGTTAAGGTTAAACTCATCATTCTATCAATGTGCAGAAGCCTGTACTTTTCCCTTGTTGTGTCTATCTGAAGGCCAAGCTACATGGCACCGTGGCAGCTGCTGATTGGAGGTCTCCATGCCAACGCTCTGTATAATACACTTGCATTCTGTTGTATCTGTGATCGTGTTCGTGCTGTCTCTACCATCAACAATAAAACATGTCTTCTGTCTGAATTTAAGACACAATCCCAGACATGGCACATCTTCAATACACTTGATGGGCCATTATGGGTACATATTCACTTTGGTCAATTGTGCCAGCGTTAAACATATCACCGTGGACACAATTGAACAGATTATAATAATGCTGTTTCCAGCATTCAACTGTTTCTGAGCCAGAGATACCGTCTGCAGTGCAGGGTAGAGATGCTTTACTACTGTTAAGATTTCGCACCTCTTTCCAAAAATCCATTACATTGTTAGATGTAAGATTACTGGCCAATGAATCTGACCTCATACTTTGTTTATTTCTTGAGATAAATCGAATTGCAAATTTGCATCTGGCATTGGTAATCTTTTTGTTCTCACAATGGTGCCATGTCTCGGCCTCCCTGCTACAGTCCATTCTCTTGTAGCTTCCCGTGCTTCCTCGTAATACCCAGCTACATACATATTCCAGCCTGCTCACTTTTTATGATTATGTTGAACTTGTTTATAAAAAACATTCACTACTTTGTAGTTTTTATGATAATATAATCAGTATTTTGTGTCAAATATCTATTTTATGGTCCACTTCACAATTAGTGTCAGTACATCTGATAGCATTATGTGGAACATGTATACTGCTTAAAAGTTTGTCAGATTTACACTTCCTGTGTACGAGCAGTCCAATCCAGCCTCCCCTGCTTAACTGGGCCATTGTGTGTTGTCTGTCCTGGTAACTGGTCAACTTGTATATTCAAAGAGATAGGAATATGATCTCCAGTAACAACACAGTAAAGTATTTGCATAGACGCAAGGGAGGCATGTGCATCAGCTGTGCTAATACAGTGGTCCAACCATGAGGTAGTATGCCAAGCCTCACTAATATATGTGTAGCTCTTTTTAGGAAGTAAACATTGGCTAGAAAGAATAAAGTCATGATCCTCGCAGAATTGTAGCATATGTTTACCAAATAAGGAAGTCATGTCTGCAATGTCTGCATTCATGTGTCCAGACTCCTACAATGTAAACACTGGCTACAGGACAGTCTTCAACAAACGCATTCCAAGGCCAGCTTATTTAAATATACATTTGTTTACATGTTTACACTCATACAGAGTGTAGACATTAACTTTTATAAATTCTTTATCACCACAAGTAAAATGTAGACCAATACACCAGTCAACTCCAAGTCTGACAACTTTAAACCATGTATCAAGAGACTTTCTCCAGAGTATTGCCACAACCCCTGCTTTTCTACCCATGACAATACCCCTGTTAATCAGTGGTGGACTCACCAGCCCCATGAAAATACTCATTAAACGAGTTCAACTTTTGCAAGTCTTGTTGAGATAAAAATGTCTCTTTGTCGCTATTTTGTAAAAGTCCATCGACAACCAAGCGACGAGCTTTATCTGCAGCACTGTTTCCAAGCCGCAGGCCCCGACAGTTATAGGACAGAAGACGTAAATCCATAGCTGCACGTTAGGATACCACAGCAGTGCCAATGCACGCACTGCCCATGGGGTCACCTGCGCCTAGGGCACCCTGCTGTACCCCACACGACGCAGCTCATAGTGCCACCGAACGAGTGCACCCTCTGGCCACAGAGAAGGGTCATACATCTCATTCACGTCATTACACTCTGCAGATATTTTGAATGAACTGAATCTATTGTGTGCCGTGGAGATCTTTCGGCATGATACATCCCGCCTGAGTTTGTTCTTTAAATAGTCCGCTAATGTTATATCCTCCAGATCAGGTGAAAATCGATAAGCAAACACACTCACCAGCTTGGTCTGTTCGGATGCTGCCCACAGTCCCAGTGCCAACGATCGGCTTGGTGGCCCGTGGCTTCCTCCCCTGTCCCGTGCGTACTGCATTAGCTTCATCAGTTGTTGCGCGCCGGCTCCTTTCACAACTTGACTCCACTTTGGCGACTGTTGCCCCCGTAAACTCCTCTCCGCAGCGTTCCCTGCATCCACCTCCGGAGCCGGTACTGTCAGAGTCGCTGTCTCCGCCGTACTTTGATCCCCATGGGTCAGGACCTCTTTCACAGCAGACACAAGAGGCATAGCTTGCGTTGTGACAGCTGCTGCATCCACGTTAGCGGGCCAGGCTCCTGCTCCAGGGAACACACCCGGTTGCAGATCTCATTCGCAGCAATGCGCAGATCACCAATAATGCTGACTTGTAAGTTCATAATATGCTTTAAAGCGCCAACTTCTGCGGCCATCTGCTCCATTTTTGTTAATATTTTTGTCATTTTTTGTTAATAGACATGAGACAGACTATTAAACGGTGTAAAAGGTGTAATATCATCCAGATAATAGGAAACAAATCTGGGAATATTCTCCCCACACTCATGTAGTACTTTAAAGCAGCTTTTGATGTTGTTGGCTTCTTTCTGCGTTCCCTTGTGTGTGACATTCCTTTGAGAAGAAGAGCTCAAAGAGGGCCTTCTAGGAGGCCTCAATCCACTCGGAGTCAACTGTATTAGCAGCCAGAATAACAATCTCATCCTGGCTCATAATCTTCATTTTTACACAAAGGAAATTGAGCAGTTCATCTTCAACAATAGTTGTTTTGTATATCTCTGGTTTTAGTGAGAGCGTTTGAAAACCGGAGCAGAGTTGTGACCAGCGGCTGCATTGTCAGCCATCTTGTTGGATGGTTTACTTTCAGATGTGGCTGTTTAGTGTTAGTTTTACTGCCCTCTTTTATATCTGGTTTAAGGCTAACACGTAAAAATTAGGCTTTGGTCAAATGAAATCACTTTTTTAGGTAATTGTTGATGCTTAATGTAACATAAATTCCTGATGTATTTAAAATGAAAAGAATAGACAGTGACAATAGACGGTATGAAGTGTTGAATACACGTCATGTCCTTTCCAGAAATTGCAAAAACTCTGACGATGAGAGAGAAAACGTTTCCGACTATCCTCATCCTTGTGGTCTGTGTCATGACTTAATATCTCAAGAAACATGAACTCCTGTTGTCTGACGCCAGCACTAGCCATCTTTAGGTAACGCTCAGCTTTCTGAGTTGATTGATCTCACTGCTACAAAGTACTTTTGAAAGTTTTTCTACCCTGGGCCAATGCAAACACGAAGCCATAAACAACACAGGAATGGGGAAAGAGAATCGCAAAGACTGCAAATATTTACGGCCCTTTGCAAACAACTATTTCATATTTTAAATTATGCATTGAAATGCATTTTTTACTTCTACTGCTGATATTTCAGTTTTCTCTCAAATGTTGATGCAATGTGTTGAAAAAGTGCACTTCCAATATACAAGTACATCTTGCTAGAAAAACACAGTTTAGATATGTTGCCATTAAAACAAAACTAGTTTGTGACTTTACAAACATGATAAAAAGCTGAAGAATAACTCTAGAATGGCAGCTACAGTATATCATGACTTTTTCTGGTTGCATCGTGTCATTGCGAAGTCACACATTTCTATTGAAAGCTGTCTATTCCAAGTGAGACAGAAATGGAAGGAACTCTTTTGTATAATGCTGTTTCACCTCACAAAGTGCATAGAGCCGGGTATAGAATCGTTTTCAAAAGACAGCTCTCCTCTCCCATGTATTTCAGTGATGAGTGCTTGCTGAAGGCCACAGGCAGGCCAGGTCAGACATATTTCCCATACCTGCTTTAACAGAATGACCTGGGTATCATGATATAAGTGTTAGGAGAGCAAAAGTAAATGCTATTACAGTCTGTCAAGCTTTTGCGAAAGAAAATTATTGACTCCTAGAAAGCTACAAAATCCAATGTACTGTATAAGAAGCTGCTTTGTCATAGTCTGTCAGTTTTGCAGTGAGGGCCGTTTAAGAATGTAAGGGGAAAGACACTTTCAGCAGCAGCAGACTGGACTGACCTGTTTATTCTCCATCATCTTTCTTTCAGTTTCTTGACATTTATTCAAAATAAAAAATAAATAGCATATTAAAGATTCAGTCCAGGATTGACCTAAAAAACCTAAGTCTTGTTTCTAAAGCCTTCCACTGTCTGGTGCCCTCATAAACAGTGGGGAGAATGGGTACTTTGTTGTTGCCGATTGTGCAAAATGTCCCATGCTAGCTGTCCTTCAGGAAGTATTTCATCCAAGCTCTCAAAGATCTGCATAAATTGGGCAAAATTATAATTTACAGTGTGCAGGAACGGTCATTCCTAACAAAAGTTACACACCTGATGACAGTTGAAATGTTGTTATTGGTCAAATATACAATGTAATTACCTGTATGTTTTATACATTCTGTTACTTACCGTAGAAGTGTACCTCAAAATGCCTTTTTGTTCCAGTGGTATTTATGATTTGCTTAAGCCTTATCAACCGATCTGTCTCTAATACTCTGACCTCGGCCTTCCCTGTATAAAACTGAAAGTAGGAGAAGTGGCTTTCTCATTATGCTCCTCAATATGGGTGCATCTGAACTCCAGTCTGGGACATCTGCATTTGCTCATTGGATAAGCATGTGATAAACTCAATGTATCCATAAATAAGATGGTGTCCCAACAGAAAGATGTACTGTTCACCTCAATAGAAAACATGTTTCCATACTTGTAAGAAAGAGCCCTGTGAGTCGCAAATTGTTGCATTGGGCTGAGCACTGATTGGCTGCCTGAAAATGCTGATCCAAAGATGCGACTGAGACCAATGTGTTTTGAGAACCAGGAACTAGTTGTGTGGATTGAATTAAACATCAATCAATTTGTTGTGGTCTGAAAGTTACGTACCCCAATTTTTGAAAGTTGTTCTACAATATTGATCTGTTATTTTCCCCTCAAAGCCGCCCTCGCTCAGGGAAACGGTGAAAAGAAACGATCCTAATGACTCTGATTCCGGCGAACACACAAACATAAACTCGTCCGCACCATCTCCACATTTCTTGTACATATTTTCCTCATAACAAACCGAGTCTTTCCCAGTGCGCTCCATTACCTCTGCGCTCATCTATACCGCACAACTCTATCACGCCGTCTGCGGCCGGGGAAACTCACATTCACTTTAGCTGAGAATTAATACTCCGTGGAGGCCGGCGCGCTGCGGTGATCTGTATTTTGTTTTCTCTTTTCTGCGGTTTAGCGCCGTGTGCCCCGCGCCGCCTGGCTGATCCACGCCCATTCATCAAGACGCCGCGTTCCATTATTTGGGGCAGTCAGCCGAAACTGAGAAAGGCTTTAGGGCGGCGAGGCGCATTCTTTCAGCTGCTTGCCCCTGGATGCGCTGACAAGCAAAGGGTTTTACTGTTATGGCAAGATACGATCACTGTGATTAAAGCTGGGATACCTAAGTTTCAGACCACTATTAAAATAACTTTATAATTCATTCCACTTAACTAGTTCCTCACTCTATAAACAGTCTGTATCACTAGGTTTCAGATGCATGCGTTTTTGGATCAGATTTTTTTTGACTGAAAAGTAAGAAAGAGATGATCAACCTCACTGAAGTGTTAAATGGTGCCCAAAGTGTCAAATAGTGACTCACATTTACTGACTTTATCCAGATTAATGGACATTGGTCATCTGCCACTTATAATTTTATGATCAACGACTCTGTGTTAAATATCATTGCATTTATTGTGTTTGAACTGTTTGATTTTCTGATCTGTGTTGGCAAATCAACAGCTTTTTAAACACAGTCATGCAATTGTAAATAAAAAAAAAAATCACTTCAAATTCACTTCAGAAATTGCCAAAACTTCACTTATTCACTTATTGACTGCCAGCCCATTTCAGAACAGCCATTTCCATTTTGCCAGCCATTTTTGATATTCAGTCACACAGATAAGCACTCTCTGATGTGGGTTATCTGCTGTGCGACGTAAAGGCATTTACTATGGATAAAACTACAAAACAAACTATAAACACACTGATAAAATACAGCCCTGGATCACTGCACGGCCACAGCTCAATGAATTCCAGCTTTCAAAGTTGGTGAGTCCAAAACATAATCCAAATAGTGACCGCATTTCAAAAGTCAATGCGTTGAGTTTGACCAGAAGAAGAAGAAGGTCCTTTATTCATCCCATAGTGGGGAAATTTCAGTTTGATGAACACACAACACTGCGTGACCTGGTCGGAATGTCAGGACCAGTCCTTGCGTGGTTCTCCTCTTATTTATCGGGGAGGAGCTTTAGTGTCTCTGCAAATAAGTTCCTGTCTGACTCTGCTGATTTGCTGTGCGGGGTTCCTCAGGGCTCTGTTTTGGGCCCGATTTTGTTTTTACTCTATGTCCTTCCATTAGGGAAAATTATCCAGAGCTTTGATGATGTTTCTTACCATTTATATGCTGATGATATTCAGCTATACTGCTCTTTCAAGCCCTCTGAGATCCAGAAGTGAAGCTCTTTGCTGAAATGTCTTACGCAAGTTAAAAAATGGCTCGGTACAAATTCCCTCCAACTAAATTCAGACAAAACGGAGATGCTGGTGTTTGCCCCTGATGATGCTATTCCAGGGATTCACCAGTATTTGGGCGATCTGAGTTTGTCTACTAAAGCAAGCCTCAGAAATCTAGGCGTTAACTTTGACAAAGCAATGTCCTTAGAGCATCACTCAAAACTGCTGACAAGGAACTGTTTTTACCAACTGAGAAAAACCTCCAAACTTAGAGCAATTGTGCCAAGGGATGACCTTGAAATGATTATCCACGCCTTTGTGTCTTCCCGTTTAGACTATTGTAACAGTTTATTTTCTTGTCTAAACAAAAAGGAGTTGTCCCGCCTTCAGCAGGTACAAAACTCTGCGGCGAGGTTACTGACTCGCACAAACAGACGGGCTCATATTACTCCCATTCTAAAAGCCCTCCATTGGCTCCCAGTCACTTTTCGTTTCAATTTTAAAATCCTGGTGTTGACCTTCAGAGCCTTGCATGGTCAGGGTCCCTCTTACATTAGAGACTTGTTGTGTCCTTATACCCCCTCTCGGAGGCTGAGGTCTCAGGATCAGAACCTTCTCATGGTCCCTCTTACATTAGAGACTTGTTGTGTCCTTATACCCCCTCTCGGAGGCTGAGGTCTCAGGATCAGAACCTTCTCATGGTCCCTCGTACCCGTTACAAGACGAGAGGAGATCGCTCCTTCCAGGTGGTCGCGCCGACGCTCTGGAACGATCTTCCGCTTTCCTTGCGCTTACTTGATTGTGTTGATGTTTTTAAGTGTAAACTGAAAACCTACTTGTTTGAAAAAGCATTTTAATTCCAGTGGGAAAGGGGTTGTTTTATGACCACCATGTTTTGTGATTGTAAATGTAAATGTACTTTTATTTCTATTTGTATTTTTTGTGAAGCACTTTGTGACCTCTGTCTGTGAAAGGTGCTATATAAATAAATATTACTTACTTACTTACTTACATATACACATAAACACATCAAGGCATGCAGCGAACATTACTTCAAAGTGTCTTGCCCAAGGTGGAGTCGGTGGAGAAGGTCTTGCGATTGGCACAAACCCACGACCTTTAAGTTCAAAGGACAGTGCTCTACCATTCCGGACGGGTAAAATTGGAAACCCAAATGGCAACAGGGCTCTCAATGCAGGTTTTTCCTGATGGTCCTCACAGTCCACCGCTATATTCTTATATTTTTAGCTTGAGTCTCTCATGGTCTGGTGTCACAGCATAAACAATAATATATCCAATATTTAAACATTAGTGGCTATGCTTCACATTTTTACTTGTTTCAGTCCTATTACATTTTTAAAGAATCAACACTGGTGTCGAATGCTCAAATATATCCAGAAAATCTTTACAATCCCTATTCAGATGCTGTGTTCCTGCGTTTTATGACATTGGAACGCGGGTCGCTTCTATGCGATAAGGCGCACATCCACATTCTACCCACAACCCTGTGCTTCTTTGTCATAACGCTCCATATCGCTCTCATCACCACCCAGCGCCGCACAACTTGCTAAATCAATAAGCCACGTATCATGTTTTCTGATATCACATGAGGCTGATTTGATCGGGCGGAGCTGCTGTCAAATGATGGCAGATGAATCGTGCGAAGGGTTTGGGTCACGCTGAAACCATTGCCAAAGATAAAAAGACAGATATGTATTTGTTGCACATAATTCAGTGATTATTAAAGTCTGTCTGAATGTTATGGATCACCTCTGTAATGTGTGTGTAAAAAATGATAGAATATTACAACCAGAAAAAGTAATATAATAGAAAAACATTATTATATCAAGCATAGTGATGAGCAGAGTCGGATTGTTTTTGGCTTTCTGCGCTGTTGCTGAAAGCGATGGCGGTTAAAGGCTCATTCATACTCCATGTACCAGATGCATACAAAAGAGGCGTCTATCTGTCATGACTAAAAATCTTTCTGTCATTGGATGCGACTCAGGGGAGCTTGTGGAGTCACATCACTGAAGAGATACTCCTGCTCATTGTCCACATTTCCCGCCTCGGAGCTCATGGATCTGCCCGCCTCAGAGCTCATGGATCTGCCCAACTCAGAGCTCATGGATCTGCCCGCCTCAGAGCTCATGGATCTGCCCGCCTCAGAGCTCATGGATCTGCCCGCCTCAGAGCTCATGGATCTGCCCACCTCAGAGCTCATGGATCTGCCCGCCTCAGAGCTCATGGATCTGCCCACCTCAGAGCTCATGGATCTGCCCGCCTCAGAGCTCATGGATCTGCCCGCCTCAGAGCTCATGGATCTGCCCACCTCAGAGCTCATGGATCTGCCCGCCTCAGAGCTCATGGATCTGCCCGCCTCAGAGCTCATGGATCTGCCCGCCTCAGAGCTCATGGATCTGCCCGCCTCAGAGCTCATGGATCTGCCCGCCTCAGAGCTCATGGATCTGCCCGCCTCAGAGCTCATGGATCTGCCCACCTCAGAGCTCATGGATCTGCCCATCTCAGAGCTCATGGATCTGCCCGCCTCAGAGCTCATGGATCTGCCCGCCTCAGAGCTCATGGATCTGCCCGCCTCAGAGCTCATGGATCTGCCCGCCTCAGAGCTCATGGATCTGCCCAACTCAGAGCTCATGGATCTGCCCGCCTCAGAGCTCATGGATCTGCCCGCCTCAGAGCTCATGGATCTGCCCATCTCAGAGCTCATGGATCTGCCCGCCTCAGAGCTCATGGATCTGCCCACCTCAGAGCTCATGGATCTGCCCGCCTCAGAGCTCATGGATCTGCCCGCCTCAGAGCTCATGGATCTGCCCGCCTCAGAGCTCATGGATCTGCCCGCCTCAGAGCTCATGGATCTGCCCGCCTCAGAGCTCATGGATCTGCCCGCCTCAGAGCTCATGGATCTGCCCGCCTCAGAGCTCATGGATCTGCCCGCCTCAGAGCTCATGGATCTGCCCGCCTCAGAGCTCATGGATCTGCCCGCCTCAGAGCTCATGGATCTGCCCGCCTCAGAGCTCATGGATCTGCCCGCCTCAGAGCTCATGGATCTGCCCGCCTCAGAGCTCATGGATCTGCCCGCCTCAGAGCTCATGGATCTGCCCTCAGAGCTCATGGATCTCAGAGCTCATGGATCTGCCCGCCTCAGAGCTCATGGATCTGCCCGCCTCAGAGCTCATGGATCTGCCCTCAGAGCTCATGGATCTGCCCGCCTCAGAGCTCATGGATCTGCCCGCCTCAGAGCTCATGGATCTGCCCGCCTCAGAGCTCATGGATCTGCCCGCCTCAGAGCTCATGGATCTGCCCGCCTCAGAGCTCATGGATCTGCCCGCCTCAGAGCTCATGGATCTGCCCGCCTCAGAGCTCATGGATCTGCCCGCCTCAGAGCTCATGGATCTGCCCGCCTCAGAGCTCATGGATCTGCCCCGCCTCAGAGCTCATGGATCTGCCCATCTCAGAGCTCATGGATCTGCCCGCCTCAGAGCTCATGGATCTGCCCACCTCAGAGCTCATGGATCTGCCCGCCTCAGAGCTCATGGATCTGCCCGCCTCAGAGCTCATGGATCTGCCCGCCTCAGAGCTCATGGATCTGCCCGCCTCAGAGCTCATGGATCTGCCCGCCTCAGAGCTCATAGATCTGGAGATCGAAAAGGAGATGGCTAGACTAAATGCTAAATGCTAACAACAAACTCAGGCGCACTACATACGACACGGTAAACTCAGATCCAATTGTTTCAATCTGCAAAAGGAGTTAGCCCCTCCCACCTGTTAATGGAGTCAATGGAGCACCTCCAGACCATAGTACGAAATGTAATTTGTACTATGGTGTGGTACGACCAGGCTACCCTGTGAGTAACTCTCTAACACTTTGGGCCGAAAGCTGATTGAGTGAGGGTCCTGTCTTTCACTGTCTGAACATGTGACATGGGACACACGCCAAGGCACACGCCAAGGAACCGGCTCACTACAGACCAGTCGCACTGACCTCCCACCTGATGAAGACCATGGAGCACTGACCTCCTGATGAAGACCATGGAGCACTGACCTCCTGATGAAGACCATGGAGCACTGACCTCCCACCTGATGAAGACGATGGAGCACTGACTTCCTGATGAAGACCATGGAGCACTGACCTCCTGATGAAGACCATGGAGCACTGACTTCCTGATGAAGACCATGGAGCACTGACCTCCCACCTGATGAAGACCATGGAGCACTGACCTCCCACCTGATGAAGACCATGGAGCACTGACCTCCCACCTGATGAAGACAATGGAGCGGCTCATCCTCACCCATCTCCGCGCCGTGGTCAGCCCCACCCTGGACCCGCTGCAGTTCGCCTACAGACCCAACATCGGAGTAGAGGACGCCGTCATCTACTTCCTGCAGCGGACGCTCTCCCACCTGGAGCCTGCAGGGGGCGCTGTGAGGGTCATGTTTTTCGACTTCTCCAGTGCTTTCAATACCATCAGGCCGGCACTGCTGCAGGGGAAGATGGTCGATGGTCGTTGTGCTGTTTGCTCAACGACGGCTCTATTCATACTGCGTCTCAAGCACCTGCTCTCATCTCCTCACTGTAATACATACATGCTCTCTCACACACACACATACACACAAAAACGTGCACACAAATGCTTTCAGACACACACACCCACACAGCCCACATCTGGGAGCACAGCTGGCCTGTCTTCACTTTACAACCCTATCATCAAAACATATTTTTTTATTTATGAAAATGAGATGGTGGAAATCCGTCAGCTGGCTTAAATAATTAAAGTGGTAAATATTTTATAGAGCAGTTAGATGGATTTAATAAAAGTCAACATGTAAAGCATCTAAAGGGGCTATGGAAATTAGATTAGGCTGACTTTATTTTGTTAATAAAGGCTGTGCTGCAACAAACTATGATTTTATAGCATCATTAGACATTGAGTCTACTGCAGGTTTTGAAGCATGAGGAGAATATGCAAATTATCATGTCTGGAAAAAAAAAAAAAACTTAAATCTCAGAAAAATCTAGCAGAAAGGTCTCATCAGTGGGTGCAATGGAAGTATCTGCACTTCACTTGACTACTTTCTTACAACGTTTTACTTCCATATATTTTCTACGTTTTTTCCATTTTTGTACGTCAGAATTGCATATTAGCATGTACATCGCAGCACGCACACAGCAGGCGTGGTGACTTGCTGCATTCAGGGGATAACCATTTATCATTTTCAACTTTCTCGCTAAACGCATGTGCGTCAACCATTCAGAGAGCTGCAAAATGATCACGAAAGGCGTCCTCTCAGTCCACACACATACGAGTTGTGTTTGCCACACAGAAGGGACATGCCAGACCTACTGTACATGTTTTAGTGGTAGGGCAAACCAGAGCATCGGATACAGCTGGTGTATCGTCATTACATATTCAGAATACTACTTTAAAGTCTAGTATTTAGAATACAGATACTTTCTGAAAATCATGTGAATACATACTTTCTCACATTACGTTTTTAAGGTTTGAAAAAAGGAAAGATATACTATTTTTTCTGATTGTGGAACGGCAGCTGTTGAACCACTTCGTTTTACAAAAATAAACAACTAACTATTGAATAATTGAACAGAACATGTTATATTTAAGATGTTATATTTAAGCTCTTAAGACCCGAGCACTTTTTTGTAATGCATTTTTTATTTATCTTGGCTAATCGGGCATATTGGGGCCAGATAAATATACTAAGCATCATCTCTTGACGTGATGTAATTTTTGAGAAAAATTTTGTCCACATATGTGGACTCTCGGTCTGAATATCCATAAAACGCGATTAAGTAACAACTGTGTAATAAAGTGCAAAACTCTTTATTTCCACACAAACGTTTGATAAATGAACAATATTGAACAATGAACATTTTCAAACATTTCTCAGTGCAAAAACAGCAAAAGGAGCACTCTGATGATCCTGGGAGCTATGCTGTCTGGGGCTTCATGCCCCTGATAGGGTCTCCCATGGCAGACAGGTCTTGGGTGACGAGTCAGACGAAGCGCAGTCCGAAGCCAACATGGATAGCACAATATTAAGAACCGTGACGTCGCCTGGTTTGGCGCAGCTGGGGCCCCACTCTGGTGCACAGGGGTGTCCACCAGTGCACGTGGCACCAGGACACCCTAGGCCGGAGGTCGATGATCGACTTTGTTGTCGTATCATCTGACCTTCGACCGCGTGTCTCGGACACTCGGGTAAAGAGAGGGGCGGAGCTGTCGACCGATCACCACCTGGTTGTGAGTTGGATCCGCTGGCAGGGGAAGAAGCCGGTCAGACCTGGCAGACCTAAGCGTATAGTGAGGGTCGGCTGGGAACGCCTCGCTGAGCCCCCTGTCAGACGGACTTTCAACTCACACCTCCGGGAGAGCTTCTCCCAGGTCCCGGCGGAGGAGGGAGACAGTCAGAGTGGACCATGTTCTCTGCCTCAATCGCCGATGCGGCGGCTCAGAACTGTGGTCGCAAGGTCTCTGGTGCAGTGTGGTTTTCGTCCCGGGCCGCGGAACACTGGACCAGCATCGGATACTCGAGGGTCCATGAGAGTTCGCCCAACCTGTCCACATGTGCTTTGTGGATTAGGAGAAGGCGTTCGACCGTGTTCCCCGGGGTGTCCTTTGGGGGGTTCTCCGGGAGTACGGGGTCCGGGGTCCTCTGCTGAGCGCCGTTTGGTCCCTGTATGACCGGAGTCAGAGCTGTCAAGTCAGACCTGTTCCCGGTGCTTGTTGGCCTCCGCCAGGGCTGCCCTTTGTCACTGGTTCTGTTCACTGTATTTATGGACAGAATTTCTAAGCGGTTTGGGGACCACAGGATTTCATCTCTGCTGTTTGCGGACGATGTCGTCCTGCTGGCTCCAACAAACCAGGACCTGCAGCATGCACTGGGACGGTTTGCAGCCGAGTGTGAAGCGGCTGGGATGAGAATCAGCACCTCCAAATCCGAGGCCATGGTGCTCGACCGGAAAAAGGTGCCTTGCCCTCTGCAGGTGGGTGGAGAGGTCCTTCCTCAAGTGGAGGAGTTCAAGTATCTCGGGCTGTCGCTATATCGGACCGTTGTGGTAAAGAGGGAGCTGAGCCGAAAGGCAAAGCTCTCGATGTATCGGTCAATCTTCGTTCCCTCCCTCACCTATGGTCATGAGCTTTGGGTAATGACCGAAAGAACGAGATCGCGGATACAAGCGGTCGAACTTTCCTGTGCACGGTCAGCCATTTTGTTTTGTGTTAGCTTGTGCTGTAATTCCTCCAACACTACTAGAGGGCAGTGTAGGTATTGCTGTATGTGGACCCCAGGCCCCAATAAATCAGAATGAAGTATTATGTTTGTACAGCCCAAAATGTGATGTCCAAACAGGTGGACGGCAGGTCTTAGGAGGTTTTAAATATGTATTGAGGTTGTGGCCACAGAAGACTCCTGATTGGTCAGTTGTTCAAATTCATAACTGGACAATATCAAAATATAAACTCCTGGGTCAAAGATACTGCTTAACAATGGGTGTGTGTTACTGAGTTAGGAGTTTACATTTCAATTTAAATCAATAGGAGCCAGAGTCAAGGGCCCTCATTTATGAAACTTGCGTATAGACAAATCAGGGTGTAAATGAGGCGTACGCAGAAAATGTTACACTTTTCAGCATTTATCAATCTGGACGTGGGCGTACGGTACGCACAAAATATACGCCAAGTCTGGAGGTGGTGTACATTTTACACCCATCTCAACAACAATTACCATATTCAGACTTTCATTGAGCATCATGTTTCGAAATGTGAATTTGAAACATCTGAATCAGAAAAACTTTGATGGAAACAAGCAAACTTGGACTTAATCACAGATCATGAGGAGGACCCTCTTCTGTTTCTTAGTTTTCAAATCTGACTTGTGTGTGTTATTTTGATCTGTATGTTTTTAAATGTGAAGCGCTTTGTGATCCTGGTCTGTGAAAGGCTCTTTACAGATACACTTTACTTACTCACTAACCTAAACTACAGAGATGTGTGACCCATCTATTGCTTTGTAAATCAGTGGCAGGTCCTGCGCTGTGTAACTACGCATTTGTTTTGCCTCATTCACCTCTGACAAAGCAATGCACTTTTTCCTTAGTTTTGTGCATAAAGCCCCATAAACGCACCGATAGTCTCACTCAAAACGTTCTCAGCCACTGCCCTGCACTCTGCATGAAGCAGAGATAGAATGGCAACACGCTTATCTGTGGGAACTGGCTCAAGGGCAGTGGCTCTGAGGCAGTGTGCAGGTGTCAGGACAGGTCCCACCACATCACTGCTCAAATGTGGTGCGCGCCATTTTGACGTTTAGGATCCAGAGTTCCTCTGAAAGCAGCCAAGTCCCGGCACAGAGAACGACTACAGGAGCAGTTTGGTAACAACGATACTGCTTCTGTCTGGAGGGGCCTACGGGAGATCACCAACTACAAACCCAAAGCCCCCCCCTGTGCTGATGACCACAAGCTAGCTGACGATCTGAACTTATTTTACAGTCGCTTTGATGCTGCCCCTGACACCTCTCCCTCCCCCACCCCCCACTACTCTAACGACCCACCCATCAGCCCTGCCCCCAGCCTAACAATAGCCGCTAAAGAGATTAAACAACTCTTCCTGAGGCTGCACCCCCGCAAAGCTCCTGGCCCGGACCACGTGTCTCCGGCCACTCTGAGACACTGCGCCAGTGAGCTTACTCCTGTGTTCACTGACATTTTCAACACCTCTCTGCAGTCCTGCCATGTCCCGGCCTGCTTCAAATCCTCCATCATTGTCCCCGTCCCGAAGAAGCCCAGGATCACAGGACTCAATGACTACAGACCTGTAGCACTTACGTCTGTCGTCATGAAGTCATTTGAACGCCTGGTTCTCTCCCATCTCAAGTCCCTCACCTCCCCCCTCCTGGACCCCCTGCAGTTCGCCTACAGAGCCAACAGATCTGTAGACGACGCCATTAACCTGGCCCTCCACCACATCCTACAGCACCTGGACTCCCCGGGGACCTACGCCAGGGTCCTGTTCGTGGACTTCAGCTCTGCCTTCAACACAATCCTGCCATCCCTGCTCCAGGACAAGCTCTCCCAGCTCAACGTGCCCGATTCCACCTGCAGGTGGATCACTGACTTCCTGACGGACAGGAAGCAGCGAGTGCGTCTGGGGAAGAATGTCTCGGACTCTCGGATTATAAATACAGGAGCCCCACAGGGCTGTGTTCTTTCTCCCCTGCTCTTCTCCCTGTACACCAACCACTGCACCTCCAGCCACGACTCCGTGAAGCTGATCAAGTTCGCGGACGACACCACCCTCATTGGACTCATCTCCAACAACGATGAGTCCGCCTACAGGAGGGAGGTGGACCGGCTGGTGTCCTGGTGCAGTGGTAACAACCTGGAGCTGAACGCCCAGAAGACAGTGGAGATGATTGTGGACTTCAGGAAGAGCACTGTCCCCCCGCCCCCACCCTCCGTGATGGACTCCCCCATCACCTCTGTGGAGTCCTTCCGTTTCCTGGGCACCACCATCACCCAGGACCTCAAGTGGGAGCCGACCATCAGCTCCCTCATCAAGAAGGCCCAGCAGAGGATGTACTTCCTGCGGCAGCTCAGGAAAGCCAAGCTGCCTGCACAGATGTTGGTGCAGTTCTACACGGCCATCATCGAGTCCATCCTCACCTCCTCCATCACCGTGTGGTTCGCTGGAGCCACAGTCAGGGACAAACAGAGACTACAGCGCATCGTGCGCTCTGCAGAGGAAGTGATCGGCCGCAGCCTTCCATCGCTGCAGGACCTGTACGTCGCCCGAGCTCGAGGCCGGGCTGGTCGTATCACAGCCGACCCCTCTCACCCTGCACATGGACTATTCCAACCACTCCCCTCTCACCTGCACATGGACTATTCCAACCACTCCCCTCTCACCTGCACATGGACTATTCCAACCACTCCCCTCTCACCTGCACATGGACTATTCCAACCACTCCCCTCAGGCAGGAGGCTGCGGTCCATCAGGACTAGAACCTCCCGCCACAAGAACAGTTTCTTCCCCTCTGCTGTTGGACTCTTGAACACTTCTTAACCTGTCCCCCCGCCCTTTATAAAGTCACTTTACTGCCCATCATACGTCACTTTACTTCACTGTACTGCTGTCACCTTACATTGTGTGCACCATGTGCACTTGTATATTGTAAATAGTAACTGTAACTCTATTTTAAATTTAAATTTATTCTTTAGAAGTGTTTTTTATTCTTATTTTTATTACCTCTTTTTGACTGTTGCACTGAGCCAAAGCAATTTCCAAGTCTGTGACCTCCCGTTACTTACGTTGGCAATAAAAATGATTCTGATTCTGATTGTGAAATCACGAACACTTCCCAAAAGCTGCTCATATGCATCTTTCTCACAGAGATCGCTCAGACGCTTCACCTGGTTAATGATGACCACTGAGGCCGAGATATGATCATTCATTCATTCATTCATTCATCCATTCATTCATTTCTAAAGTTCAAGAGAGATGAGCGCTGCAGTGGGTCTAGACACCAGGGAAAAAACGTGTATATATAATATAGCGTTTATTTGCATAAATCTGCTTTTCAGATTTATGCAGCTAAAGTCTGGAACAGTCTTCCTGAGGATGTGAGACTGGCTGCCTCTCTGTCAATGTTCAAATCCATGTTAAAGACTTTTCTTTTTTCCTGTGCATACAACTAGAGAATTTTATCTTTTTAACACACCTTGTTATTTATTGTTGTAACTTTTTGTGTTTTTAACTATTTTATTGTTTTTAATTACTTGTGTGATTCTTATGTTTTTAAATTACTTATGTGATTTTAATGCTTTTTAATTACATATGTGTTTTTAATTGTATTTTAATGGTGATGATTTGTGCATTGTGTGGTGTGGACTGTGAGGCGCTTTGTGTTGCCCTGTGCAGGAAAAGCGCCCTATAAATAAAGATTGATTGATTGATTGATTGATTTATCTAATATAGCGTATATTTATTTTTAAACAAACTTGAATGAACTCAGGAGTGTGTAGCAAAGGCTTTTTGAGGCTTCCAAACAGTCTTCTTGGCCGACTTCCTGCTGACCTGTCGTAAAAACGGGACGTGATCAGGCGGTTTCTGAATATTTATAGGCAGGTCTTTCAAAAAAACGCTAGTTTTCACCACGGCATTTATGAACAGCCGCAGTTGCGTAGATCTGGGCGGATCTCTCACGTTCATAAATCCCACATTGGAATCTACACCAAAAAAATACACCCTTTTCTGGACACGTTTCATAAATGAGGGCCATAAACACATTGAGCTAGGGTGTTAGTGATCTCCATCTATGTACAGAATATGATCCTGTACTATTATCTCGAACAAGGTCCAGCCACAATTATCACTACATGCTGCTTATGGCCCTACTTTTCTTTTAAATACAGAAACTTCAAACACTGCTTCATATTTTCAGAACGTCCCAGCCCTTTTGCAAAAGTTTGTAACTCTGCACCAAAGTTAAGCGACTTAGTAATTCTCCTGTTTCTGGCCAAAACATGAATCCTAATTGTGTTGGTGAATTTGCACTGCAATAATTATTTCTGCAATTAAAACATCAGACTTTGCCAAAATATTGTTGCAGTAATGAATAACTAAGTAGTACATAACCCCCAAAAGGCAATTAATAGAATGTAGTGCTTAATTATGAGTGTGAATCTGACTGTACAGCGACTTGTAATTAATTGGGCAAGTCTTGATGTGGCCTATTTGCCAGTGTGTTGGTTGGAAGTGGAGCAGGCGGAGGGAACATTTTGTAGCGTATAAATATTCTCTTTAATTAAAAAAAGTCTCTGGTGGGCGGGTTCTTGTTTGACTGACAGAAGGCGGGGCTACAAAAAGGCACAGAAGGAGGGAGGCTTGGAAGTAATCTACAAATGACATTACCAAACTGTAAACACGATAATGGTCCTTTCTCCAAATGAGAGCATAGTCTTACCATTAACTATATGGTATAAAGATGACAATGCTCCATGAAGCCCAATAGGGCTCCTATTGCAGTGCCACACGTGTACCCTGCTTAAGCCAGTACATGCCCAGGCTCGTCTGAAGTTAGCTAGAGAGCATCTGGATGATCCAGGAGAGGATTGGGGGAATGTTCTGTGGTCAGATTAAACCAAAATAGAACTTTTTGGTTAAAACTCAACTTGCCGAGTTGCAGAACAATATAACTACTGTAAAACAGGGGGGTGGAAACATTATGCTTTGGGGCTGTTTTTATGTAAAGAGACCAGGACCATTGAGCTGTATAAAGGAAAGAATGAATGGTTCATGTATTGTGAGATTTTGACTGAAACCTTCCATCAGTAAGGGCATTAAAGATGAAACATGGCTGGGTCTTTCAGCATGACAATAATCCCAAACACACTGCCCAGGAATAATAATATAAAAAAGAATAACGAGCAAAATGATCCTACAGATCCTCTTGTGTCTAGTGAATGGCAGTGTAAATACAGGACAAGCATAAGGCTGCATAGAACGTTTAGTACAAAATAGATCTATAGACATTTTGAAATACAGCAATTTACATTGTGATATATCTCCCAAATTGAAACACCCTAAGAAGTATACAGTATTACCAGAGGTGGGACATTGACTCAAGGAATGGCGCTTTCACAATTGTTTCAGAATAGTTTTAAGTTTGGTTTGTTTAGGCTGGTGGGAAAATAAACCAGTTGATTTGGTTCACAGTAAAATAAAATCTTTTAATGATGCAGCACACAACATACTGAGTGTGGTTCTGAACCAGAGACCCAACAAAGCCTTTTTGTGGCCAACCCAAGGCACCTGTGCTATCTCTGTTAGATGGGATGGATTATCTCAGAACAGGAGAAGTGCTGTCTAACAAGATTTTGACCCATTTTGTGAAAGGACGCACCACTTTGTTTAGAATGCTTCAGTTGTACACAGCAGAATGGATAGCCGTCTGCCTGAGCTCAAGTCAAGACGTACATTTGGAACTGATCCATGCTCCTCGGCTCACAGGAACGCACCAGCCTCCACCACTTGTGACAGAATAAGCCGATTGGGTTGCGCTTCTTCTCGGAGGTCAGCGGTCACGGCTGTGTCCAGTATAAATATGTGTCTAATGGTGCGTCCGCCTTTCACCGCAGAGGAGTAAAGAATCCACAGAGAGTTACAGCAGTTTGAGAAGAGACAGTGTCAGACCTCAAAGGGTCGCTGCTTAAAAGATTATTGCATCTGGCTGCTGCATTCTGTGTGCCCAGGATCAGGGGATCAGCCTTTCACTGTATTATAACATTTCCCCTGCAGCCCTCACTAAAGTGTCGGAAAGTCAGTGTTTAATAATGCTTGTGTGAATGTCACGTCTCCAATTTTACTCATTTTTTTTCACCATTTGAACATAAAACAGGGATTTCAAACTTGAATCAGCTGAGGGTCGTGTCTGCATGAGGCTGGGCTGCATTAAGGGGTGTGTTTATTACATGTTTTCAATTTAAAAAGTATCTGACATTTTCTTTTAGTTTGATATGACAAATTAATCATTTCTGATTCAGAACCAATATACAGTATACCAGGGTGGCCCACATTTTATCAAACCAAGATCTACTCAACCATTGGATTCTTGTGGGGATGTTACAACTCACAATATCACATTTGGTTCGATTGATGATGAAGTATTTACGATACTGTCTTTATTCACACTTTGCTCGCAGGGAATTTAAAAAGGTCACATACATAGTCCACAATGTTTACAGTATGTTCTTGTGTAGTGTTTCTGTTATTGTAAATGTCACTTAAAACGGCTAAGGGCTGATATTATCAGAAGCATTGTTGGGAGTAATGTAATTGCTGTAGTGTATTACTTTTTGCTGTAACACAGTAATTTTATTACATTTGATTTATGGCACCACAAGATCAGCAGAGGAGTAAAACTGCCAGTATTAATGTAGTATGTTTTTGAAGTAACTTGCCAACACTGATCACAAACGCTCATATGTGTGTGTCATGTGTGTGTGTCATGTGTGTGTGTCATACTGTATGTGTGTGTCATATGTGTGTGCGTCATATGTGTGTGTCATGTGTGTGTGTCATGTGTGTGTGTCATGTGTGTGTGTCATACTGTATGTGTGTGTCATATGTGTGTGCGTCATATGTGTGTGTGTCATATGTGTGTGTGTCATGTGTGTGTGTCATGTGTGTGTGTGTCATATGTGTGTGTGTCATATGTGTGTGTGTCATGTGTGTGTGTCATATGTGTGTGTCATGTGTGTGTGTGTCATATGTGTGTGTGTCATATGTGTGTGTGTCATGTGTGTGTGTGTCATGTGTTTGTGTCATGTGTGTGTGTCATACTGTATGTGTTGTGTCATATGTGTGTGCGTCATATGTGTGTGTGTCATATGTGTGTGTGTCATGTGTGTGTGTCATGTGTGTGTGTGTCATATGTGTGTGTGTCATGTGTGTGTGTCATGTGTGTGTGTCATATGTGTGTGTGTCATGTGTGTGTGTGTCATATGTGTGTGTCATATGTGAGTGTCATGTGTGTGTGTCATGTGTGTGTGTCATATGTGTGTGTGTCATGTGTGTGTGTCATACGTGAGTGTCATGTGTGTGTGTCATGTGTGTGTGTCATATGTGTGTGTCATACTGTATGTGTGTGTCATATGTGTGTGTGTCATATGTGTGTGTGTCATGTGTGTGTGTTATATGTGTGTGTGTCATATGTGTGTGTCATATGTGTGTGTCATGTGTGTGTGTCATGTGTGTGTGTCATATGTGTGTGTGTCATATGTGTGTGTGTCATGTGTGTGTGTTATATGTGTGTGTGTCATATGTGTGTGTCATGTGTGTGTGTCATGTGTGTGTGTCATATGTGTGTGTGTCATATGTGTGTGTGTCATGTGTGTGTGTTATATGTGTGTGTGTTATATGTGTGTGTGTCATATGTGTGTGTCATGTGTGTGTGTCATACGTGAGTGTCATGTGTGTGTGTCATGTGTGTGTGTCATATGTGTGTGTCATACTGTATGTGTGTGTCATATGTGTGTGTGTCATATGTGTGTGTGTCATGTGTGTGTGTCATATGTGTGTGTCATATGTGTGTGTCATGTGTGTGTGTCATGTGTGTGTGTCATATGTGTGTGTGTCATATGTGTGTGTGTCATGTGTGTGTGTTATATGTGTGTGTGTCATATGTGTGTGTCATGTGTGTGTGTCATGTGTGTGTGTCATATGTGTGTGTGTCATATGTGTGTGTGTCATGTGTGTGTGTTATATGTGTGTGTGTTATATGTGTGTGTGTCATATGTGTGTGTCATATGTGTGTGTCATGTGTGTGTGTCATGTGTGTGTGTCATATGTGTGTGTGTCATATGTGCTAGTCACCCTGCCTGCTTTTCCAGCAAGGTGGGTACAACATTGCTCAAAACTAGTGTACACACCAAGACATGTATTTTTGGACAAAATTGAGAGAATGAATGACAATGATTGTTTTAATTGTTCTCATTATGAATTGTTATGAAAAGCAATTGATTCGCTACTTGCATATACCTGTTATGCCCTGGGGCTTGGGGGTATGCAGTAAAGTCACAAGCTGTGATAAATCTGCAGGAGGAATTTTGGTATGTGTGTGACTCCAGATGAGAAGCCATTTGACTTTTCAAAGTCAGTAAAGAAATGTAAGCTTTGGTTTAGTTCAATTTACGCTTTGAATGTTTATAGAATTCGATGCGTGCATTTTCACTTGAACATTTGTGACAACTTGGAGTCTTTTGTGGTAGTTTCTTTATCCTCTCTGACAGTAGCGCTGCCCATTCTTCTTGACAAAAAAGCCTCCAGTTACTGTAAATTAGAAGTATGCTGATTTTATTTACCTCTCTTTTCTGACTGATGCACCGAGACAAAGCATTTTCCCAGTCTGTGACTTCCATACTTTCATGGCAATCAAAATGATTCGGATTCTCTGATTCTGAGAAGAAAGATTATCATTAAGGATCTCCAACACAATGACATTTCTGAGATTGTATTGTATTTAGCAGTGTCAAACAGACATTATGGATCAAATATTAGTGATTTAATAGTAGTAAATATCATCAAAAGGTAGCTTACAGTCATAAAACATTATTACAACATGTTGATTGTATGGAGATAAACATCATAGCCTTTAAATTAATTGGATTACACAGAGAATGGTTGGACTCCAATGGTGCTTTTCCACAGTCACGGTACGGCACGGCACTACACGGCGCGACGCGGAGGGTGGGTGCTTTTCCTTTAAAACTAGTACCTCAAAGTATCTCCTCACCGTGGGAGGGTTTGTCATTTACACGCAACACGTAATTAGCAAAATTGGTGGGGTGCATGAATCTATTATAATATCGGTGATAGCTGGCTATTGCCTACAGGGGGCTCTACTTACCCCCTGCAGAGCTGGCTCCTAAAACCTTTTCAGGACACCGGGCGAGTGACAGACAAACAGCAAGTATTTATTAGAATATTCAGCACAGGATTCTAAATAAATAAATATACACACGACAACTTAAGTACAAGCGCAAAACAGAACGGCAACGCATGGAAGAGCAAGACACAGCACTCTAGCACAGGATGGAAGTTTTAGCTTAGCGTGCTATTGATAGTTAGAAGTAGCTAGCTCACTGTCTATCAGAATTAGAATCATTTTTATTGCCATGTAAGTAACAGGAAGTCACAAACTAGGAAATTGCTTTGGCTCAGTGCAACAGTCAGAAAAGAGGAAAAGAATAGAGTAAGGCATAATAAAATCAGCATACATTAAGGTAAACATTTTACAATTACTATATAACAAATTATATATATATATATATTATATATATATATACCTGTATATGTGCACAATATTATACACACAATATGCAGTAAGCAGTGCAATAAGGTAATAAGGTGACAGCAGTAAGGTGACTTTATAAAGCGCAGTAAGGTGACTTTATAAAGCGCAGTAAGGTGACTTTATAAAGCGCAGTAAGGTGACTTTATAACGCGCAGTAAGGTGACTTTATAAAGCGCAGTAAGGTGACGTTATAAAGGGCAGTAAGGTGACTTTATAAAGCGCAGTAAGGTGACTTTATAAAGCGCAGTAAGGTGACTTTATAAAGCGCAGTAAGGTGACTTTATAAAGCGCAGTAAGGTGACTTTATAAAGCGCAGTAAGGTGACGTTATAAAGCGCAGTAAGGTGACTTTATAAAGCGCAGTAAGGTGACTTTATAAAGCGCAGTAAGGTGACTTTATAAAGCGCAGTAAGGTGACTTTATAAAGCGCAGTAAGGTGACTTTATAAAGCGCAGTAAGGTGACTTTATAAAGCGCAGTAAGGTGACTTTATAAAGCGCAGTAAGGTGACTTTATAAAGCGCAGTAAGGTGACTTTATAAAGCGCAGTAAGGTGACTTTATAAAGCGCAGTAAGGTGACTTTATAAAGCGCAGTAAGGTGACTTTATAAAGCGCAGTAAGGTGACTTTATAAAGCGCAGTAAGGTGACTTTATAAAGCGCAGTAAGGTGACTTTAAAAGGGCGGTGGGACAGGTTATAAAGAGTCCAACAGCAGAGGGAAAGTTCTGGTCCGAATGGACCGTAGTCTCCTGCCCAATGGGAGAGGTTGGAACAGTCTATGTGCAGGGTGAGACGGGTCAGCAGTGATACGAACAGCCCGTTTAACAACAATCTCCCTGAAAACCTCTTTGTCTTGTGTTGTGCCGTCAAGCTCCCTTTGAATTCTTTCTTCGGCCACTAAAGACATTAACGTATGGACCTCGTCGACCCACCAGGGTCAATGACTTGTGGGGCTTTCTGTGCAATTGCATTTCTCTCGAGTTGGGAGGACTTGTTGTCGCACCTTAGTCGGAGGTCGCACTTATGACATTTCCAGTGACGACTCGTTGTCCAATCAGTGTAAGGCAGTCGACTGACAAAACTTTATAGTGTAGGTAGCTTCGGCATGCTTGCAACCACGGCCAAGGTGGTACTAAAAAAGTAACCTAACCCCAACCCTAATGGAAATACAAAAAAACTGCGCCGTTCCGTGCCGTACAGAGACTATGAAAAAGCACCACAACATCACAAGGGAAGTTCAGTTCTTGTGGCCATTCCCTGAGATCCACGCTTGACCATTTTTTGAGCTCACATATTATGCCTAGTTTTGCATAGCAGCTGCCTTTTCATTGTGGCTATGCTTAATAAATGCAAATATAAATTTAAACACAGTAATAAGTCTGCACAAAGTGGAAAATTATAGCTGTGTGCAAACCTGAATTGGCGGTTTCATTTGATTGTCTTTTGTGACTAATTGCTCTATATTATGAACAGGTGAACCGATAGGTTGCGCAGTCTCCAACAGCTACACAGCGAGGGGTGTAGTTGTACAAGCTGACAATTGGGGACATCAGTTTTTAATGCGTGGTGGAGCCAAGCTTTAGAATCTGTATTTTACCAAGAAAAATTGTGCCAGTCACCGGTGGATTATAGCCGTGTAATAGCAGTTTCCCAAACAGATGTCCGCATAAATGCCATAGTATTTCAAAGACGAGAGGAACGAGGGAACAAAGCAAGGGCATTTTAGGACAAGCTGGATGTGTCAAATGCGCCCCTGGAATGCTTAGGGATGTGAAAGTGGTTCTGTCAAAATTGTTATTGATTTAATTCCTGTAAAGTGATTTGTAATCATGTTTAAAGGGGACAAATCCCTATTCTGTTCTCTACTACGATCTTTGACCCCTGTGGCTCATGTATGTATGTATGTATGTATGTATGTATGTATGTATGTATGTATGTATGTATGTATGTATGTATGTATGTATGTATGTATGTATGTATGTATGCATGTATGTATGTATGTATGCATGTATGCATGTATGCATGTATGCATGTCAGAAAACTTGCAGCCACTGCGGCCCTTTCTGGACCAGCTTGAAGACCCCTGCTGTAGATGAACAATGCTAATGCTAATACTAATAGAAAAGTACTCATTGATGAAGTTTTGCTCAACCTCACTCTACCTGGATTAAAGCCAACCTTTATCCACTCATGACTCGTCCCACAAGAATTACTGCACACTGTGATACCTTAATCGATTTGTTACTAATGTAGTAAAACATAGAACATGATCAGTGGATTCATTGTAAATTATATTAGTGACCACTTGCCAGTCTTCACTCTGTGTGAAATGGGGGTGAAATCCCATAATAATCCAAACATATCAAATGAATACATTAGAGTGCAATCTGAACAGTCCATAAATGCTTTTAAACAGAGCTTGTAAGAACAAGAGATGTTACTCTATTATAAAAATACTCTTTTGAGACATTCATGTAATTATAAAATATTCACTGTCCTGTAATTCCACACAGATATATTCAGAGGAAAACGTTTGGTCCATGGATGACAAAGGAACTCATGAATGCATGCAAAAAGAAAAATCTGTTATATAAAAACTCCATCAGGAAAAGAACACCAGAGTCAGAAACTAACAAATATAATAAAAGAAATACTTTGATATTGTTTACATGTGTGTGTATGTGCTTGCATATGTATGGAAAATTAATCTGATATTATTACTAATTGTACAGATTGTGTGTGGGGTAAGTGCTAATGTTCTTTTTTGTTGTTGTTATTGTATGTCTTTATTGCCCATCCATCCATCCATTTTCTTCCCCTTAATCCATTTCTGGGTCAGGGGGGTGGCAGTCAGAGCTGCACCCAGTACACTTAGCACCAGCCCCTCACTGATCCTCCTGCAGGTGGTGAGTCCACAGGAGCTGAGATCTTTCAGTGGGAGCTTCAGGCAAAGTGGGGTTAAGTGTCTTGCCCAAGGACACAACGACAGTAGTCATCAGTGGGAGTCATGAAGTAGGTCTTATGGTGGGCTCGAACCCACAACCTTCAGGCCCAAAGGCCAATGCTCTACCAACTGAGCTACTGTCGTCTTTATTGTATGTTGCTCAAATAAATCAAATGAATAAATAAAAATAGTAGTAATAATAGTACATTATAGTACCCATAGAACGAGCAAAAATATCCTTAGGAAAAAAGCATTTTAAAAGAGACCTCTCTTGAAATGAGAAATAAATCCCAGCTGCACTTGAATTAATTGAAAAATGAAAACACATGACATTGACTAATACGGTTTAAAGACTCAATTCATAATTTAAAAAACATGTTTTATTTCATTGTTGCATTGCAGAGAGTGGGATTTGAATCAACAACCTTCCGTTTCAATTTGGATTGTAAGTAAGCAACTTCTGAGAAATTGCTGTCACAAAACATAATCGCACGCTGACTTGATAGACTGTTTGGACTCTGAAGGCCTGTAATTAAATTTGGGCCATTGAAAAATGTTGTTTGCGTGTGGGCTCAGAGCTGTCACCTGGGATGCCTTCATTGTGGGAGCGATCGTAACTGAAGTCTACGGGACGGGCTAATCAGGAGGGAGCCACATGTGCGCCTGCAGCTGTCCTCCAAATGACTACCTGTCGCACGATATGCACCAAATATCCCAGACGGGGAAAGAAAATACACCACGGGAAATCAAGACGATCTCATAGAGGACATATTATGATTTTGCTTTAATTCAAATAGTAAAATTGGATAAACTGTTCATTTAAAGAAGAAAAATGACATTGCATTATTTTAGGAGGTGAAAGTGAACATGAATTTCATGTTTTTGACACACTTACTATTCTAGTTTTCTGGCAAAAATCTTGGGATGCTTTTCTTGTTTACCCAACCCAATAAACTTGACCTTGCCATTGAATTTATATTAATCTAAACAAGTAATAGATATTGCATTTTACCTTATTATTAAATATATATGTATACTGTAATATAAACCTTTTTATATGGTTATGTGGTCGGTATCGGGGCCCCCAGGGACTTTGTTGCCTGGGGCCCCGGGGTACCCTTGGAACGCCACTGCGCAAACCTACTCTCTAGTCAAGAGTGCAACTTGAATAAGAATATGCAGTCACTCACTAATGCTATGGTCTGCCATATCCCCACATAACCACCAGGGGGAGGTGTAGAAATAGTTTTTTTTCTTGCCAAATTTGAATATTACCGACAGCAAACACAGACATGTGATTGTAAAGAACAGAATTTCACTTATATTTTGGAACAGTGTCACATTAATCAGATTTTTTATATAAAAAAGAGCCTCACTCAAGAGCCTGTCTAATAAGATAAAGACAGCATTGTCGTCTGAATTGTATTTATGAATGTGGTCTGAATTTATTGAACTTGAAATTAAGGTACTCCAGTGGAAGGCCCAAATACTTTAGAACAGGGGACTCAAACCCAATCCACCCGGGGGCCACATGAGGTCAAGTCTGGGTAAAGCTGGGCAGCATTATGGGATGTGAACTTTGGAGCAAACAAATCTATGCACACGCAGAGAAAGAATCAAACCATTAAAATTGCACACGCTATTTTATTTTACACAAACAGTTTAGCAGCTGGATCAATATATATCTAGGCAAGGCAAGTTTATTTATATAGTACAATTCATACACAAGGCAACTCAAAGTCCTGCACAAGAAAGCATTAAAAACAAATAATCACAGTACATTAAAAAGAAAGATAAAAATATAAAATCCCTCAGTTGTAGCACAGTTAAACAGAACTGTCTTTAACCTGGTTTTAAACATTGTCAGAGAGGAGGCCTGTCTCACATCTTCAGGAAGACTGCTCCAGATTTTAGCAGCATGAATCTGAAAAGCAGCCTCCCCATGTTTAGTTCTGACTCTGGGCACTAACAGGAGTCCAGTCCCTGTGCTCCTCAGAGTCCCAGCAGGAGTCCAGTCCCTGTGCTCCTCAGAGTCCCAGCAGGAGTCCAGTCCCTGTGCTCCTCAGAGTCCCAGCAGGAGTCCAGTCCCTGTGCTCCTCAGAGTCCCAGCAGGAGTCCAGTCCCTGTGCTCCTCAGAGTCCCAGCAGGAGGCCAGTCCCTGTGCTCCTCAGAGTCCCAGCAGGAGTCCAGTCCCTGTGCTCCTCAGAGTCCCAGCAGGAGTCCAGTCCCTGTGCTCCTCAGAGTCCCAGCAGGAGTCCAGTCCCTGTGCTCCTCAGAGTCCCAGCAAGAGTCCAGTCCCTGTGCTCCTCAGAGTCCCAGCAGGAGGCCAGTCCCTGTGCTCCTCAGAGTCCCAGCAGGAGTCCAGTCCCTGTGCTCATCAGAGTCCCAGCAGGAGTCCAGTCCCTGTGCTCCTCAGAGTCCCAGCAGGAGTCCAGTCCCTGTGCTCCTCAGAGTCCCAGCAGGAGTCCAGTCCCTGTGCTCCTCAGAGTCCCAGCAGGAGTCCAGTCCCTGTGCTCATCAGAGTCCCAGCAGGAGTCCAGTCCCTGTGCTCCTCAGAGTCCCAGCAGGAGGCCAGTCCCTATGCTCCTCAGAGTCCCAGCAGGAGTCCAGTCCCTGTGCTCCTCAGAGTCCCAGCAGGAGGCCAGTCCCTGTGCTCCTCAGAGTCCCAGCAGGAGTCCAGTCCCTGTGCTCCTCAGAGTCCGGGCTGGTTCATATGGGACTAACATGTCACTAATATATTCTGGTGCGAGGCCATGGAGAGACTTGTAACAAGCAGAGCTGTTTTAAAGTCTATTCTCTGAGCCACAGGAAGCCAGTGCAGAGACCTGAGAACTGGACTAATGTGGTCGCGTCTTTCATTCTGACAGAAGACATGTTTTATTGTCGATGGTAGAGACAGCACGAACAACAGATACAATAGAATGCAAGTGTATTATACAGAGCGTTGGCATGGAGACCTCCAATCAGCAGCTGCCACAGTGCCATGTAGCTTGGCCTTCAGATAGACACAACAAGGGAAAAGTACAGGCTTCTGCACATTGATAGAATGATGAGTTTAACTTTAACAAAAGTTGCTTCAAAGTGTTATGAAATCTCACAATCATTATGGTAGAACTGTGACAAATGTAAACAATAAAAAAACACACCTTGTCGTGTTAGGAAAAATGTTCAGGATGTAAAAAGATAAAGTATTGTATGAAATCAGATTGACAGATTTTGGTTTTGAACGAGTTCAACAGTTTTGTATGTGATGACCAAAGCCATGAAATGAGCTTTAGTTTTACAGGGAGAAACTATTCAGTCGTGATAAGTTTTATTTTGACTAACAGGACAGAAGCAAATGACAATATTTATTTTTACCAACCGTAATTGACAGGGCCAAGCCAAAGTAGCCCTGTATATTCTCTGGGTCAGTCTTAGAAACATTAAGTTTCCCCTCTGGTTCACAGTGTGTGCGGCACGGTGGCTGAGTGGATAGCACTCTCGCTTCTTGACACGAAGGTCCTGGGTTCGAATCCCGGTCGGGACAGGGCCTTTCTGTGTGGAATTGGCATGTTCTCTGTGTCTGCATAGGTTTCCTCTGGGTGCTCCGGTTTCCCCTACCCAAGTGTCCTTGGTCCATAAAATGCGCTATATAAATAAACATCATGATCTTTTAATGTGGGGGCTAATTTAAACTCAAAATAGTAAGTTATTGTAGGGGACAGTAATCTGAACTTAAAAAAGTAAGTTTTTACAGACTTGAAATTTCCAGTAACTTGAATTTAAACACTTAGTTGGCAGAACTTGGAAAACTTAACTGACACAACTTAATAAGTGTAGTTCTTCAAAACTTGAAGAATTAAGTTAATGCCTTCAACTCAAAAATCCTTCGCAGCTGGTTGCTTTGAAATTTTGAGTTGAACTAACTTTTTCTTTTTTACAGTGTGCATGGACCAGAAGTCCAATTAAAATAATGGACAATTGCTCCTGCAGCCCTGAACAGGACATGCGAGGTGCGCGGGTCGGCCCGAAACCCGCAGTCAACCCGCGGGTCCCGCGGTTTCGGGCGGGTTGGATGCCTCAAAAATATGAGTCATGTCAGGTGCGGGTGGGTCGGGTCAGAAAGCTCCTGATCCCTATATAATATTATATATGTGAGCCACGGTATGGGAGTCCCTTGAGTACATTTGCAATCGCGCAGGGAGGCTGTTAAACAAAAAAATCATGCTGATAATCATCTATAATATTAACAATAGAGAGAAAGTATGTCTTTGGGCTCCTAGAACAGAGACAAAAACAGGAAAACCAAGAACCAAGTGTTGGAAAGTTTGGTATTGACTGGTTTGGTTTTTGTTTGACTTTTTATAAATATCATAAAATCATGAAGGTATTTGGACCAAATACTTAATTTGATTGAATATGCGTTAGATCCAATTTCTATGAATTTCTATAAACAACATTTGTCCAGCTGTTTGGATTGGAACAAAAGTGGCCAAAAAGTAACAACCCTTTGTATTGTAGACTGGGTTTACTAATACTGTTTATGGTAAATGGTGTGGTTGTTTTGTTGATAATACTAGCTTTAGAACGATGTATGACATATTTGAACAGACTCTCGGTGGGGACCGCACTGACAGTACAGATTGATATCCACTAGGGGGCCACCAAATACCTTTTTGCATGTTCGCAACCACGGCTTTAGAAAGTCAATTTATTTGACCATTCTTCCTATGAAAACAGCTGACACTCTGCCGGATTGCAAACATCCACAGAAGTTGATCCTAAGCAGCCGGAAAGTATACTGCTCTGAGATGCGCGCAACATTTGACCATGATTAAAATCTCCGAAGTCTATTCATCAAACGACATCTTCTCCATTGCACGTTTGACGGTCGGACATAGACGCATGGACATATTCCAAGCAAAAATCCTCGTGCAATATTCATGCGGGTGGATCGCAGCGGCGGATAGTGCGCGTCGCGTGGGCTTCCAAAGCACATTAATATTCCATAGTGAACGTAAGCGGCTGGAGCTCCGTCTTTGAAGCGCATCATGTAAACAGCATGGTTCACTTGCGAGAGCCTAAACGTGAGCAGAGCTGGAGAAATGTGGACGCCGTGGCCCGAAATGCTAATCACCACATGTTTTCTAAAATGATATGGTTTAACAAAGAGGCATTGTCAAACGTCTAAATGTGTTGAGCAAGATGTGATATTTTAAGTGCAAATTGAATGAGAAAATGGTATGTTTGGCGCTGTTACCTGCCAGGCCCACTCAAACACTCTCTATTAGGGATTTTATGCAAAGGGGATGTATTCTCCAAAATGCAGAAAGGTTCCACAACATGTTCCATCATCAAAAACAAACCCGGAGTTATTTTTGTTCATCCTTAATATTATCAGTACCCGTCACAAACACATCCCCTTGCCCCGTTGTGTCTAAATGCTCTTGCTTTTAACTTTTGATGAATCCTTATGCTTTAACTTTGTCTTTTAAAATCTAAATATTGCCTTTAATTTAGTAATGGCAATTTCTCTAATGATTTTGTGTTCTTTACAACCACGTAGATATATTTGACGGTTTATGTTTTTAAAGAAAAATCGATTCTCTGGTGGTGGAAGGGGATATTTGTCATCTTTTTTTAGACAGATAGATATAGATTCTTCATTGATCCCTAGTAGAAGAAATTAAGGTGTCCAGTAGCAGCAAAAAATTTATAAAAAATAGAAATAAAATTGAACTGAAAAAATGGATAATTCTAAAAACAAAAGTTATACATGTTTATCCATTTATTTTCTATTTTGCTAATTTTTTGTCACATTTGAAAACATAAAAATTCAAAGTAAATAGTATCTTAAGGGAGAAAAAGTAATCCTATTCGATGGTGTGTGCGTTGTTAGAGCTTCACTCACGCAGTTTGTGGGTGAATCTCCACAGCTTGTTACGTAGTCATTATGCAAAGTGTTGTCCCCTGTGTGTAGTTTTATGTCTTCTACATCTACTCACATGTAAGCAATATGAAACAGGTGTTTATACTACCGTCTAAGTTCATGGCATATTTGGTTGGATTTTTCACACTGAACACACTTGGCAAAAGTAATATTATGAGGCAGGTTAAATGTCAAAGTGTTCTGACCAGTGGGGGCGGGTTCCGGCTCAAAAACGTCCAAAATGACGTGCGCTGACATGCTGCAATACCACCCTGGGCCTGTGGGGGTGCACCCGGAATAAGAATTAGCCAATGCTAATGTACAGCATTGGCTAATTCTCTCGAAAACGGCTTAACGGGACGGTCCAAAAGTTGGCTACGTTCCACACGTGTGTCAATGCTGTATTTTTTTGGACCAGTCTAGTTTAGTCGCTGTGGAATCTAAAGCCACTCGTTAAATGAATGGGGCTCGTGCACAAATGAGTTATTTCACATTTTCCAGCCCCCGCGGCTATTTTGAAACTGCCCATAGACGGCGAAAGTGGTGGCACATTAGTTTCAACAGCAGAGATAGGCGAGACTTTGTCAGTTCATATTTTCAGTCTATGGTTCTGACATAACAGCCCATGTCACTCTGAGTGTAAGGAAGAGGAAAATGGGAAAACTGGGGCTTTGAGAAAAAAAAAAGTTATTTATCTTCAGTGGGTAATGAACCTGAAGATTAAGAATACCACAACATGTCACATGAACAGGGGTTTAGGATTATAAAAACATATATACTGTTTTATGAAGGAGATTATTCAATACATATTTTAAGTTGTTCTCTCTTATGGTGAGAAGCCTACATTAAAACAATATTATCACTCTGCATATGTTTTTAGAACCTGAGATGTGAATTAACAGTCATACATAACGCTGACTGTGTATCTTCTGTTAATTAAAAACTATCCCCCAATTAGTGTACTGCTAATGAGAAAAAGCAGAGGAATGCTCATTAATAGAGGCTAACAGAATTCATTAGCTGATGCACAAAAGGTAAAGACTTGACCCTGATGATGGCGGTTGGTAGTGTTCAGCATTTGGCAAAAAGAGCTGACTCAGAAAAGCGAAGGGCGTGGTTTATAATAAAAAGAAAATAGGTTCCACTACAAAACACGACACCACCACAACAATCCCATTTGCGTCTCTAAAATGTGCAAGAAGCAAGATTGGATTAACAGATCTCAGATTTGGCATGCATGAACTGGCGTCATATTCACGAATCCACCTGGCACATGTCAGAAAGTGCGTGAGAATCTGACCCACACCCCCTGCCGCCAATGTGCCCTTGAACCCAACACCCCTGCTGTGTGTGGCACCGAGGCAGGATTCCACATGCATACAAAGTCCCATCCAACAGCCACGCCAGGTTGTATGTCCTGCAGGTAATTCTGACTGTTCTGAGTTACATTTACCTGCATGTGTGATCTACAATATTAAAGAGCTTTAAATACAGGCGTGAATTGGTGTAAGAAAATTAATTTGCTAATGATGTAACTATACTGTATCTACACACATGTATACAGATAATTTCTCATTATTTCAAGCAAGAACGTTATTTTATTATTATTATTATTACGAATCATCTTCAAAGCAATGAACTAAGCAAGACCTACAATATCATCCATCTTTATTCATCAGCTTTTTCCAGAGGCAGGAGTCAGAGCCCATGTTTGGTGTTTCTGGGACTACTGTATCCCAGAAACACCAAATCTCAGTGTATCGTTTGTCCAACTTTACTTCAGCACAACAGTACGATACAGCATCACCGCATCAGTCTGTCAAAGCCACGCTCCATCCTTCCCTCACTTGTGGACAAGACCCTGAGATACTGGAAGTCCTCCATTTCAGCAGAGTCCTCGGCACCTGGACAGCACATTCTCTGTGCAAGCACCATGACCTCGGACTTGGAGTTGCTGATCTTCGTCCCATTCTGCAGCAGAGATAAAATCCTGTGGTCCCCAAACTGGACTCCCTATGGCGGTTCATACAACAGTGAACAAAACCTGTGACATACACTGGGCATGGAGAATCAAGTAAATCATTTTGAACTGGCCAAAGTGCTGAAATAAAGGCCCTCTAGCAGAGTATTTTGTAAAATTCAGCTCTTGTCCACACAGAGCCAGTAGATCCGAATACTGAAACCAGGTCCCAGAGCGGAGAAGTTAGAAACCGCTGTATACGAACTCTATGTTTCCATTAAATAGTGAAAATCAGAATCAGAATCATTTTTATTGCCACGTAAGTAACAGGAGGTCACAGACTTGGAAATTGCTTTGGCTCAGTGCAACAGTCAGAAAGAGATAATAAAAATAAGAATAAAAAACAATTATCTCTTAAATTAAATGTTCAACACAATGACACCACCACTGCAGTCAGTCTGTGTAATGCACTGATCTGAAACATGATTTACTGCAGGATCATTGTTGACACATTTTTCATGAAGAAAATATATAAATATATCCACCAGTGAGTTATTCATATATGTTTGATGAATAGTCCATGCAAACTGTTTCTTCTCATTTTAATCAACCCTGAAAAATCTTCATTTAATCTCTTCACCAACTGAATAGTGTAGTTAGGGTTTAAGCTTTAGCAATGCTGTTTTGGTATTTTTTAATAGGAGGGGTGTGTTTCCTTTGTCTGATTTGGTGCAGCCTGTCTCAGCCTCACAGCACCGCCAAGAACAATATCCTGTATTCAATCATCAAAAAACAGGTTTATGTAAAGGATACCCTGCCAAGGCCACGGCCCGCCTTCCTATCATCCCATCTCAACACAGCTCAATCCATCCTGTGGTTTTGGTTTATCTAATGTTGCTGATGCATAACTGTCCATGCTTCTGACCTTTTGAAACGCGTTAATTACTGAATTTGGTGTGTTATCATTGTACAGAAATGATAGTCAAAAAAACTGCAAGCCAAGTGTCCCGCCACCAAATATTCTTGAATCTATAAGAAGAGTCTGAAATCCAATCTTTGATATTTTTGTAGTGCACAATCCCAGAAAGGTCTGCGACGTATGTTACCGCTGAACAGGCTCTTGGGAGGAGATAAAAGACCGATCCCAACATTGTTTATTGGGAAGCGCGGGCCACATAAATCATGCAGGCAGAAAATGGAGGCCATAACTCACCTTTGGCTTTGCTTTTTGTCCCAGCCACTGATAGCATGAGGAGGAGAGGGAGAGAGAAACACGTTAGTGCTGGAGCAACGCTGATAGCATGATAATTGTTAGTGCCATGTACGACATTGCAGCTCCGAGCGAATGTGTGTGCAAAAACGGTTTATGGAAAGTGAGCAATGATGAAGCATGCATTTGTGTTTTTTATTTATGAAAATTCAGAGTGTTCACTCCCCAGACACCTGGAGAGTGGACGGATGGTGATTGTGTAGCATAGCACTGATAATTAAACTTCTATTAAAGGATGCAATAGCGAACTATCTGAATGACGTCACTAAGACCCGCCCCCGCCGCCTGTCAGGTCCCGCCCACATGTTTCGGACAAACACTGCCCAAATGAATCAAATACCACTAGTCACTTTAGACGAAAATGAAATACCAGGAGCAAAATTCTACCATCAAACCATCAGGACCATAGTTAGACCAGTTATAACGTTGGCTTGAATGTCGTGGTCTGTAACTGGTAGAAAGTTTGAGTTGATAAAAAGGTAATGGTGAGGATTATGCTAACATTATCCTGTCATTTAAATTCAATGCTAGCGCCTTCTTTATTTATTTTGCTGTGATTAACTTTCATTTATCAAATGTTTGTTTTTGCACTGTCCACTTTGTAATTAGTTTGATCATTAGTTAGTTACAGTCAGCTGATATTATAATAGATCCATGGGTCACACGGGCTACACCACTGTCTCTGAGAGAAACTATCAGAGCAACACTCAGTAAACACTAATGACAATCGACACATGTAAATGTTAATGGGAGAATATATTATACACACAGTCGTAACACACGTGCACAGAGGTTTTCAGAAGTATCTGTTCAGGTTTTCATGACAAAAATACTTTTTAATGCTAGGTTAACTAGCCTCACTGTTACTCGCCTGCCACGGGAAAACCTTTGAACTATTTTCTTTGCACTCATTAAATAAACCTTTGGGCATTAATAAAAGTAACTGAAGTTATTTTTTGTGTGTTCAGTTGGTACAAAGCCGTATAATAAGCGGACCCCGACGCGCTTCTTATTTTCCGATAGTCACAAAGTTGAAAAAATCCCTCTCATCTTTCTTCAGGTGTGAGAATTGTAAACTTTCTGGATTAGGACAAACAATACTAATATGGATTGATGGGGTAAATGGTATAAAGAGAAAGTTTGTGCTAATTACATTCAGAAGAGCTCAGACGGACCTGAGACAGCGGTCCAGACGGTCCAGGTCCAGGTCCAGGTCCAGTCCCAGCTAAACGTAGCTAGGACTGGACCTGGAGGCTCCACAGTTGGTCCAGCTTCACAGACCAAGTGTTTTGAACAAATATGAGTCCTTTTTAACATTTTCATGAGAGAAATTCTGCCGACCACAAGCACGAACCCACCTCTTGCACTTGTCCTGGTCTGGTCCTGGTCCTGGTCCTGGTCTGGTCCTGGTCTGATCTGGTCCTGGCCTGGTCTTGGTCTGGTCCCATGTTGTGGTTTAACGAACGGGTTGAATGTTACTTTCATATAGTCCTTTTCAGAGTATCTGAAATCGCTCCGACAAGCACCATAACTGCAGTGTTTTGTTGTCACCATGAATTAATGATTTAGCCCAAATAAATACAC
>OZ035832.1:1545213-1702713 GCA_964034765.1 Knipowitschia caucasica
ATAATAATGATACCATTCTATTCTGTGTGCTGTCTGGACGTGGCCTTGAAACAGAGTGCTGTACTTGAAGTGTCTCCTTTGTGAAAGGCGGACAGTGGAACCAGCTGGTTCAGACGAGTGAATTTATCTGTATTCAACACAAGGACAGGGCCATTGTGCGCCAAGCCTGAGAACGAAACGCTTTTACTTGAATCTTTAATCTAATGCATGTCACAAGTTTGCTGCTTGATATAACTCAGATGGTTATTCTAATATTGAAAGTAATATTAGAGTAGGGACAAAACTTGAGTCTGTCTAAGCCATAAACACACAGAAGACCAGATGATGCCCAAATAACACTGAGCACAAACCATTCATTTGAATACGGCGCCATCTTGGATCACCGGGGCTTGATACCAACACATCTTTCACAAGTATAATGCTGTTATTGAATTACTGAAGATAATTGAATATTTTTTTGGACAATTGGATCCAGCTTTTGATGATGACATTTGACGTAAATTGGGAAAAGTCCATTTCCCCATGGTTATTCCAACATTGACCCACTATCCCCTGTCCATGAGTGTGTTGCTTGGAGCGATTCTGAAAAGTGAGTGACAGCAGCACGGATACAAAGAAAACCGGTTGTAGTATTTACCTCTCAGTCAGTCAACATTGTCGTCCTGTCTGCACACTGCACCTGTCAATTACAGCACTGTCAGACTGCGGCGCTCCTTCATAGATGTTACATTACACTGCTGTTGGAGCCTTGACACACCTGGCAATACATATTCTTAAAGTACGTGCCCAGAGCCGAATCAAACAGATCGGATCATGTCAGAGAAATAGACAACTTGAGTAAAGTGGAAAGGAGAAGTGGGGCAACCCTTACCAACACCAATTAGGGATGGATTCAACTTGAAACATATTGATCAACCTTTGACAAAACCAATGCTCCTCAACTTAGCTTAGGTGAATTTTACAGAATTACGGACACACACTGCATTGTGACGACCTCTGATGTTGGTTTAAAAAAGAAGCACTGAGTTCTGAGTTCAAATATCTGAAATATTCTTTTTCACTTTATGGTTGTTTGATAACTATCATAGAATTAACTCTATATTGGTCGATGTAAGTTTTGGCTAACATCTGTTTACATTAAAAATTAAGCTAAACTAAGACAGCCACGTTTGAATTATAAGCAATTGTGTATAACATGTTTTTAAATGTAATATCATGAGCATTGGAAAGACATGTGTTTCTTTTGTGAAGGATACTGTATCAAACTATCCATCCATCCATCTTCTTCCCCTTTACCCATTTCTGGGTTAGGGGGGTGGCAGTCAGAGCTCCACCCAGTCCACAGAGCCCCAGCCCCTCACTGATCCTCCTGCAGGAGTCCACAGGAGTCAGATCTTTCAGCGGGGGCTTCAGGCAAATTGGGGTGTCTTGCCCAAGGACACAACAACGGCAGTGGGAGTCGTGAAGTAGGTCTTGAGTTGGCCTTGAACCCATGACCTTCTTGCCTAAAGGCCAATACTCTACCAACTGAGCCATGGCACAAACAAAGCAAATGTAATTGTTGCATTTCGTTGCAGCCAGCCTGAAAAACAAATCTATCCCATTTATTCTGTATACCATAACATCTTACAAAGCCTACGTTTGTTGTTGAATTGCTTCTTACGGCTCTGTATTAGCTTACAAACTCTTATCTGATGTAAAAGTGGGCTGACCGCACAACTAGCAAGAAGCGAGAAACTCCCGGCAAATGCATTGTTTGTGCCATTCATTAATCTTGCCGCGCACTCCCCACTCTCTCCGATGTGGACGTTATTAATCTTCCCCTGCCTTTAAATGCAACGCCGCTGTCCGAGCCGCCGCACCTCGATAAGATTCCCTGCCTTTTTCCGCGGATGGGAAATGGCGACGGGCGCACGGCAGGCATATCAATACATCCTATCTGAAAATAACACTTTGACATTCCGAAGGGGGGACTTTGGCCAAAAAATCAATATCGGCGCACATAAGAACACACTCCTCCGTCGGAATGCCAATACCGCCGGTCATTTATCACCCGGGCTCAAAGTGTGAGTCTGTGTTTATTGTCCCAAATTCGGCAGACGAAGAGCGCATACAGATTTGGACTTACTGGAATGATACTGAGAAACTGCGCAATAAAGTGTTTCAAAGATTTTGTAGCCCAAAGATCGCTATTGGCTGTGTGTGGTCCATTTATATTCACTGCCTTTGCCTCAAGGCTTCAGTAACACACAGCCGTTTTGGTAATGGTCAGTGAATTATTTAGCGTGCGAGGTAGAATTGCGCTTCAGAATTAAAGATGGTAAGTTTGGTGAGGCCGAGAGGGTTATTTTAGCGCTTGGTGTTCTCTGCACACAGATACATGAATGATTTCTTAATATGCAATGTTTACTTTTATGTTAACCATGTTCTAATTTTTTGTACTCCTTCTATTTTACTTCTATTCATCTATGTTGGAGTAATCTTTTCTCTCATTATGACACCATTATGTCTTTAATGACTGTGTAATAAATCCATAAAGTCTGCATTATTCAATTGTTATCCATATTTTTCTAAAGTCATAAGCTCCATAAGTCAAGGGCACCATGCTGATCAAAATATCCCCAATACAATCATCATTTTACTGAATCACTTTTAACAAACATAGCTCCTAAAGATCACAAATTTATGAAAATACAGAAATTGTGAGTTTATTACAATCAAATATTTGTAGATTTGCTTTAAATCTTTATCATTTGTTGTGTTGACATCGTTTGCCTTTGAGCCCCCCTGGACCCCACTTTAGAAACCATTTGGCTCACTATACACGCAATGTGTTTCCCCTTGGTATACCACCACCAAGTCAGAGGCCAGGACTGGAAAGGCTTGATTTTGACCAACTTCATGTGATCTGGTTTATTTTTAAACCCTTTAGGTGCCAAAGTAGAAAACCTATGCTTACACTGGAAGAATGTGCAAACTCAAACTCTAAGTGCCCACTGTGCCGCCAAGAAATGTTACTATTATACGTTTGGTTCTGTTGACAGTGGTCCTCTAACTCTTAAAGTCACCACCTTTTGTCCGTTTCACATATTTCTGAAACAACACTGGCGCCTAAAGGGTATACACGGCTTCTGACTTTCAGCTTTGAAAATCTACCAAGACACAGGAAGAACGTGCAAACAAAAAGCCTCAGGCAGCCTGGGAGTCAAACATGCAACTCTTTTGTCATGTGATATAGCTTGTATATCTGTGAGAACATACGACAGTCATAATTTAGTTAACACAAATGTATACTTGATATACGTGATAAAATAAAATAAAAACCTACAACCTTCATTTTTCATGTCTATACATTTTAGAATGCTGAAGACAGTGAATGCAAACGAAACATTGATCTATCTACCTATAGCCATAAACCGCTTCCTGCGAGGAGGTTGGTTGACTATTGGAAGAAGTTCCTTTCACATCGAAACATTGATCTAGCTACGAAATTGAAAAGTGCTGATAGCATTTGTGCATTCTGAGTCACATCTCGCTGTGCACACTTTTCCCCCTTTTCATTTTAAGCATATGTTTCTATATCCAGCTAAAAAAAACTCCAGGCCAACTATTTATCATCTGAACTCTTATAGAGGAGTGGGACACATGGGCAGAGCACCAGTCCGGGTCCCCGTGGTGATTAGTTTAACCCAGCGCTGAGGGCCTCGTCTGGGTCCACCGTCAGAGCTTGGCCCTGCTCCCTGCTCCGGTCGTGGGATGGGTCAAGCGCTCCTCATCTGCACTGTCACCGCGGCAGCCCTCGTGGGACCGTCCTGCTGTAAGTAAGCCAGGCGCCCAGGCCCTTTCATCATATTCAGCTCACGCACTCACGCTCTGGTGGCAGCACACACTAATGGGGTCCGTGGGAAGGCGGCCACGCTGCAGCAGTCTGGACAGCAGTGAGGGCCATGGGTACTAGTGGCCCTAAAAAACCTGTGGACAGCATGCCAGGTGGTTGTCCCCGGGCCAGCAGATGCCTGTCCGTCAAGAGAAGATCCGTGTGGATGGCTTCTCACATCCAATCATTTGGAAAGAGTGTGTGTCAGAAAAAGCTGATCTAAAGATGTGAAGGGCCAGAAATCAGAATCAGAATCATTTTTTTGCCATGTCATTTTTTTTTGACAGGAAGTCACAGACAAGGAAATTGCTTTGGCTCTCGGTGCCATAGCAAAGCAAAAGAAGAACATGAATCAGGCATAATAAAACATTTTTAAAGTAGAACATTTCCTAAAATATAAAAAATTAAAAAGTAAAATTATTACATGTATGTGAAAACTAGTGATAGAACCTGCAGTTTGAAAGCACCCCAGCTTTAATACCAGACTGAGAAAATAAGAAACACATTTCAAACGCACACGTGTGCCATTTATATAATTGACAGAGGAAAGAGGGATTCTGACAGAGTTCACATGTTTGCGTCTAAATAGATCTGCAGTAAATTCTGTATATAATGCTACATCTTGGGACTTGCTTTTTCCCATTGAGTGTTTACTATTGTCTTATGCCCTTGTCTTCAGAAGAGGAGCTGTGCATGTGCCGACCCAGTGGACACACATAACCTCCACTCTACTGCACTGTTTTCTCTTTAGACCAAATACTAGGTGTTATGTGGACGTGAGCTGCAGGAAAAAATTGCATCATTGATCGTATAAATGTTTTTAAATGCCTGAGTAATTTCTACACTTCAAGCAACCCTGGGCTAATCCCACTGTGTATAGCAACATTTGTTAGGAAGACGGACACGGCCATTTAGAAGCACAGGCCTAATTAATGCTCATAGCTACCATCCCCATAGATTCCATACACAGTCATCATGTCAATCACAGTAGATCAGCAAACAATGTGTACAGGCAAAATACAATCTCAGCAGTATTAGATTCATGTAGCCTGAATCTGATCTCAGTCTTTCTGATAATGTGGGACATGTTTATGTTGTTGGTAGCAACGGCCGAGTTTCTAAGCGCCAATCAGAAGCGGCGCTGGTCTTTCCCCACTCGTGCTACTTGCCAGTTAAAGCCAAATCAGACAACAGAAGTCTCCTGATTGGTCAGTTGTCAAAGACATTATGGAGCTCGCCTCTCTCCCGCCTGGAGCATGGTGCGGCGAGGGCCGTTTAACGCCGCTTGCAGCTTTAATTTATGTATTTTGTTGTTGTTGAAAGCTACTTATAGCCATCACATGGCGACTTAAGTTATGTAACTACGGCGGTTTAAACAATGGTAAGGGTATATCACAGAATAAACACCAGGATTGAAGACAGAGCTAAACAATGGATTATTTACTGTAAAACCAAAATGTTGACTGTGACAGAAACGGTTACCGAGCTTGAGGAGTATGCTTAACATTGTAAGTCAACAGAAACCAGAGCGAGAAGGATCAACACTTTGTCCATGAGCACTTCACTAATGGACTTTTTTGAGCTAGGGAGTTACTATCGCCTATCTTTATCCAGTTTATACTTTAAACAAGTTAAAAGTATTCAACAATATACAATTAACCATTCCCAGCCTACGCATCACCAACACCAGCTTTCCTCTGCGCAGAAATGCTCCTGTTAAGATTGTTTAATCGTCACACAGTTGGGAAATGTCAGTGTTGCATCGCCAGTTACAGAACAATGAGAAGCACACTGCACAAGATAAGTGAACCATTCCACTACACACTACCATTTCACAGTGCTTTCTCTTCAACAGAAAACCCTGCACAATCCTCAACAACACATCTCCAAACGTTACATTAAAGGTACATACGGTATCCCCCCGACAACACGCAAACCAATTTCTTCTTCAATTTTCTCGTCGTGTCTCGTGTCGTGTTTCAATTGGAGGGCTTCGTGTAAGAAAACCCAACGCTCTGCAGAGCTACACGCAGCGAAGAGGCCTCGACGTACAGGAGCCTTGATTTCCCCCAGCTGTGCCGTGCAGCCGTCCACTGTACACGCTCATACTTTTACCAAATGAACAAATACGTAAAAGCTGCACAAGAGAGAGGGGGAGGTGCAATCACACCGATGGAAAGGATCGCGGTTACTTTTGATTCGTAATATGTTGGATGTCAGATTCGTATTGTATTCGTTGAATTGTGTTTTGACGAATTGTTTGTGAGAGATTGGGTTTGTGAGAAATGTAGTTGGATACATGTGGAGAAAGGAATAGGCTAGTGCAGTTCAAGGGAATTGTTTAAAAATGAATAAAAAGCATTTTGTCAAGTATTGCTTATATTTTTTTGGGTTCATTTTGGGCCTAAAATATACTTAATATTTTTAGGATTAGCGTAACACCCACAGAAGCAATTTTGAGTGTGAAATTACATAAAAGCTTGACCTAAAGAAACTAAGTACAGCAGGGTCTGGTTGGTACTGTGATGGGAGACCTCGGAGAACACCAGGTGCCACAGTGGGAGCCAAACTGTCTTTATGTCCCCAGGTAAAACACTTCACCCACATTTCCTATGAGTGTGTTGTGAAGGGCCGATGGAACCCCCTGGTTGCCTCACCTCTGTCAGTCTGGTTACAGTGTTATTATATCACCACCATGTATGGAATAGAATAATGCCATGTGTATAGTTTTGCCTTTTTTTAAATTATTCTTATTATAAATCAGCTTTTTACACTATGACGATCACAGACGTCATGAGCGGACATCACCCGTGTTTGCTCAGAGGCCATAGTGGCATTGCAGCATGGATCAAATGCAGAGACATTTCCAACATACAGTTTACATCCAGAGAGAGAAAGTACATAATGAGTACAATATTAACCATCTGTAAATGTGAAATTGTGTGTTTTTACTCTTATAACAGATAATACTTAAATAATAAACCTAAATAACATTTCTTGTTGGATGTGCGTATCCTGAATGCTCTTATTTCTTGACGATGACATTTCCCCAATGAAGAACAAATAAAGGTTACCTTATAATATCTAATCCTATATGCTGTGTACTTTATGCTCAACAGCTATACGTAGCAGGTGATCAATGAGTATTCAGTCTTTGTCTTTTTTTGCACAGATTCAAATTAGTGAATGTGTTAACAGGGATATGTTTATACAATTTCCTAATCATGCAATTAAACTGAGATGGAAAACTTCACATTATCTGTGATCTTACACATTAGAATTGCAACATACTTGAAGTAATACAAAGCCAGTGTGAAATCAGGTTTGTCAGATACCTAAATACAGCCTCAGAAACAGGAGCAGCCACACTGTATTTCCGTCCTGTACAGTACAGAAGTGTGACAAGCTGTCTGCTGTGTCTTGGCTCGCATGTGTTTTTGTCCCAGGGCGACACAAATAAGGAGAACTGTGGATGTGGACGGCCTTAAGCAAACTGTCTCATTGACACGCACAGGATTCTGTCAGCATACACACTGCACAACATCTGTAGCAGCACATCAAAAGTGGGTCGCACTCACAGCACAAGACTTTACAACTGAACTGGGTCAAGGAGAAAGGAGAGATGGGGACAAGTCTAATGATCGCTCTGATACGTAGGGAATTTGTCTGGTTGTCTTAAACTTCTCAATATGTATTTGAAAAAGGTAAGTCTGCCAATATATATGACAAAACTTAGGCCCCTGGAAAGCCACTTTGGGCCACTATATTCAGTACAGGGGTGGTAATCCCAATTCACAGAGCATCAGCCCCTCACTGATCCTGCAGGTGGTGAGGGGGATGCGCTGTTGGTGAGAGCATAGCCTTGATAAATCAGTGGGGGATTCAGGCAAAGTGGGGTTAAGTGTCTTGCCCAAGTCAGTGGAGAGGGTCTCGTGGTGGGCTTGAACCCAAGACCTTGAGCCACTGTCGTCCCAGTAGAGTAAATAGTTTTCAAATATTTGCATTGAACACTGGCAGTTTAGCCGATAAAGCTATAGTTAGCCTTTGAACCCCATGTCGATAATGATTTGATATTAGGCCTATCCAGTGTATGAAATTTGAGGATAAAATATAAGTCTGGTATGTGTGTGACTAGCATTTTAAACTATTATTTAAGAAACAAAAAAGTGATGTACTCAGATTTAAAGGCTTAACGCTGGTGAAGTCGATCCACATCATTTTACTCTGTGCCCATGTTTACGAGCATTTTTAACACTTGGATTCAATTGGACTCGGCCATTAATCCATGAGAATGTTGCCTACTGACAGAAAGTGCAAACCGAACACTCGCTTTCTTACAATAGATTGAAACGTGGAAACGAGCTGAGTTCACCTGCAGAGCTTCAGCAAATGCAGCCCATAACCGCCAGATAGGAGCGTGAATGACAAAGACATACACATTATGGCTGGTGTGATTTGATAAATGATAATATTCCATTTCTGGGTGGGGGATAGGGGTTTCTACACTTCAATGCTAATAGATCATTTAGTGTTGAAATAAGGCGCTGCTGTCCACCGGGGCCAGGGTAAATCAACTCGCAATTGGAGTGAGATTACAATATGGAAGAGGTTTGATTCGCTATAAGGCTCTAATATGGATGAAATGATATGTGCAGCTAGGTTAAATGTGTGCGGGAGAGGGAAAAGGGCTTATTTCAGCTCTGTAAGAGATGTTTTGGAGGCGTAATATGGAAATCAGGTGTGGGGAATTGGTTTATTTCTACATTTTAGGTCTACATCATTACCTGCACACGCTTGTTCATATGTCATTTAGAACCAGATCACAGTATGGAAGTATTGTGCGATGATTAATGGCTGAAGTCAAGTCAAAACTGCTCACATGGTAACACTGTATGAAATGTATACTGATGATGTGTAATTGTGTATTGTTTACCTTTTTAAATATTGTACTGTATTGTATTGTGTTTTTTGAAATGTGTAGCCTCCTATGGACGGGTGTTGCAAATTAGCAGTTTTGCTATAACACTGGAAACAATGTATCTGGTTTGTCCAATGCAGTTGATATGTCCATATCAAATAAACTAATAATAATAATAACTTATTTGTAGAAAAAAGTAGACAAAGTACATTATGAAAAATCAGAAGCTCTATATGTAGAAAGTGTAATTGTCTTCCTGTTCAAATCAAACGTTGTGGGAGCGACAGTAGCTCAGTTGGTAAAGCATTTTATCTTCAGATCCAATGGTCATGGGTTTGATGCCCGATGAGACATATCACCTGCACCCACTGACGTCTGCTGTTGTGTCCGGGGGCAACACACTTCCTCCTGTGGACCCACCACGTGGAGGAGGATAAGGCACTGACAGCTCCAAATGTCACCCCCGAGTCAGATTTCATAACAGCTAAGGTAACAATGTCTGACAATAGTCTGGTATAGAAGAAAAACATTGTTACTGGGAATTACGGTGAAAGGGTTTCAAAGCAAAAATACAAGAAGAAAAAGACCCCAAAAAGAAGAAGACAGTGTAATCTATGAGCCAGTTTCGACACAGAGCAATCTGTAAAGATGTCTTTGGTTAGGGAATAATATTGTACAGGGAAAAAATGAATCAAGTGCAGTTTTTCAGAATATATGTGTCCTTTGACCTCAGTCATTAAAGTAGAAATGGTTTGCAGTCATTCTGGGCCTTAATTACAATATGACTTTGGATAAACCTGTGTGATAAAACATCTCAGTATGTAATTCCCCACCACATTTATTATAATATATTTTGAATCTGTACAGCTACATGGTTGTAACGATCACTATTTCACATGAAAAAATGTCCAAACTAATTTGTAGTCAATACTTTTTTGTTCCAAAAGACTGAAAGATGCTCAGAACATGCCGTAAGGATTGGTCATAGTGCACCAGGATGGAGATAGCAAATGGTCTATCCATGTTTTTGGATAAGAACATACAGAGCAGCACTCAAATACTATTACAAACTCTCCGACATGCCTTTGAAGCAAACAAGAGAAGGCACTATATGACAGATTGGACAAAAGCCACAAACTTGATCTTTTGGACACTCGCATCACTCACTGTCTTCATAATGAAATAATAACTAAACTCTTCCATTTCTCTGCCATGTCTCACCATGAGAAGTTCATTTCTGTACACTTACAGAAGAAGATGTTTAGCCGGTGGGCTGGGAAAGTGTGAGTATATGTGTGTGTGTGTGTGTGTTTAAGGTCACATGAAGGTAACAGAAGGAGAGCCCTGGGCCAATCAGAACAGAGCAGCACGAGGGACCAGCTGACCCACAATGCAACAGGCACGCTCCCGGCAAAAGACCACAGCTCCAAGTTAACACTTCCCTGACCACCACCTGTGACCATTCACCCTCTGGCATCTACATCTACAGGACATTTGGAAGAGCTGAAAGTTACACACGGTAAAATTATTTGTGTTCATTCAGTCCCTTAAACATTACATTGTAATGGAACGATGTTGGTGGACACATTAAATCCATACAAACATGTTACCAACAATAGTAATAAAGTGCACATGTTAAGCTCAGACAGATGTGATGGCAATAGAAGCCTCTGGATAGGATGTTTAAAGATCAACTAAACACCAGTGCCCAGCCTTTCTCTGCCCACATGAACATTTGAAAATCCTCTCTAAAAAGGACGTTGCCCGGCGGACCAGGGAACAAGAAGGGGGGCTTAGAGTTGGGCGTGGTCTGGGCAATAAAAACTGACAGCTGTCATTGCTGGCTTAAAGCAATAGTTTACACACACCAGAAATTCATCTTGACAGTATGGGGGTGGAAACAGAAACAGGGCTTCCAAAAAGACAATGAACCCCAAACATAAGCCAAGCTACAATCCTGACATAGTTACACTAGTTCTGTGAGGAGTGGGCCAGAATACCAGCTGGAAGAAGCTTGTGGAAAGATACACAAAACCTGCAATACAGGTTTAAAGGGAACATAAATATTTATCATGATGGTAGAAATACATTTTCATGAAAAAGGTGTTGTAGCTGTTTTTCTTTTTTAACTGCCAGACATACAGATGACAGGACATAGACCCAAAAACAGAACAGTCAAACGGTCAGGGAAAGAGTAAGTCAATGTATATAATTGCATTGGAAAACAGGAGCATAGCGTGGTCAAAACTCTGCCCAGATGCTACTTCCAGACTTGTTCAGCCACAACTAACATGACTTCTGACCTGATGAGCAGCACTGTTTCCACCAATGACACTGTACGAAGGATCCAAAGTTTGTGCTTGGTGTGGGACAACACTCGCAGAGTGGGGAGGTAGAGTGACGTGTCTGCCAACTAGTGGCAGGGAATTTGAATGAAAATGGACTCCGTTTGAACAATTCAGCCATCTTAAGTCGACAAGATACAACACTGTTTAAGTCGACCAAGAGGTTACTCTGATTATTTACCACAGTGCCACAGTGTCAGCTGTTTTTTATTCTTTTATAGTCAGTGTATTTGTATATATACATTGGAATACATTTTTTTTTTCCAAATGTATTCCAATGTAGTTTTTATACTGCACATGGCTAATAAAATGAATCTGAATCTGAATCTCTGAATCTGAATTTATGATTTTATTTGGAGTATGCACTGTGCAATACAAATAAACTTAAATTGGCCACAGTAGCGATGACAAATAACCAATTCAACCAACTAATTTCAATTAACATATTTTCCAGCTCAACAGCCATATAGGCATTTACTTAATGCTCATTCACTTCTTCCAACGCTTCATTAATTGTTGGATTCACAAATGCTCTTAATGTGTCCAGTGGTTTCATTCAGCTGCTGTTTGCACATTAAGCTGAGTAATGCTTTAAAAGCCATTAGTACAGCCCATGTCCAAACCATCTATTTCCCACTGATTGTAATTAGATATTAATGGCCCATGTTTCCATAAAGCATGAATAAGCATTTGGTTAATGTGACATCTCTTGCTCATCAAGCCTGTTTGGTGACATTCGTTCACACTTCTTCAGGACACTTGATTAAAAGCCAGTGAATAAAGCCTGGTTGACGGGCCTGTGATGATGTGGTTCAGAAAATGTTTTAGAAGACATAATGGTGCTTCTGTCTGCTATAGTAGAAGAAGAAACGTATCAGCACATTCAATACAGGTCTGCAGTTTACAATTGGAGGATGACACATATCAAATCCATATATATGTAGGATAAATTAAAATGACCTCTTTCCTCAATCAAAGACATTTTGTTGTATATTGAGACATATTATAACTTCTGTCTCCACTGTGTGTAAATCCTTGTGGTTCAGGTTTTATTGTGGGCAAGAATGTCTTAAGATAAGTGCCATGGCAACACCCTTCCCCCAACGACTCTAAAACAAGGGAAGACAAACCAGTCTGCTTTGGAACCACGGAGTGACCAGACCTCCCTGGGCTCTGCCCTGGGCTCTGCTCAGGCAACCAAGGGGCCTGGGGCCTCTTAGATGGCCTCAAACCTCAGCTCCACGTTTGAGAGGACTTCCACAACCCTTCAATAGCCTCCAGCTTCAACCTGAAGAAGTTGCTGAGTTTTGGCACCTAGACTGTGGATCGTGGGAGGACTTGGTTCAGCCACATGATGCAGCCGCATGGTCCAGGCCCCGTGGACAAGAAGCCTCCATCCAACGGCATCAAGACCCAAGGACTGCTATTCACCAAAGGCTATTCTGGTTGTATGATCTGCTCTCTTGCTACACACAGCTGTTGGCTTTATTAAAACCTATACTTCAAAGAATACTTGTCCTACCAAGGCTGAACACATGCAGGCCTCAGCCTATACCAATCCATTCATAGACAAAGGTCTTGCTTAGCTCACTTTAGCCTAGCATTTTAACAATGTATCTTGAAATCAACGTTTCCTTCATGTTATTCTTGACAATTTGCATAATTCATATCTAGTCTGTATTGTGTATACTTCATTAAATCTACAAAACCATCTTTGTCTGAAAGTGATATTTGTACTTTTAACTCCAGAAATTGGGTCACTGATTTGTAAAAGAATTCACTACCTTCAGATTCTATTGAAGAGAATTGGACTAACTAGCTAATTAAATAATGAAAGGACTCATGAGATTACTTAATCAATAAATTAATTGATATTGTGACGTCATATGCACGTTATCAGTTGGGAGTTATTCCCTGGTGCCCCTAAATAAAGCTATTATCAATTATTGTATTTATTACATGGTTGTTTTTGATCCAATTCTCCGATATCAGGTACATAACTTAAGTTATGTGTGATATCGACATTTTCGAGCTGTGACCTCTTAATCACAGAGGAGACTTAATGTATACAGACAGTAAAATATCAGCTTGTGTTATGTGTAATAGTATTCCCTTCAGGAGGACACACAACTGTCCTGGGAATACAGATGGAAAACAGCCCTTAGGCTAATTCTAGCACATTTGCATGTATAATGTATAAAATCAGCGAACAATATTTCTCTGCATGAACAAAATCTCAGTTTGTCAATCATGTATAGCAGAACAAAGTAAATAAAAACAGCGGGTGCGTTACGTGGTCAGAGGCCAAAGGAAGCAAGAGTTGATACGACCTTGATCTCACTAAAAGAAATGCTGAGTGTGAGAATGACGAGGCACGTTTCCCTTTCCACATTCTAATTATTCATTGTGATCCATTTAAGCTGGGGTACATAACTTTAAAACCAGAAACCTACCTAATAAACCATGTCATAAAAATCCTTTAACTAGCTCCCTTGATCTAAAAACAAATGAGATCTATCACCAGTTATTATTATTATTATTATGTTCTTCATCCTCTAATGCCAAAGCTGCCCATTCTTCTTGTCAAAAAGTATCCGGTTCCAGTAAATTCCTCAGCTGCCTTGCATCAACCACACACTTGAGACTGTGGAGACTCAAGGGCAATACAGGGCAACACACAATCACTAATATAGTAGTAAGTGGGGAAAAAGTGTTATACTCTACTAATCCTGTAAAGGGCCGGTGCTGTATGTGCAAAAGCTCAAGGCAGACTCCAACAAATCTCCACTCACATCTTTCTTTTTCTCTCTCTGCCAGTCTCTGTCCAAATTCCTCAGAGGAAACCCTGGGAAAACGCAAACTCTGCAAAAATAGGGTCATTCCCCACAGTGCAGACCGACTCTGCCTTTCTCTCCATTCCTTCACACCATACAGAGCTTAAAGATGTCACAGTGGTGTAGTGTTTACTGCGGATTAGCTTCATAAAGGACACGCTCGGGAAGTGGAGGTGGGGTTCAAACCAGGACAGGCACATTCATCTCCAGGGGATGCAATGCGGATTATTCATGACACACAGAGCGGTAATTGTCAGGGAATTGTCAAAGCGACGGCAAAACAACGAGGATGGAATCTATTTACAAAGCAGAAGTTGGGGAAATATGCAAAATGTGATGTCAAATATAGAGCGATATCAAAAAACTTCAGCAGTTCTTTGACGATTGCAGCAGAGGGAAGAACATTCAGTGCATCTGCTGTGATGATTTGTGCTTTATAAAATGAATATTTGATGCACAGTCCTTGTTAACCTTGAAAATATGTTAATATTTAGTCTTATCACAATAAATAGAAGGGCCAACCATAAGAAAACGTGGCTTTTACCAGAAACCAGTTGGACTACTCTTGTCCTTTTGACTCCGCTCTCAGCGGTGGAGCAGAAACTGCTCATATGTAGAGAGATAGTAAGGAGTTTTGACATTGTTTTAGTTTGAAGCACTTTTTATGAGCTAATGAAGTTACCATACTCTTTTGGGATGAAAATAGTGACCAGATGAAAATAGTGACCAGATACAGATCGACATATACACACAATTTCTGCCACTTTGTTCACTGCCGGGTGGCAGGGGCAGCTGTGTGAGTAGCTCATCCGTGGATTCCCATGGTATTCCCAGTTCAGCTGAGAGTTATGCACCAGGGAGTGGCAAGGTGGCATCCCAAATAGACGCCCATGCCACCTCAACTAACTCTTTCAACATTGATAATCTTCTTCAAGCTTGTCCCATGTGACCGAGCTCTTCAGCCCATCTCTGGCCAAGTGGCCCAGCCAGGCAGGGGAAACTCATTTCGACTGCTTCTATCCCTGATCGAGGCTTGAATAAAATCCTACCTAGAGCATTAGAAATAGCCCCCACCCAATGTTTATTTGTATTCTTTAAAGATAGACCTTAAAATTCTGCTTTTACGACATCAGCCACAGAAAATCCATATCGGTAAAAATCCTCTTCTTCCATCCCACAACACATTTGACTGTTGCATTTGCTATTAAACTTTTGGAATTATCGCTCTTTTTAAAAGGTGTAACTCAGTTGTATCACCACTTTTTTTTTCACCAAACTCATTTCCATGTGAGACAACACTGAATTCTAGCACGGTTTTTTACTTGAAAGTACATCAAAGGGAGACTGCCGCCTACATGTCAAATTGAAACATGCTCATTGACTTCCTGTTGCAGAATATTAAGATATGCAGAATAAATTAGAACGACTTTGGATACAATATTCATGTGAAAAAGCCCCTTTAAAAATGTCAGCAGCCAGAATAACTATTGTCCCAAACACAACAGCTCTAGAGCGGACATATGGAAGAAAGCCAAGTCTGTGTTTTGTGATGTTTTGAATCGTTTCTCTCCTCTGTCTTTATCTGCCTCGGGACAACAGATGGAAATGAGCTTTCGCGCTATAATCATATTTATTTTTGTCATATTTACCTTGTATTGCAGATGTTCACGCCCTGTCCCTAACTACATGGTTATAAATGATAAATATATGGTTTAATATTTAAATAAAAACCAAAACAATATTAAACCATTGACGTATGCTTATTGCTGAAATGATCTGGGCCTTCAATGTGACCATGTTTCACTGGTAAGTAAGTAAGTAAGTTTTTATTTATATACCGCCTTTTCACTGCAGATCTGAGTCTCAAAGCGGTTTACAATTGTTAATTTTGGGCATTTGTCTCTCACTCCACACAGAGATGGGAGGGGCCAGTACAGGAGGCGCATGGTAGAACTATTGTACATATTTTTAGTGGTAGGGGAAACCGGAGTACCCGGAGGAAACCTACGCAGACACGGGGAGAACATGCAAACTCCACTCAGAAAGGCCCTGGTCCGACCAGGATTCGAACCCAGGACCTTCTTGCTGAGAGGCGAGAGTGCTATCCACTCAGCCACCGTGCCGGTCAAGGGGCAGAGTTCAGAGTGACATGGTAGGACTGAATACCGAAGTGCACAAACTCAATCATTCTACGTCAGAGTTAAACTGTGACGGGGTGAGCCCGTCCCTGAGCACGCTGTCCCACGGAGCGCATCTGAAGTTGCGTGCGCCCGGTGCCACGGTGGCTGCGCGCCGCGCCCAAACCCATTCATTGACTACTGACAGTAAGGACTGTGTTTGTGACATGTAGCGTGCGGTAACGCGCCTTCAGGGCGCACTTGGGGCAGTTAAATCTGTTACATGTGTCATTCACTCGCCTGTGCTGGCGAGGTCGTGGCGTCTCCATGGTGCGTTTTGGCAAACCCGGACACAAGGAGCCATAGGATTAAATGCACCCATGTCTGTGGGTCATGTGACCACAGCTCATTTGCATAAACATTTGGACTCTTCGTAGTGTGCTCATAATTTATTTCATTGTATATGTGTCAATGTAGAACTGTAATCTGAAATCATGAACCTAAGGAAAGCACCATGTATTGTAGATATGGTTGGTTATTAGGATGATTGGTTTTGTAATGTGGGAGGGGCCGGCAGGGTACATAAGGTGTGCTTGTCTGCCCCATGGCAGCTGTGACTTGGTTACAGTGAAGGTAACGTGGACTGCAGGAGTGAGTGTTACAGTATAGGGAAAAGAGACTTATTGCAGAAGTCGTGTATATTTCTATTTGTAAATATCCTTTTCGCCTGAAGACTTTTCACTGTGCTCTGTTAATACGAGTTTTGTAATTTCCCACTGTTTTTTCTACTGAGAGTTTTAATTAAAAACTTCTGAAAACGCCCTTTCCGACCTAGCCATGTGTTCTGTAAAAAGAACCCTCACATAAACCAACCCATTTCATTTTTCGATTTTGCTTTGCTTCTTACTTTGCTTATTGCGGGCCAGTCTTAGAATCAATTATACAAACTATATAAAAATGATCAACAGGTGTCCTAGATTATCACTAAAAAACAGGATCACATTATGAATAGAGTCAAATAAAAAAGAACCCAAAATGCACTGCAACTAAAATTGTAATATCATTTAATAAAACTAAATCTAGGATGGAAATAAAACCCAGAAATCCAGAAGTAAAAAAAGCCAAAAACAAAATGTGGGATACACAATGGATGGACAACAGTGGTGAAAAACACAGAATACACACACAGGGAGATACAGGTGAATACCATGAAAACAATGACAGTAGAACTTTAGACTCAACAACACAGCAACGCACTTCCATACTCATATCAAATAGAAGATAAATAGATGCACTCCTTGTCCCGACTGGTCCTAGTCCTGACTGGTCCTAGTGAGTGTGCATGGGCAGATGGGGCAGGGCCGGAGCCACTCTCATCACTTGCTTGGGCTGCCTCTGCTCCTGCACCTGTCCACCACACTTAATGGTCCCGCTGCACCTGGAGAGGCCATCACGCTCTGCCATCAAAGCTCTGGAGCCCACTGCGGAGAGGGGGGCCAGCCTGTACCTCCTGCCGGGTGTGTGTGGGTCTGCAGGAAAGACCAATGTTCAGATCTGGTCCTCTTGAATGATACATGGCCGTGCCACGAGATCATCCATGGGGAAATGTGTCCGCTGCATTTCATGTGTCCTTGCATTGGCCAAATTTGGACCAGTCTCTGAAGCACATTGCCCAAGGATGCATGATGATTTTTGGGAAGATGTGGTAAACTGGAGCTGCTGGAAGCTATTATTTTGCTCTGGAAGTAGGGAAAAATCTTAGAAACTCATTAATGTTAGATGAGAGGTTTGTAAAATTGTTGAGCCCCTCAGAATCCAAATCTTTGTTCTACCAGGAGCACACTTTAGATTCTACAACTAATATTTTGTTAAAGATGAGCTATAACAAACACTGGATATCTAACCATGTTCATGTTTTTACCTCTTATTTTGCAAAATGTGAAACTTTTACACTTCTTTCTATTATTTCATTATTATTTTCATAGTTGATATTGATGCTAGAGTTAGAAATGTTGTTTTGTTTTAATTAGTATAGCTATTGTTCACTTAACTTGGGCTGTGTGCGCCCCTTTCCTACTGTGTAATAACTTGTGATGCAACACTGAAATTTCCTTGCTGTGGGACCAATAAAGGATCTCTTAATCTTAATCTAATATCCCTAACATTTTGTTAACAAGCACATCAGTCATTGACCAAATAAACAGGCATTAAAAATCCTCATTGGCCAAACAGATTTACCATACTTTTGTCAATTGCTTAAACCCCAAGTTGAGGTCAATGAATGTATCTTTATCATGTTATAGACTGCCCCCTGGAGGGTAACAGCATCCTGCGCACGGCAGAACTGACGCAAACCGCTCATGTCCCGTGTCCTCATGTCCCGTGTCCTCATGTCCCGTGTACTGTATGTAGCTTTGAAACCCTGGCAAAAATGTTCGCATGGGACCAACCACAGAAATGGGAAAGCCGGTAAGACGATGATGAGACAGGAGCTTGAAGTTTGATTCCAGATCCAACATGACATATCTTCCCTAATGTTCAACTGGCAACTCTGTGTAAAGATTGTCTTTTCCAATCAGTCCATTCTTGTTGTATTTCTGACACATTGAGTATAACTGATAAAATAGACGCATATGATAGACCCAATAAACAGCTTTGGATACTCTCAAACCACACCTCTCCGGCCAAGCGTCAGATAGGCTTCTTTGTCCATATTGTGCAATACAAAATAAGTTTATTGTTATAGAGATCCGAAAGTTACTATCATCTTTGGGCTAATTTTGCAGGACACAACGATAACACAATTAAGCGAGCCACATTTTCCCGTCAGGCAAACACTGGTTTCAACAGCAGACTGGTTACGGTTACAGAAGAACCCCACCCTCTGCCACACTTTATATGAAAGCTTGTGTTTTGCCTGCCGTTATTTCCTGTCTGCCACCTTATAAAGTGCGTGTTTGACTTAATGTGGCCAGTGTATTCCCCTCACAGCGGCCCCGGTGTCTGCAGAAGATTGGGTAGTGGCTTCAGGAGAGATGGATGTCAGGCCGGATGCTTATTACACTTTGGGAGCAGCACAAAAAGCCGGTCAGGGCACTTCATCCATCATATGTTTGCACTCACCCCTCATATGTCCTGAGCAGATCATCAGACTATAGTACGGTCTCGCAATACCTAAAATGTCCACTGAGGACCTGGGACCTCATTTGTTAAACTTTAGAAGTCTTACTGGAAGTGTATGAATGAATGTATAACTTCCTTGAAGCTGGGGTACCTAATTTTCAACCCCCTCAAAAGCCAATCAGCTCTCAGCTCAAAGCTCTGAATGGTGACTCACAGAATTAATGATGACTGTATTATTCATTAAATAAACTTAACGTTGGATCCTTGTTCTCTCCTCATTGTGTCAGCTCAGGTTTCTATGAAAACTATTTTCTAATGTTAGATGGCCGTCACAATTCTCATTGGTCTGGACTTTTTTGTTTATGTCAACACCATTCCATTTAACCAGGACACCTTTAAAAAAAACCTATGTTACAAATGACTACCGCATTGCTTGACGTTTGCGTCTCTCAACCCATTCTCTGCCCCATCGCCTCTGACATTACACCCGCTTTATTGCTCGATTACCACATCTCCCAAATCCACTCTGCTGTGCGCTTGATTAAAAGAGAATTTGCCTGCGGCGTTGACACATGCACACACAATCGCCTGTGCCATTAACATTGCGATATCTCTTTAACCTGGATGTCAGCAGTTCTACTTCTACATGAGCGTCAGTGGTGGAAAAAAAAAACAAGCAACATGTCCACTGATAAGCGCCTCATCCCATTCGCCTGATCGAGTCGGCCTGACACCATGAAGGGCGGCACGGTGGCTGAGTGGATAGCACTCTCGCCTCTCAGCAAGAAGGTCCTGGGTTCGAATCCCGGTCGGACCAGGGCCTTTCTGAGTGGAGTTTGCATGTTCTCCCCGTGTCTGCGTAGGTTTCCTCCGGGTACTCCGGTTTCCCCTACCACTAAAAATATGTCCAATAGTTCTAGCATGCGCTTCCTGTACTGGCCCCTCCCATCTCTGTGTGGAGTGAGAGACAAATGCCCAAAAAATAACAATTGTAAACCGCTTTGAGACTCAGATCTGCAGTGAAAAGGCGGTATATAAATAAATACTTACTTACTTACTTACTCCCCATAAACAGCGTGAGTCGAGTAATTTAAGCGGTCTAAGCTGGCGTCTGCGCAGGCCGAAGGTGGGGAGGGGAGGCGCAGATGGAGCCACTGATGAGGGCGAGGCTGCGATTAGTGGAATTGTATTTTAACAAGAATTCATTGGTTTTGTCAAGTCTAGTTAGACAAAATGTTAAATAGAACATTCAGCTGATGCAGTCTTTCTGAGGGCTTCCAAGAGAGCTGCTCAGGGGTCACAACTTTAGCTTCAGGGCTCCTTTGTGGAAATTGTGTTCATAGCTCATGCATCAGAATACTATGCTAATTTTTGTTCAAAACGAGACGAAAGGTAAGAAAGGCTTAGCCAAACTTATGTTCCACATTACAGTATCTAGTAGAGTCTGGTGTGTGAATGGTTGGTGGTGGTCGCAGGCACCGATGGCACAGATTAGTGGCCTTGCTTCCATCAGTCTGCCTCAGGGAAGCTGTATCATTGCAATAATAGTGAATCATATGGGGGACCCAAGAAATACCCTCATGGATTCTAAGTTGGAATACACTGGGCTTGAGTTTTTGCAGTGGTCTTTGTACCCCTCGCTGGGAAACGCTGGACTACATGGATGTATACACTGTGTAACATTTTGATTGTCAATTGATTATTATGAAAATAGCGGGGTTGACACAATTACAGATTTAACATTGAGAGTATGTTCCAGGTTAAACGTGTCGTTATAAATGTGAAACAAGCAATGTTTTAAGTAAATTAAGTAGGAATCTCATCTTTCATGCATTTATGACATGCTGTTGGTAAGAAATATAATTGCATCTGTTGTATATTTTAACTATGCAGATGTGAATATTGGCTGACCCTGATTTGAACTGTCTTTTCCTAAAGCAAAAAGACCTGGTTTCCCCATGTTCCTTTGTTAGTCCAAAGTGCATGGGTGAGTTAATGATAGGTAATCTGCGGGGGGATTCTGCTAATCCTGAAGAAGGAGGGGGACCCAGATAGCCTTCTGCCTTATCTCAAAGAAGTAATAAATTTGGGGAGTGGTAGTGTGTGTGAATGATTCTGTTTAAGGTACGGCAGACAGAGGGGACATGATGGAAGAGGCCGGACCCAAGTCCTGCCTGATACGACACGCCCCCTGCTTCCTGAACATCGACTGAATGCTCTGGCTTGGGAAGAGACAGAAGGATTCAGCCGAGGGCCAGAGAAAGGGACATATTAGTTTTAGGAGCACTTTTTTGTTGAACATTCTGTATCTGATTGTAAAGATAATTAAATGCAGATGTTAACCTTGAAGAATCTTTAGTCTGATTTCTGTACCAAATTGTGGACACGTCAGCCAAAGGGAATTATTGGCTTCATTTGGTGACCCCGACGTGATGGTGCAGAAGAAAGACAGAGATGAGCTCAAATATAGACTGGGTCCGTCGGCCGGGAGAATTCTCTCTTCTCTTCTCTCTTCTCTTCGAAAGAGGTAAGCGGATCGTTACTTTTGAAAATCTGCACATTGTTTTAAATGGAAGAGAGAGAGAGAATTCGGCTCGACGGACTGCAGCGTGGCCAGACGACCGCCGTGACGGGCGTTCTATCGGACGCGATAGAACAATAGTCAGGTTTTTCGACGTTTTTGAACCTTGAGGGAAGCATTGGTCACCTCAAAAAAAGAATATACAGGAAAGCCACAGGGTTATAAGTGCAAAAGAGGCACACCGTTTTAAAGTGCAAAAGAGGCACAAGTGTTTAGATAAATAGAATTAGAGAAATAGGGACAGTTAGGGTCAGAAGTTATAGGAAAAAGGGTACATTTAAACAGAAAAAAGCCAAGTATTTAAAATGTGGATTCTGATAATAATGATCTGATTAATGAGAAAAGAAGGAGCCACTTGGCTGTAGTATACGAGTTTCATGTGAAGAAATGACAAAAGATCAGTCTGGGAGTTTTTCTCTTGTATTCTGATGTAATGTTTCGATAGTTACAGAGAATCAGGAAAAAAAAAGATTCTGCTGGAACCCTCGATACATTAATCAGGTAGCAAATTGTAATGTTTTCCATTACTGACGTATTTAAATAAATGTAAAGTGTCGTTTGACGTGAGAGAACTCTCACCACTGATAAAACATTGTCACGATAAAAAACGAGGAAAATGTAGCAAATTTTAAAGGGGATGTTCATGAATTTGGTGTATTTCAGTCGTACATGTACTCCTCTGTTTGAGAAACCACACAGCCCCTCCTTCTCCCTCCTTCTCCCTCCTTCTCCCTCCTGGCTCCCTCTCTGAAAAATGCTTGAGGCATACAAGCCACTCAGCCCCCCCCCTCCCTCTTTCTGTCTGCTCTCTCTCTCTCCCTCTCTCCAGTTAAGAAAGAGGCATACCAAATATTTTTTGTAGAAAATTACATTTATACACACGATAATGTTACTATCATGGAGTCATATGATCACAGAACTTTGAGTTAGATTATAAAGAGGCATTGTTTTATTCTTTTGACCATCTCCAAACGTCTAAACAAGTTATTAAACATGTTTCCCAACGTTTTGGTGATATAGAATTTAAACTGATCTTAAAGAACAGTATACTTTTGGAAAAATAGAGCTTAGGATAGCAGTTGAATACAGATTTGGTTTTCAGAATTTAATGTTTAAAATGTTAATAGTAATTATTTCATAGGTTTACTTAGATTCGTAATTAATCATTGGTTTTGTATTGTATTAACACACTTGTTTGCGTTTCTTGTTTGTCTGTTTTTTCTGAGAAAACTTCTGTCTGTTTCATTGGCCGATCGCCAAAATCGTCCCTGCCACAAACCACAACCGAGCATCATCATCATCATCATCCGCAGCAGTATCGGCTGCAGCAACAGCAGCAGCATCATCATCAGCTGCAGCAGTATCGGCTGCAGCAACAGCAGCAGCATCATCATCATCATCTGCAGCAAAGTACAGGCCACAGACTTTTGCACAAACTGGGTGAAGTTATGTGCAGGAAGAGGAACGGTGTGTGAGCCGAGCAGAAGGACACGACACATTTGGGTGCGCCAGATATGAAAGAAGAAGAAAGACATTATGAGGAAAAGATTGAAAGAAGAAGAAAGTGATTGAAAAGAAGAAGAAAGACATGAGAAAAAGTTGTCGGAAGAAGAAAGAAAGTGATTGATTGAAAGAAGAAGAAAAAAGACATTGAGACAAAGACATTGGACACTTTGAGACAAAAGACACTGAAAGACGCCATAAGAGGACGTGGCCAGGCTAAATGAGACAGACAGAAGGTAAATATATACAGACAACAAAAGCACAGAGACATATTAAGACATATTTACACATTTAGGTCATTCGTTCATAACACCACATTTAGCTGCATGAAAGAATACAGGACAATCGTTAAAATTAATTAGACTCTTGCTTTAGCATGAGACACAAGGAGATTAGAACAGCAGTATATTTAAAGTAGAGGAGCTCTATTATTGAAACTAGTATTATTTAAAGTTATAGACGCGGAGAAGTTTAGAATTATTGATTTTGACTGCATGATCTTGGTAATACGGATATTTAAAGCAGTGTTTTCAACCTTTGAACCGTGGCTCGTTAATCATTTAAAAACAATCACATTCACAGATGAAACTGGTGCTAGAAAGAGAACTGCAGCTTTTAATGGACGCTGCATTTAGTACAAAATGGTTTGTTCAGACAATTAAAGTTTGAAAAATGATTTAAAGCATTTCTGAATTTTGGCTAAAGGTGATATTGGATCATTTCTGATAACACATAGACGCAACACTGTTCATTGGTTGAAAACAAAGATGTAGGGACATTTTTTGAAATCTTTTATGACATGTTTCTCTTCCAAATAGCTAAATTAGAAACAATTAGGACAGTTATGTCTTTAATACAACTGTTGGCAGTTTATCTGAGACATGATTGGTGCAAGTACAACAACACACATAGGACAATGGTCTTTTCTCCACATGAACGTGAAACAAAGGTGAAGTATTAAAGTTTGAAACTAATTTACATTTTTAAGGAATCCGAACTGGCTTTAAAAAAAAAAAAAAAAAAAGGGAAAAACATTTATTGCACGTGCATGAGTTTTTTTTTTAGTAACAAGAGCTCATTAAAAATATAGGGGACACAGTTTGTGACAAGCCCGAGTAAAGACCACGTGGTTTAAACACTAAAGTTTGAAATGGATCCTTTTAGGAAAAATCTCTCAAAGCTCTGCATGTTCTGCAGGCTCTGAAAGTTGCAACTATAAAATAGCTCATGAGACAATTGTAATTGGACATGGAAAAATATAACAAAGTTAAAATTACAGGCCTCTTGTGTATGTAGTTGTTATATGTTTTGTGTATGTTATATGTTTGTGTATGTTATATGTTTTTGTGTATGTTATGTTGTGCTCATGTCAAATACACTACGTTGACCTTAACAAACTGGACCAATACTAACGTGGGGTGTTGTGGTGTGTTGTGAGTGTGTGTGAGTGTGTGGGAGTGAACGAGGAATGCTGAACGGAATCATGGAATAACAAAAGTTTTCTGTAATGTTTTAATGTGATCATGGAATAATTATTTTTTGTCAACAGCATACGGTGTAAGTACTAGAGATTCAAAGATGACAAGCTTTATTGAACAGGTGTAAAAGTGAGAGTACTCTGGGATGAGTACTCTGAGAAAAGTACTCTGCGGAAAGTACTCTGAGATGAATACCTTGCTGAAGGTACTGGGAGCCCCTCCCTCTGCTGTTTGTCCGGACAGTGATTCGGTCCAACCGCAGTGAGCGGTCATTGGGAGGAGGACAACTTTGGTTTGTAATTCACATTTAGGGGAGTATAAAATTAGAAACATACATATTGTTAAGTCTGTATTTGGCTACAGCCTCTGCCCTGATGTCACACACCGTCTGTCAATGTAGTTATGTTTTGTCCAATTGGATTGATTGACAGGCCGCACCATGCGAAGAGAGGAAAGTGGGCGTTTCTTGTGTTCTAATGTTTGTTTTTCAGATGAAAGATAAACTGCACCTGCTTCAGGGATAACACAGTAGTATGGATCATGAGGAAATGAGCCTCTACTTTGGCACCAAAGCCCACAATATGAATTGAGGACGATCCGGGAGGAACAACTGAAGATGATTGGAACAGTAATCTACACACACACACAGATGCATGTTTTATACTTTGGACCACGACCAACAGAGGGAGTATAGTAATGTTATTGTCATAGGTGGTCATGGTCCTTAACCTTCTAAATCATTAGAAAGAAGTGTAAAACATATATTTACAAGAACAAATAAATAATAGAAAGGGCAGCCTAAAAAAGCAAAATGGGAAAATTATTAAGTAATTTTCGGAGTTGCCAAAATGAAATAAAATTCTATATTTGTCCCATAGGGGGTCATTCTAAATTTAGTGTTGTGCAAATTCAAAAGGAGAAATAATAGCGCTTATAACATCAAACAGATCTACTCTTTAAGATAATAGATCATATAATAATAAGATAATAATAGAATAGAATGAAATAGTCTGGAGCTATAATGTCATTGGATTCGAGGAGCTATAGGTTGAAGTGTCAGAATAAACAATAGTAATAATAGTTAGACTAGTGAATAATCAAAATAGTTCTATTGTGGAAATAAGTATCAATAAGGTCAAATTGTTCTAATAACTAAAGTAAAAAGGAATCAAATGAAGTCCGATTTTAGATGTTTCTGTTTTCCACATCTGTAGGAACTGGTGCAGAGGTGTTTATAGAGAGTAGTATTAAAATGCAGACATAGAACGACAGGCTTTAACACAATTTTAAATCTAAAAATAGCTCAAATATAACATTGCTTTTGATGCAGCCTCTGAGCTGCTCCATTGGAGAACAGGTTAAATGTTATTGTTTATTACAAACAGCTGATGTATTTACACATATTAAGTTTGGGACAACTCTTTAAACAGTTATAAGCAGTGGACAGAAGCCAGGAATGTGCTTTTGTTTATTAAATAATTAATTTCATAGCCTTATAATCGTGGAAAACGTTTTAAAATAGTTAAAATCCCTTTCAGGCAACTTGATTTAGATGTATGTCTTTAATATTGGAGAACGACTGTGTTGTTTTTGGAATTGTCTGAAATACAATACATAGAATAGTGATTTGCAGAACAAGAACCAGCCAATAAAAAATCGTCTATTGCCAATGCAATTGTTACAATCAGAACTCACAAATTGGGAATATGCTTTGGCTCAAACTACAACCAAGATTTGGAGTCACAATAGAGTATAAAATAGATAGATGCTTTCAAAAATAGAGATTATTTTTAGACAGGGCTAATATCAAGCGGTAAAAGGACCATTTCCTTCATATTATGTCCAAAAGTATTTACTTCAAAGGTAGATGAAGTTCATTACAGTTTATGCACAGTTTTATTAGATACTGTCAAATTCGCTTGTTTCAAACATAGGTGAATGTTAACAATGCCAAAAGTTAATGAGATAGATTAATGAGATAGATTAGAAACAACAGAGATTCAAAAACATTTAAAAGCATTTTAATGTATTTGGGTATAGCACAAAAGTAGATATTTAGGTATTTTTTGAGAATTTTAAGAGCTGTCGACTTGTCAATATGGATTAGAAAATCGAATACCATGGTAGAGTAACTGACCCCAAAAACCTGCTAAAAGAGATTAGCTTTTGTAAGGATAATACCAATTTGATTAACGATGTACATTTATCCCAAACGGTCTGAGAGAAGGAAGTGACAGCACTTCCTGGTTCAACAAAATGTGTTTGGAAAAATGAGCAAAGCCCCACAAAATGGCACAGAGCCACTGATAATGACAGCAAACCACAGTATAGATAGATTTATTAGATAAAAACATATGTTTAAGAATAGGGCTCAATAAAAGCAAAATAAGCAAACATATTTGTAAATAGATTAGAATAGTTTAAACTATAGTGAATAGTTTTAGTGCATACATTACAGACGAGGTTGAAGAAGAATCAGAATGACAGCAGTGGTCATCAAAGAGTTTAGTGAAGGAATGTTTCAATGTGGTTGTGTGTTGTTTGTCTTCCTGTATTAACTCTTCACAGATATCAAGCCGGAACTAAGCACAAGTATTGATGATAAACGACGATGTGGATTGTGACCTAATTTTTTAATCAGGTCAAAAGAGGGAAACTGTTGTATATTTTAACTATGCAGATGTGAATATTGGCTGACCCTGATTTGAACTGTCTTTTCCTAAAGCAAAAAGACCTGGTTTCCCCATGTTCCTTTGTTAGTCCAAAGTGCATGGGTGAGTTAATGATAGGTAATCTGCGGGGGGATTCTGCTAATCCTGAAGAAGGAGGGGGACCCAGATAGCCTTCTGCCTTATCTCAAAGAAGTAATACATTTGGGGAGTGGTAGTGTGTGTGAATGATTCTGTTTAAGGTACGGCAGACAGAGGGGACATGATGGAAGAGGCCGGACCCAAGTCCTGCCTGATACGACACGCCCCCTGCTTCCTGAACATCGACTGAATGCTCTGGCTTGGGAAGAGACAGAAGGATTCAGCCGAGGGCCAGAGAAAGGGACATATTAGTTTTAGGAGCACTTTTTTGTTGAACATTCTGTATCTGATTGTAAAGATAATTAAATGCAGATGTTAACCTTGAAGAATCTTTAGTCTGATTTCTGTACCAAATTGTGGACACGTCAGCCAAAGGGAATTATTGGCTTCACATCACACACACACATTTTTTTTCCCATGTATGTAATGTAATGTAATCTTTATTTATATACCGCCTTTTCACTGCACATCGGAGTCTCAAAGCGGTTTACAATTGTTATTTTGTCCATGCCTAACAGACCGGCAAAAATAAACTATTCACGCTTTCTGTTAAAGTGACACACCTGGAGCAACTTAAGTTACATAAGATACATCAAAATTCCAAGGAGCAGTCATCCAACTACCACAAAAACTGTCCCAGATCTATTGAGGGATTAGATCATTTATATATTGTACTTAGATCAAGTATTCTCAGCTGTGTAAATGATTGCTCTAAAGTTGTGCTAAAGGACAGTCAATCTTTATTCATTGCAATCTGTGGACGGTTCAACCGGACCCTTTGCTTTTTATTTCCCCCAAACCCATGAGTGACTTTCCGACTGTCTCTCAGCGATACTCAAGGACACGTCTGCGTCTGTGGCCGACCACAGACCACATTGGTTGTGTTGCCACAATGACTGTTGGTGCCAGCTGCCAGGTCACAGTGAAAATGTTTACATTTCAAATTTATCCTTTTGGTAAAAAAAAAAAAATCCTAAACATCAGTAAAACAATGGGGGGTATTTTGTATCAGGCCTACCTTGCCGCAATGATCTCAGCTAGGTGGATTGATGGCTGTGGGTCCCGCCCCATTCCACTGCACACAATTTTTGTCATACATGTTGTAGAATGTTAAAGTGTCCTGGATCATCATCATAGTCCTAGTTGGACACTGCCACTAACAAGGAAAAACTCAAAGAAAACCCAGTGGTAAAAAAAGTGAGAAACCTCGGGGAGACCCACATTTGAGAACGGACAGACGGGCTAAAGATCCAGGACCTAAGCTACAGAACGAGGACCAATGCCACGCGGCGGCCGCAGAGCGTGGACAGGTCCGGTGCAGGACTGAAGCGCTCCCAGGCGGGTCGGGCAGTTTCTGTGTAAACAATGACGTCTCGGCGCTCGTGAGTTGTAACAAAGTGGATTATCTTTTAAACACTCTCTGCTCTGCCTTTGGAAAAAGTTTAGGTAAAAAGACCCTCCCAATAATATTTAAAGCGTAATTTCTGCTGTTTTTCAGCTTTAATTAAATACATCTAATTAAATAAAGTTAAAGTTAAACTAAATATTGAAATAACACGTGAAGATAAACGTCAAAAACCGTAAATTCTGTATTTCCTGGTTTTTAAGAAAGTTCGCTCTTTTGCTCGCAAACAGCAGGCAGCTGTTTGAGAGCCTCGTCTCCACCACTCAACAAGGGATAAAAGGATCTTAAACATTTATCAGAAAAAATAAACACAAATGTGTCTCAATTAGACGAGAGACATCGTATTAGAATCAAAGAAACAACAAGTGTTAAATAATCCACTTTAATAAAACTGGTTTAATATTTATAATCTAAAAATGTGTCATGTGCGCAATTATATGATGCGTTGAGAAATAATGTTATTAAAAAAGCCCCGATGGACAAGAGCCAGTGAACTCTTTGCAAGCTGTCATGAGAAATGTGAAGTTTAAGTTATGTCGCCAGAACAATTCAAAAAGCTGCGTTGATTATCTAATGGTCCAGTGTTGTGTGCAGCGCGGTACGTTACACGACGCTGCTTTGGAAACATTGGTCTGACTGCCTCTGGAAAGTTGAGGTTTTAAATGTCTGTGTTAATCTGGACCTTGAGTCTGCAAATAAAATCTTATCTATTTATTAGTGATGGGTAAATGAAGGAATCCTTAAATTTAGTACAAGTTTGTTTACATCTAAAAACAATTTGCAGAAACAAAGATACTGCACTGTAAGCAGAGATCACCAGGTTAGTAAAGAAATCATTTGATGAGTGTAGCGTTTGAGCTACTGAGACAGCCTCTCACCAGGACGGGAAACAAACACAGGTCCAAAGGTTGCAGTCTTGCTCCAAAGATGTTTCATCCATGCACACAACAGGAACACCCCTAACAGAATCTTTCCTTTTTATACAGTGGCCCAAACCAAGACCTCCACTCACACAGGGACACAACCATGTAGGCCTACACTATATACAATATTTACCTTTTTAATGTATGTAGATATGTTATAATAATAATAAGTGGTGGTGTTATTTAACGAGAGTGGTGTGTGAATAATGTTTAAATCCTGTCCAGTCCAAATGAAACACCCCTCTCTTGGAGGATCATGGTGGAGCCCAGCTGATTGCTCAGTTGGGTGCACCTGGCGTGCACTGGGATGGGCACGCCTCCAGCCCAGCTCCTCCACCAATCACCTTCCAAGAGAAGAAAAGGGACAAGTTATGGACAGGGAGAAATACACAAAGCTAAATATTTCTAAATAAAACAGGAAGGATTCACCTGTGGGCGAAGAGTGGGGACTACTCCTTCACAATGAGATAATACCTTGTTAGTTTAAATAAGATCAGATGTTTGTTCCCTAATTTATTCATTAGCCCTCCTGCCCAAAGTGGTCACCAGCCTCCACTGCATGCATGTATTGTACCTAAATAAATGCAAATGGTGAAATGTTGTTTTAGTGACATAAAGCTGCACTAACTAACTTTATTTTTGTATTCATTACGAAAAAGTCTATCCATGTCCGTGCAGTGCATTGGGACATACGTCCTTTTGAAGAAAACGTTGTGCAGGTTTGTGGTGGCGTGACATTATATTTTAGATCGAGTTTTGCTGAAACAAGGAAGAGAATGTGTTTCGGGTCGCAGATTGTGACCAATCACAGCGGTGATTTCGTGAGAAATCTATAGGTTCGTTAGCATAGACAGAGTTAGCACAACAAGCGGCGGAGCTAACCTGAAACTTCCTCGTCTTCGTCACCGGTTACTGCTTACACAATCCGCGCTTCCCGGTTCTATCGTTCTATGGTCACGCCATCCACGTGCAAATACATAGCTTCGTGGATGCGGGGAGGGGAGCAGAAAGAGCAAGGCCAAAATCCCAAAGTCAGTTAGTGCAGCTTTAACCCAGACAAAATTGGCTTATAAAAGCCAAATGTTGATTGTTGAGAGGATAGTACTCTCGCTTCTCAGAAAGAAAGTCCTGGATTCGAATCCCAGTCGGAACAGGATCTGAGTGGAGTGTGTTCATGTTCTTCCCGTGTCTGCGTAGGTTTCCTACGGGTCCTGCGGTTTTCACTACCAAGCCGAGCATCAACATCTGGAGAGGAGTTTAAGGGGCACTGTACTAAGGCGACTACTGCTCCTGACAGAGCCCCTTGTGGCATTTGCAGAGGATAAAGTTGTACGGACTGTCTTTGGGTGGAAAGAACAAATAAAGGATATAAAATCTTGTTCCAGTGCATGTAAAAGTGTATTCTTACTTTTGCAAGGCACTATTTATTGCCATGAAGGCCAACATTTTGAAATTTGGAACACCTTAAAGATTGTTTTTTATCACACACATATAGGGAGAAAACACTCAAGTTAAACATTTCCCAGAAAGTGATGTGATAGGTATAAATTTGGAGGTTTTAGTCCATAAATCAACCGTTGACTCATTATAGCCACTTTTCTGTAAAATAAGAGAACTTTCAATTGTTGAAGGGGCATTATCCAGTCGTATATTTCCAATAAAAAATACAACAATAATTCCACTAACTGCACAGCCAATACAACAACACAAAATCCACACAAAAAAGCTGAAACACTAATAGCCTGCAAAGTTACAATAAACGATCAAACTGATAAAACTCCCTTGCTTTCCAATCTCTCTCTGTGCCCCGGCGCTGGCTCGGATCGTCCATAATACTGACTCCGGTCCCGTAACAGAGGGGGCTGGGAGATTGCTCTGCTTTTACAGGACAGCAGATATTGGGCGGCAGATTGCACAAACCCAAAGTGCATTTTTACAGGCGCGCCGCACTAAAAGTCAACCTTGGAACTGCGCGAGACCAATCCTGTGTCGACTGAAATGATTTGTGGATGGGGCACACAGACAGTTTATCGGCGAGATGTGACAATGAAGTAGTCGGCCTCCAAATAGATGTTGAGATAGGGATTGGGAGTTTAATTTTTTTACACTGCGTCTAACAAAAGTGGAGTTGGCTAATTGTCCATTCTCGAATAGTCGAACATTTACATTTTGAATTTATTATTTGTCCTTTCACTTTAGTCCCAGTTTTCAGTAGCAGTAGAAGGAACAGAAGTAGTTACAGTTATAAATATTATATATGGCTGATTCCCAACAGGTGGTGGAGAATCTACAGAACAGAAGAGTTTTTTGTTTAAAGACAAAACTGAAAAACCTCAAGAGAAACCATGCATCTGGATCAGCACATGACAATCTGCACAGCCCCTGATTCCAGGCAGGCTGTGAGCTGCTGAGACATGGACAATGTTGGATCAGTTGGTAGAGCATTGGCCTTTGAGCCCGACAGACGAGGGTTCGAGCCCACCTCGAGACCTTCTCCTCCAACTCCACTGTCTGCTGTAGTTGTGTCCTTTGGCAAGACACTTAACGCACTTTACCTATAAGGAGCTAGGAAGTGATGTTCGCAGCTTGCCCTGATATGTGTATGCATCAAACTGAGATTTCCCCATTGTGGGACAAATAAAGGACCTTCTTCTTCTAACATTCTCTCTTTCTGTAGTAGACAGTATTTTTTCCTCTAAAAAAAGCAAAAAGAGGACCTATTGTTCAGTAACAGAACACTGTCTGTTCATAAAAATGCATATTACTCCAAACAAGTACACAAACCCGTAAAGTAATTGAAACATTGAGCTCATTGATTCAGCTTGTGTATGAATTCAGGCCATAAAAAGTGCTGAGTAGAAACTTATGTTTGAGCGTCTGCAGCGCATGTAAACAAGAGCATCGTGGCAGTAGAAAGTGGCCGTACCTCCTCTGGCTGTAACTGCAGACACAGCAAAACAGCCCAAAAGACACAACAGTGAGGAAGAGAAGAGGGAACTAAAGCGAAAAAATTATAAAAGAAGAAATCAAGCCCGGGTGAATTATAGCTAGCTTACATCGTATCCTCTGGAGAGACCTGCGGGAGAGACCTGCGGGAGCCTCAGACGCGAAACTGGCGGTAATCTTTCTGTTATATACTGTTAGCAGTGCGTTGCTTTTGTACCATTTCATCAGTGATTTCTGTACAGCTTATAAGAAGTTGTGCTAATGCTAACTAATGCCTATCAGATTGCCACTAAAACTAGACGGCTCAGTGAGAGGAGAGCGTAGAAGTGAGAAGGAGGGTTTCTCAAAATGTGAAGCCTGTGAGTGTTATTATGGGATGCATGGGCAGGTCATTCGGCACATACCTCAAATGCGTTAATTTTTCAAACGCAATTAAAGAAAACATTTAATTAATGCGTATTAACACGATAATTTTGACAGCCCTAATATATATACATCAATAGTAGTACTAATAGTAGTAGTAGTTCACAAGTCAAAGAACTGCATAGCTCAAAATGCTTGGCAAAGTCATCTGAGAGATATACGGCCAATATTGATACTCATCATAGTCATACATAAATCAGCCGGCATGGACCGGATTTCAATGACTTGACTCTTTAGACTCATTCAGACGGTATGTCTAGTAACTCTAGACATACCGTCTAGAACAGGCATGTCAAAGTCAAATACATCAGAGGGCCAAAAGAAAATGTTTGCTACGCGCCGAGGGCCGGACTGGTTCAATGTTTCTCAACATCCAGAGGCAGTGCCGGTGACACCTGTTGGCTCGATAAAATATGCTCTAAAGCTAATCCTCATACTGTACATATTAGATGTAATAGACATCTGAGAACATGAAAATAGTAAAAAAAAAAAAAAAACGCTCAAACTTGGTGAAATGTAAAAGAGCAGTCTAGACCTCTTTTCGGGGCGTTTTTTGATTAAATCTGAAGAATGGATTATACTTTGGGAAATACAAGTGGATGTTCTCCTTCAATGAACAGTTACGGAGAGAAAGAGACTAAGCAAGGACGGGGAACGTCTAATTTGTTGGAGCAGCAGAAGACGAAAGGTAAAAAACAAATGCAGACGTGATTTATTTTGTGCCCATATTATGCGTTATATCTTTTTAATGCAAATAATAAATTACATATAAATATAGCCGAGAAAATAAGCTTTAAAATGATATATAGCTTGTGGCTTATAAAGTTCAAAATACATCTGCTATTGCAAACAGAAGTATTTTTTTCCTCGTTTGCTCCCGCCGGCTGGGGCTAGCGAGCTTAAGGGGTCAATACATTGCCTCAATGGCAATGTCCCGGGGGCCATAGATAATTCATTCGCGGGCCGGATTTGGCCCGCGGGCCTTGACTTTGACACATGTGGTCTAGAACATACTCTTGCCACGGTGCCATGCAAAAAATAGTTGAATAGACAGCAGTCTTCTCTCTCTGGTGCTCACTGGGGTAGTCTTGCACAGTCTATTCAAACACATTATTGTATCTTGAATCTTGAAGTGACTGTGCCAGACCAAGTTCCTATTGTGGCCATAGATGACATGTGGGAGTCTGACACATGCAAGGAGATTCATTCTCAGCATTGTTGGTCAAGCGTCTTGCCTAAGGACACAATGCCACTTTGTTTGCACTCAAGTCACACTAGTGGTTTTTATTTAGCAGTATCCCATCACAGACTTTGACAGAGCCATCGATAGACCATAAAATCAGAGTCTGTTTGCAGTCCCTACTGCAAATGTGGCTAGTGCTTAGATATTTCTATAACGTAAGAGTCCCTCTGGTCTCTGAACGTTTTGAAACATTTTTTGCGTAGTTAGAATGTGTGATAAAATGACCTGCTGAACTGCAGACTTTCAAAAATGATGCCGTTGTGTATATGATCGTTTTAAGAGAGAAACATCGGAGTCTTTAGACATAGGGTCAAGCACCTCAACGATTTTTTTTTATAGTGCAACCCTGCTATACATATCCCTTCACTACATCACTGCAGCTTCTATTACCTACCTGCACCTAAACGCACACACTGAAGAATCCTTTCATCGCTCTGTAGGTGTGTGTGTGTTTCACTCTGAATTCTCTTGCGGTTTACGGCCCGGACAGGTAATCCCCGCCAAGGACAGCCGCCGCTTTTTATGTCTCTTTTTTAGCGCTGTAAAAACACAGGAACATCTCTATACATCCAACGAAAGCAACCTCAGGGGAAATCTGACAGCCCAACATTCCTATTCGCACAGTCTGTCATTGATACGGTATGAATAATGCCCAATTAGGTCAGACCCCAGTCGCTGCACAAATAAATCATGTTCTCTCATGATCCTGAACGCAACTCCAACGCTTGTCAGGCACGAGCACGAAATTATACTTCCCAAGGGATGGCTGCGCCTGTTCTTTTTTTGTCTAAGGAGAAAGTGCAATGGTTTGGATACTTCTAATGTGATAATAAGTCCGGCTGAATTCCATCTGCAAATGCATGCGTGTCAGTCCTGGGTCTACAGCCTCAGTCCTGGGTCTACAGCCTCAGTCCTGGACTACAGCCTCAGTCCTGGATCTACAGCCTCAGTCCTGGATCTACAGCCTCAGTCCTGGATCTACAGCCTCAGTCCTGGGTCTACAGCCTCAGTCCTGGATCTACAGCTTCAGTCCTGGGTCTACAGCCTCAGTCCTGGGTCTACAGCCTCAGTCCTGGGTCTACAGCCTCAGTCCTGGATCTACAGCCTCAGTCCTGGATCTACAGCCTCAGTCCTGGGTCTACAGCCTCAGTCCTGGACTACAGCCTCAGTCCTGGGTCTACAGCCTCAGTCCTGGATCTACAGCCTCAGTCCTGGATCTACAGCCTCAGTCCTGGGTCTACAGCCTCAGTCCTGGATCTACAGCTTCAGTCCTGGGTCTACAGCCTCAGTCCTGGGTCTACAGCCTCAGTCCTGGGTCTACAGCCTCAGTCCTGGATCTACAGCCTCAGTCCTGGATCTACAGCCTCAGTCCTGGATCTACAGCCTCAGTCCTGGATCTACAGCCTCAGTCCTGGGTCTACAGCCTCAGTCCTGGATCTACAGCCTCAGTCCTGGACTCGCCTACATTCTCAGGTCTAACAATGGTTGATCTGCTGCGACTGATGGCTGTGACTAACCTATGACTGTTTTAATTGTTTGATTGTCTTGGCTGCTCAAACATTTGATGAGATCCTTTGACAATACTGTTGAGATTCTGGAGAGTACATAGATTCCATGATTTGAGCTGACTTTGCACGACAGAACGCAGTCACATCGAAGGCTTTGCTGAATTGCAGATCAAATAAGTGAACAGAAGATTCCTTCAGATACGACTAAACTAAGCTAGCAAGTCCTACATGAATGGAAGGTTCAGGAAAGAGAATCGGTGAACAAGTGAAGGTGGTGGTCAGAAGAGCCAGGCAGGGCTCAAACATGCATGAATCTCTCTAAGATCTCTTATCTTATCTTCAAACAAGTTTGAGAGTGTACATGAGTGAACATGCATGTTTAGCCCTCTTTAACTTACTGCATCTGGTCCACACTGTATCTTTCTTTCCCATAATCATCCAGCCTCACCACTCACCTTTGAAGGGCTGCACATGGGGAGACAGCAACAGAACATCTCGTCAAGCTTCCGTCTGTTCACTCAGCTGTGTTACTGCCGTCAACCGCCTTACAGCCGAGGTCAGACCAGAGGGGCCACTCCGACCAGCAAGGATGGACGCTTTTCTTTGACTACTCAAAGTTTCTCACAAACTACAAAGCGTAAATGTGTTTTTGTCTGTGGGGTTAGACGTCGACAGATGTGCAAAATGCATTGAAAAGGATTGAAGGATTTTGTTCATGTACATCCTGTTCAGAGTGACGCCTTTCCATAAAGAGAGAGGCCTCATTCAGAGTGATGCCTTTCCATAAAGAGAGAGGCCTCATTCAGGGTGACGCCTTTCCATAAAGAGAGAGGCCTCATTCAGGGTGACGCCTTTCCATAAAGAGAGAGGCCTCATACAAGATATAACGAGTTCTGTTCATGTATCCCTTAATCTTGAGAACATTCCATTTGGGGTATAATGTTCAAGTAGAGAACAAAATGGCTGGAAAGGTCAATGGTAGAATGTAATTTCACTAAAAAGTTTTGCAAAAACTAATTTTTGGTTGTTTCACAACCAGAAAAAATCTCTGTCAATGATGTCTCTCTAAGAAGTTTTAAAACAGCCGTAGATTCCTGTTTTTAGAGTGACACTGCTCCAGGTTTGTTTTTGATAAGTTGTTGTACTGTAAAAGCTAAACTAAAAGAAAGCATTATACAAAATTAAAGGTTTACAGTAACTTGGATGTAGATTTCAGATTTAATTTGATTCATATTTTTCTGTGTTGAATCACAACAGCAGCGGTCTTGGAGGAGATTACTAAATTGTTGATTCACCAACAACAGATCCGAGAATTCAAACAAAGGAGCGGGATTACAAATATAAAAGTCCTGGATCGTCACTGTCCTTAGACCCTCCTGCATCGGCAAAGAAGGGTCTTGTTTGTTAATAGTTTGTAATTAGAACAGATGTCACTCATATATTGGAGGGTTTTGGAGCCACTGTTTGAACACACTATCGGTCTATCGCAAAGGAATATCATTTCTTCATCTGATACATGCTAACATATGTTAGAGAAGCTTGATTGTACCAGCTCTCAAGATTTCAAGCCTGTTGTGAAATTGAAAACATACAGATTAATCATATTTAGAGGCTTTGCAATAGGTTAAAATTTGGAATATAACACTCTCTCTCTATTTTGAACATTTAAAGGGGTCTGTTGTGCAAAACCGTATGTTGAATCGTAGGCCTTCTAAAATACGCACAATGTACCTTGTAAAACTTATTTGCATTCTACCACACATAGTATTTTTATGGAAGCTTTTATACTTTGAAACAGTCTGGGAGTCCTAAGTTCACTCGAGGAGCACTTGTTACTCATGGTTGTTGAAGACCCTTTCCAAACCCTCTTATAGGATTCGACGCGCCTGAAGGGCAGTCTCGGATCGCCCTTCCTCAACAAATCATTCTTATAGATAGATCTGGCTGAGCACTAGGGTTGGGCGATATGGGCCTCAGCATGTATCACGATTTTTGTTGGTATGTATCACGATATGACGATATGATAATTTTAACAAAGCCTCATATAAAAGCTATAAAAACTTAGCACTGATAATTTTAAACACACTTGCCTCAAAGTGCATTTACTGATTTATTGGCAGCAAAATGTGTAATACAGCTATTGTATATAAAACGTATTAACAAAACTGAATTGTAGAGAATTCTGTTTTGTACATACTGAAAATTGCAAGCAACATGTAATAAAGGTGAACATTTGTAATTTGTAAAATATATAAAAGTTTGTCCTTTGTAATATAAAAAGTGTAGCATTATCAAATAATTATTTGATCACTTTGGCTTATGTTTCCTAATCCCAATATAGTCAAAATGATCAAATACTGTATATATTTTTTGTATCCTTTTGCGTTTCTATAATTATGTAATTATAACGTATTTGTAATTATATTGCAATGTAGACAAACACATGCATTGAAGTAAAATGAATGACAGTAAACAGTAAATAAAGCTTACCAATGGCACTATGAGAGAGAGAGTGAGTGTCCGAAGCAAGCCACTCGAGTCCAGTTGTTTAGGGCAGCTGCTTTCACAACATTAGATCCACTGTCGATAGTTACACACTATTGCTTCTTTTTATCTAGTTCCCAAACTACTCCCATATGTTTGAGGTAGCTCCGCGTTTTGGCACAATGTCTTCTACAATCTGCATGTCTTCACCATGGTCTTCACCGCCGCCCTCAGCCATGTTTGCTCTCTGCTCTGTTGTTGTTGTCCCTGCACGCCGCTCTGCTACACGTGTCGCGCAGATGCGTCATCAAAGTGCGCCGCACACAAACGTGTCTTCCGCTCGCTGTTTTCAGTGTTAAATGATCGTTTTCACCGGTATAAGGCATTTTCTTATCATTTAATTTACTTATACCGGTATACCGGTACAAAAAAAATATCGCCCAACCCTACTGAGCACAACAGATATTTCAGCAAAACTTTTCTCAAACACCCCTCTCCGTGACCTATACGTCAAATCAATGTGCTGAGTACCCTTGCTGCGGTGTCAAATCCTTCATAATCTGCATTCCAAATATTTGTCCTTACACAGTGTCAAGGGAGTGTGTTCTTACATTAGCCGCTCTGATGAACCAGGCAAGGATCAGCTGAGAATTATCATCATTAAAAGCTCTGTCAGAAAGCAAGGCCATCTCAAAGTTGTGTTTGGGATGTCTGCATGCTGGATTAGCTAAGATGCTAAAACAAGTTAAAATACTTTACTCATGATGTCTTTTTGCCCTCTGCCAGTTTATACCGGGGAATATATTTGATGCAAGCTCAAAGATGATAACAAAGTATGCTAACCGCTAACACAGGTTATTTTGCGAGGCCATTGCAAATGTATGGATTAACATGAAAACATTGATCTACATTTGGTGAAGCTGAGTTTCCTGAATTATGATCGCTCACTGTGTCAAATGATACTGAAAAGAGCAGCGGACAAGTGTGTAATGCAATAGTGCTGACAAGGACTGCGATAACAACTAATAGTGCAATAAAATGATTTGCATTGAAATTAGTTACAATGTCAGTCTTTAATGAGTTTATAAATGTTTAATTTATGTGTAAACATTTGTTACTTTCATTGCTGAAACAGGGAGAGGGAGCGCTCATGCTTTGTGTTTCTGTACCATTAGTTTCTCCTAAAGCCAAAGTCCCACGTTTCAGACCTGTTGTGTTTCTGTTTTTCACTGGCCAATGAGAAAGCAGCGTGTGATTGGTCAAAGTAAAAACAAGCACATGCAACAAAGGACCACGTGATCTTAAAGTTACCTCACCATCATCATTGCAGTGTGAATATTGCATTTGCTGTATTTTGAAATGATGATAATTATCCGATATATCATGCTGATACTGATTCTAGAGGCTCCAAGCTTTATACAATGTTGTAAAGGTGTATTAGCAGACATGGAGGTTCGTTGGAGGTGAACTTGTGTTTCAAACCTCGTAACTTCCAATGTGCAAACAAAAATCTGCATTCTTGGCCATTTACCAACGTCTTGCAAAACTTCATAATCTGAAAATTTAATCGCAAATCAACATATTTCCATGTTTCTAGTGATTTATTTTCTATGTGAAATTAGTAACAATAGGGAAACAAAAGTTGACTTTCATTTTGAACAGCACCCTGACTTGAGTCCATCTTTGGCTCTCTCCCCTTCTCCGCAGCAGGCCAGGGTGTGACAGCTGCTGCCCTATAAATGTGCACTTTTTGTGGGGTTCCCGGGGGGACCTCTGGGCGTCCAGATGACAGCATCCACAGATGCTCAACATGTGGCCAGCACCAGTCCTTTCCCCTGTCCGTCTTCTGCATAACCTTACACCAGCCTGCTCATTGGAATTCCAATGAAAGTTTGAACATGTTTTAGAATGGGAAATAATGTACAAATGACATGCATATATATAAAAAATAATCTAATCTAATAGTCTATAATAATCTATGAAGAAATTGGCAGGAGCAAAACACTTTCAAACATCATGAATGATGTGGATCTATCAGTTTTCACATTTCTGTATTTTGTTGGCTTCTATAGATCAGCTTTTTCAGACAGAAAAGTGATAAGAGAGGACTTTCCTTTCAATCAGCAGTCAGGCCAGAACAGTGACACACAGGGCTTTGTTCTAAGAATGTAATCCAAGTAAGTGTTGAGACAAACTCTGTCAAACACATCGCATGGTCCAGTGTGAACGCCTCTTTCCTCTGAACCAACGCAAAGCTGGGAAACGTTCACACTGACTTTTATCACATGAGCGGCTGTTTTCATGCACCCTCAACGCAGTGTTTCGAATGGCGTCATATGGATTTTTTCAGACAGATTGGTTAGGGGAGCACAACTTTGAGTTCTGTAACTTATTAAGTTTATTAAAATGAATGAAGTTTGTATTTGACTTCTTACCATTTTAAGACATAGCCAGGAATTCAGCTGCACCAGAGATTTGTTGCCTGATTTTAACATTAAAGCTGCATTACCTGACTTCATGAATAATACATTTTATATTTTATATTGTAAAAGTAAACATTTGTGAACAAATCAGACTACAACATGCTGTCTTCATCGTATTAGAAAGCATGTTATTTGTATTTTACATGCATGTGAAAACTATTGTGACCGAATGAAAACTTTGATAAATGTGCGATTGATCTTTTTTTACATAGTTCGATTTTGTAATGTTTGAAAGTTGAGTAATCCAGTTCTGGTTGTAGCCAAAGTCAGTATTATTATTTTTAGATTGCACATGGACAGATTATAAGAAGCGCATATCACCCAACCAGCCACAACAATATGTGCACAAAGAAGCGTATTTGCCATCTCTCCAGATAGTTCCATGAAACACAAATACGCCAACACTGCATGAAAGCCTCTGTCACCACGCAATGACATTACACTTATATTTGGTTCAATGCGTGAGTCCGGGAACACTCGAGCAGGTTTTTCAGTCTGTATATCCTCTCTAATCCTCCTCTAAGAGCTCTCTGCAGCCTGCGCCACACTGTCCATCAAAACGTTGCCTTTTATGTCTCTCAAACAGAAAGAAAGACACCTTATACAGCCGCCTTTAGATGCCAGACAGAGAGAGGGGAAGAAAATGCTTCGAAATTAACTGGGATTTCCAACACGGCAAAAAGCATTTTAGTGTCGACGGTATAGCTCAAGTCTGAAGTTTGAGTCATAAACAACAATGACAGGCGGATCCAACTTTTGCAACACAATTTCTTAAAACCAAGCATGTACAAACTATGGCCACAAGTTTTTTGCAAATTTCAGCACAGTTCATTAGATCCTAAAGCGTAAATCTAAGTTATTTTGTTTTTCTGTACCAGACAATTCTGGCACATCCCTTTTCCTTGAAATGTTTAGACGGCATACTCCCGTCCTCCTCAGAGCAGTCTAACAACATCACACTACCGGCCGGTGGTCACTGGAGAAGTGCATCCCATGTTAGGGAGAGTTGAAATATTGTTTTGAGTAAAGAAGATGCCAACAAATTCACCTGAAAGCAGTGTATCGTGCGTGTCAAACTAAATGACTGACCCAGATGCAGTCCATGTTGCTGCAGGCACAGTTGTCACAAATTCAAATGCCTTTATAAAGAAATAAACAAGAATAAGATGAAAATGTAATAAATGTAAGTCATATTAACCAGACTACCAAAATTAAATTGGGGCTTTTTTATATAGCCCTAAATCACAACAGACTTTCCAAAGTTGTAAATTCCACAACAACAGATCAGAAAATCAAACAGTTTGAACACAAGAAATGCAATAGTAATAATGTAAAAAAACATTGGTTACGGCGAGTAACCAATATCCTGAATGTTAATAAATGCTCCTAAATGTGCTGGATCATCAACACTATCCTTAGACCCTCATGCACCAGCAAGGAACAACTCAAAATCCAGGGAGAACTGAGAAACCTCAAGGGGCCACATTTAGAGAAGGATTTGCTCCCACGGACGCTCAGGCTATAGATCCAGGACTCAGACTGTAAAATAAGGACTTTGATTCCCTGCTATCAAGAATGTGTATATGGTGCTGTGTTGTTGAGCAAGACACCTCTATGGATATATTCATGGATATAGTCATCCCTCCGTAAATTAGTCATCAGAGGTCAGTCTAATTTACTCTAATTCAAAGTGAGGACAATCTGTGCTCATGCACAGGCCCTACATGTTGTTTGTTAGATACAGAATAACAGAGATGGTGCCTCAATAGACTATCAAAAAAGGAATTACTGTTTTTACCAACCCTTTTTCACAGCTGAAGATTTACCTGAATATTGGATTTAGGGGAAAAAAATCCCTATTCATTTTTTGAACTCAATTTATTTTTTTAGTTTGGACTTCAAACTTGTCCTGATTCATCCCACAATATTTGATCATTGGAAATAAAAGGGATTCATCTTTATTTAGTTTGATGGTTATATTATGTCAATTGTCTGACAGTGAAATCCATGTGTCCCAGTCCCTGTTCAATCTAAATACTATTGTGTTGAAAATAGCTTTGAGTGTCCAATTACTAGCTAACTCATTTGCATACTGACAATTTGCTGAACTCTATGCCCTCCAAAACTGCTCACAAAACTTTTTGCGGCACCCATCCGCAATCGCCATTAAAACTATCTATTTTTACTTGGTTTTGAATTATGCTGCACGCCCCGGACAGCCAGGCCATAAAAGCTAACATATTAATTCTGTCTGCGTCCAGAGGGTAAACCGCTCATCTCTGCGTCTCCAATAAAGCGCTCGTCCAGAGGTGGTCTGGCGCGTAGCTGGGGGCTGCACGAGGCTATACAACATGTTTGGGCACACTGCAGCTCCGTGACTTTAATTATAGATCCGCGGGACGTCAGTCAGCAGCGGTGCTAATGTTGGACTTGTTTTACACATGCGTCCATTAAAGAGCTCGTCCCCAAAGTCCTGCATTCCCCATGTGGAGAGTTTAATGTGGCCGGCACACCAGGCGTGAGCTAATAAAGAGACTGAGGCAAGATGAGCTGTCAGCTCAGAGTAAGCAGGGCAGGAAAGACTAGAATGTGAAGCTTAAAATATACTGTTACGTATATTTATATGCAATTTAGTGGTAATTGGCAAGTTGTTCACTTAAGCTGGGGTGTCTAACTTTTTCCCGACAGTCTTCCTCTTAAACTCCTATATCTGTTTTGGCTCGTGCACAAAAGTTTGGCATACCCAAAAGTATTTGCTTATTTAAAAACACATCTTACATCTCACATGCTTGTGTGATGCATCATTTTAAAGGTAGGCCCTTCTAGTTTATGTAAATATACACTAAAATAATGTTTGTCATTCCTATTTCACTCTTCATCCTTTGAAGTTTGGGAAAAAAATCTGTTTTTTTAGCCTCGCCGAAAAAATCAATGTATAAATGCCCTAAAAAAGGTACACTTCATTGGAAGAAGAACATTTTCAAAGCCATTATGTTCATTGTGTTGTTGACAATACTTTCCTAAAGTTTCAGACTTCTAAGTTTTATAGTTTTCATGCAGTTTCTCGTTTTCATCAAGTAGTGTCATTCGGAACCAATTTATTTGCTTAATTGCTTTACTGACATTTTCTCATTATTCTCTCATATTTTTTAGTTTTGGTACTTATAAGTCACTAATCTGTGTGATTTTACTGTTAAATTAACAGGGGTTTCTGTAAGTCCCACCCATCAAAAGCAAGCTTTTTTAATTGGCTACTTATACGTGTCAATCATTCAGTGATAGCACATTTCCATAGCTGCACAGGCTAACAACAAACCCAAACGGACCCTGCTCAACCCGGCGCAAAGGCATGCTGCTTGTCATATTCACAAGAGGATTGAGGACAGACAACTGCTCCTATCTTTTCAAGGAACCTCTCATTTTAAAGCTAACGAGCTGGGGAACACAAGGATACCATGTTTGTGGGTCAAGAGCAAAGCTAAAGGTCTGCTAACAGTGAAAGAACAACCTCTGTGCTCTTTATTTTCGTTTTTTTTTTGCTAAACATAAATGCACATTTTTGGATTATTTCTCCAGAATGGATTATACTTTGGGAAATACAAGTGGACATTCTTTTTCCATGGACATTAACGGAGAGAAAGAGACTGAGCAAGGAAGGGGGGAAGTCTCATTTGTTGGAGCAGCAGAAGACGAAAGGTAAGAAACTTTTACAGACGTGATTTATTTTGTGCCCATGTTATGTGTCATATCTTTTTAAAGCAAAGTCTGATATTGCTTCAAAATTCATCTGCTATTGCTTAAGGGGTTAAAAGTAACTTTCTCTCTTCATCTTGTTTTGTTATTTCTTGCACATGCAAAAGTCTCTCTTTTTGGCTGAGTTACGGTAGTCCTCTCTTTTTACCTTTTCTGTCTGAAAAAGTTAATCTAAAGATGTGGACGAGGCCTAAAAACACATACATGTGAAATCTTCTTTCAGAGAAAGGAACAATAGTAGAATGGAACATATTTTTTTATTTTCCATAATTTAATAGTTAGGTACTCCAGCTTGAAAGTGTTCCATGTCATATTGATCTCAAACTTAGCACCACCTCAGATACTTTTTATTTGCCATATAAGAATATGACATTTTCTGATGTAATTGTGCTTGTAAATGACATTTACTTAAACACATTTTTTTGGCAATAATTATCCCCACATCTGAATAAATGAATTATGAATGTTCATACCAGATTGTGGATAGTACCTCATGATTAAAAAGATGATGGTGTATTTTTCTATTATTGTCATTTTGGGTTCTGCCAATTGATGGGTTTCTGAATGTATAAAATGTCTTAATTGTAGATATTTAAATAAGTGTTTTTTGGGGAGATTGAATTTGTTCACTAATTGATTAAAAGACATTAAGTTGTTTTCAAAGTATAAGTCTCCAATTTGTTGTACTCCAAGTGTCTCCCAGTGCTTAAATCCCAAGTCATTTGTACCGGGTTTGAAGTTTTCATTCCCCCATATAGGTGAGAAATGGGACAGTTTAATAGGATCATTAAGAACTGAGTGTACCTTATGCCAAACTATCAAAGTGTTTAGGAGAAAAGGGTTTTTTGTATACTTTTTCAGGTGATTCAGCTTTGACGAATACATGTATAAATGCAAAGGAATCTTGATACCACAGTTCTCAATCTGTATCCAAGCAGGAACCTCATTTGAACAAAAATAAAACATTGTCAAGCGAAACTGGGCTGCCCAGTAATAAAGTCGTATGTTTGGCATTTTCAGTCCTCCGCGTTCGTACGGCAGATATAAAAGAGAAAGGCGCAGTCGAGGGCGTCTGTTGCTCCAGATGAAACGTACAAAGGTCTTGTTTAGTCGATCAAAAAAAACAGCAGGGAGAGGTAATGGTATTGACTGAAACAGATACAGCAGTTTGGATACAACTGACATCTTAATTACATTAATACGTCCAATCATTGAAATAGGCAAAGTACTCCATCTGTTTAGCAGGTCTTCTATTTCCTTCACCAGTGGATCATAGTTTGCAGAAATTATATCTTTTATACAGGGTGTAACGTTTATACCTAAATACACAAATCCATTCAAACTGATATTGAAATTTGTTTGAATTGGGGGCGATAATCTTTCCGACTGATTTAATAAAAGCTACTGAGATTTTGTAGTATTTATTTTATAGCCTGAGAAATGGCCAAACAAATCTAATAGTTTATTGAGAGACTTAATGGAACTGTCTAGGTTGGACAAAAATAATACAACATCATCTGCAAAAAGGGATAAATGATGTTCCGTGTCTCCAACAGTGATGCCTCTGATATCTGGTGATTGTCTTATGGATAATGCGAGTGGTTCAATAGCAAACAAAAATAGTAAAGGTGACAAGGGACATCCTTGGCGAGTAGATCTGCCAAGGCTGAAGGGTTTTGAAATTTGATTATTAGTTAATACTAGGGACATTGGGTCTGAGTAGAGCAACTTGATCCACTTGAGAAGGTTTTTACCAAATCCAAACCTCTCCAAAACTTCGAATAAGTAAGGCCATTCAATCCTGTCAAAGGCCTTTTCGGCATCAAGTGACAGGATTGCATGGTCTTGAGCATTTTTTTTAACATAAAGTATATTCAGTAATCGTCATGTATTATGAAAAGCTTGTCGCCCCGGAACAAAGCCACATTGGTCAGTGTCTATGAGTCTGTTGACAACCTTTTCAATTCTTTTGGCTAATACTTTGCATAAAATCTTTGTATCACAAGACATTAAAGAAATGGGACGGTATGAGGTTTGATCAAGAGGAGATTTTCCTGGCTTTGGTAGAAGTGAGATTATTGCACATCTATAAATATAAAATATAAATATAAATGACAATAATAGAAAAATACACAATTTCTAATCTAAAGGGAAAGGGTCAACTATCAGCGTTTTACAACATGCTTATTTCAGCCTCAAAAGATAACTCGCTCTCCTACTTGTCTGCTTGGAAAACAGACCTGGATGTGGACATTTCAGTGGAGGAATGGGAAAAAACATGTTTACAAGCTCAGACCCAAACAGTTAATACAAAATGTAGATTAATTCAATATAAATGGTTGCTTAGGACCTACATTACTCCAGTAAAATTACAATACATCGACCGTAAAAGTTCAAATAAATGTTATAAATGCACACAAAAAGGAACCTTGATTCATTGCTTATGGGAATGCAAAGAGCTTCAATTGTTTTGGCATCAAATTCTCAGTCTTACATCTATACTAGTGGGTTGTCAGCTCCCTTTTGATGCAAAAATGTGTCTGCTTCACATTCACCCTAAGAATCTTTCACTAAATTCAAAAAAGATTCATTTACTTAATATTTGTCTAATTCAGGCCAAACGAATAATTGCATTTAAATGGAAAGACAAAGAAAAGACCTGTTTGTGAGCAATGGAAAAGAGAGCTGGCAACAACATTAGCTCATGAAAGAATATCATTTGTCCTTAAAGGGAAAGCGTGTGAATTTGATGAGATATGGCAATCCTTTGTTAGTTAACTAAATTGACTATTAATATTATTAGTTCTGATTAAATTTTGAATTCCCTTTTTTTTTTTTATATATATATATATATATATAATTTTTTTTTGTATATGTTTTTTTTAATATATATTTTGTGTGTGTGTGTGTGTGTGTGTGTTCTCTCTTGCGGTAATCTCCATGGGGTTTATGTTTGTCTGCTTATGTGTTTGTTAATAATTGAAAAAGCATAAATGATTAAAAAAAAAAAAAAGACGATGGATCTGCACCCACAAAACTTACATTTCAACTTGTACTGATTTGTCTGGATTTATTTTTAGGTTTGAATAAAGATATATGGACTAACTCCGACTGAGACCCCCTGAAGAGGTGGGTATGCTGAAATTTGATTATGTCATAAAATGTAATCAAATCTTCCATGATCAAAAACACACTATTTTCTAGGTCTAAAAAGCACAAACAGTAAAACAAAGGTACAGGACCGGACTGTCCCATTGTACTAAGTTTATAATGTTCTCCCTTGAACAAGAAGCTACCTGTGTCAAATTATCACATGGCCTTGCTCATTTTTGTAAACATTGTTTGCACATACAACCTATCTGTGCTTGAATGTGGTGTGTGTTTAATTAAATAATCACCGTAAAACATGATGTATAACAGTTTACACTTTAGTCACACAAAAAGGCATCCTCTGAAACCACAGTTCATCCAATATGGAACTGTTTAACCTGTGGATGATTTCATGCTAAATGCTTTGTTCAACTTTGTTTAATATATATTAAGAATGTGGGGAAGAAAACTCATCGCAAACCTGAGCCGCAAACTGGAACTGTTTTAGTAATGTGGGTCGATCACTGAGGACACACTCACTTCGCTACAGAGAGAGTGAATTCATTTCTTGACATAAGAAGAGGAATATCAAAAAATGATCACGCAACAATCATTTGCTCCGTCAGTGCGGTAGATTTAGCCTTAGTCCATTGCACTCATAGCACGCACACAGACCAACACACACAAACACACACACACAAGCCTTCATGTAGACATTGAGGCCTTGTCACTTTATTTATTGCCCAGGATTAAAGGCACACTGAATGGAACTTTTGGCAAACAATTAAGTTCAGTTATGAACCAGTGGCAGAAAGTTTGAAGTCTTTCACCAAGATTTAAACAAGACGTTACCTGCAAAACAAGCCGACACGTGGACAACAAATTGCACAAACATACACCTTTTTTTTACTAATTGTGTTCCGTCTCCAAAGTGCCTCTAAACATGACAACAGCCCGAGGCGACACTCCTGCCTCCCCAGGTATGAGGAGGCTGGAATGGCTACAGGCACTGCAGCCTTTTTTACCAACGGGTCCCTCAGAGCTTCTTTACTGCTAAAATTATACAAATAAGTATCATAACTGTGTGAATTCAGCAACATTTAAGTTGATTTGAGAGCATGTTGACAGCCTAAAAAGGAGATCTATAAAAGGGACATTCAGTACAGAGGGGAGCAGGTGTAGTGTCAGGGAGAGGTGTGTGTGTGTGTGTGCGTGCGCGTGTGTGTGCGTGTGCGCGTGTGTGTGCGTGTGCGCGTGTGTGTGTGTTGATTAACCCAATGATAGATATACATGTATTTATGAATCTCACAGAACCCATTTCTCCACTTCTACCGCTAGATGGTCAGCTCATTCTTTGAAATAATATTATGTTTAACCATATATTTTCTCATAAACCAATTATTCCACATCCTATTATATTAAATACCATTAATTATTCAAGACCACGTCCCAATAGAGTCTTGTAAAAAGTAAAATGTTGTTGAACAATCTCAACAAGCTGCCTTCCATCTTATTAGAAAACATGTTTTCTGTTGCGCACTTGTATAAAGACCGCTGTGAGCTGCATGTTGACAATGAGAGCTGATTTGCTCTCTTTTTCATCTAAACATGTGAGAAACATGTGTGCCAGAGCCACATGCATGTGAAAACCAATGACGGAACTGTTTTGAGATTGAGGAACGATAGACCCATTTTATTATTGTACATAGGGTTTAAAACATAGGTAAGTCTTCTATATATTCTCTTTTTTTCGTCATTCTTTTGTAGCCACACATACACACATGCAGAACTACACACACACACGACTCACACACTCTTCCGCGCATAGAGGTGCTGATGCGGCGCGCCAAGCCTCCTCCTGATGACGAGAATATTAAAAGCTGTGCCTGCGGGGGTTCACAGGGGAGACTGTCCGATTTGATTGTGCAGGGGACCAGAGCGCACACTTCCAGGTGTACGCTGCTTACTTCACAGGGACACTTATTACACTTCCCAATATGCGCACACAGCCCGTTTGGGTTATCAGGTCCGGCCATGTATTAGATATTCACATGGGACTAAATACAGCAGCAGGGATGAGAACGCAGACACACGGGTGACATGTCAGCAGAGCCAAAGTCAAAGTTAAGGATTACAACTTTTCCTAACAAGAAACTGGTTTTATTGTTAGAAGTTCTGCATTCTAGGAAGACTTGTTTTTATCGTGTCTGTGATTAGTTACATGATTACTTTGTTTGGTGCATGTTGTGTTAGTTTTTGGGCAGTATACGGCTACAGTCTCCAAGTGCAATTATATCCAACATCTTATGGCTCAGGTAAGATTATATTTAGATTAAGATATGAGATTTGCTATCTATTTGTTATCTTAAAAAATAGAAAAAATCCTTCTATCTCAATTCATGTTTGCTTGTCATGAGTGCATGTAACCTTTTTTTTTGGCAATGTAAACAGATTAAAAGGGCCCCCTCGAAAAGAGATGAGTAATCGCAAGGAGTCATAATAAATAAACTAATTCAGTATAGTTTTACTACAGTCAAATCCAGATTTGTGACAAAATGTTGATGACTATTTTGGACATTCACATTAAAGGAACTACTGTATACCCGTTTCTGCAAGGTTATTTTTTCAGTTTGATTGTTTAGCACCGCCCGGCAGCTCGCTCACAGGCTTCTCATTTTGAGAAACCCTCCTTCTCTTCCCTAGGCTCTCCTCCCACAAAGCCTTATTAGCCAAAGTTTTATTAGCAATCTGATACGTATGCAAACATTAGCATTAGCGCAAATTCTTGTAAGCTGTACAACAATTACGGATAAAATGGTACAAAAGCAACGCACTGCTAACAAAATATATAACTGAAAGATTACCACTAGTTTTGCGTCCAAATGTGGTCCGAGCCGGTCCTGCTCCCGCAGGTCTCAGCTATGTTCACCCGGCCTTGATTTCTTCGATACTTTTGTCGCTTTAGTTCCCTCTTCTCCTCCTCACCGTTGCGTCGTTTGGGCTGTGTATGCAGTTACAGCCAGAGGACTTATAGCCACTAACATGCTGCTGTGTTTAACTGCGCTATAGACACTGGAGGAGGCCGCCGAGCGAGAGCCAGAGTCACGCTGTTTCCACTCAGCACTTTTTATAGCCTGAATTCATACACAGCTGACTCAAGGAGCTCATTTTCAATTAAATTAAGGATTGTCATACAACTTGTATGTAGTAATACGCATTTTTACAAACTCATTAGAAAATATATCGGGTATAGCCTCTTTAAATAATGCTGAACCCAAAAAGAAAATCCCTCCGATGAAGTCATTCAATCTAAAGACAATAATCACAACAAGAAATCCACTCCTTCATCAACTACCTGACCGACCGCCCTCATTATGTATCGATCGGTAACATAACCTCAGATGGCGTAGAATATTGTCTCTCCACAAGGAACTGTGCTTGCCCCGTTTGGTATCACGGTTTTAGCTTTATGCAATCTACACATCTGACATCAGACATGTTTCGCTGCCACCTTGAACTGCAAAAAAAAAAAGAAAAGATTGCCAACTTGGCAACAAAACTTTAAGTCAAGGTCCGCAATGATAGTAATTTAAAGATGTTTGTGTGAATATAGCCAAAACTATTTACTAGGGGTGGGCGATATGGCCTAAAATTCATATTGCAGTATAATTTGGGACACAGACGGTAGACGGTATATATTGCGGTATAATTTGGTTTGTGAATTTCAATATAGGTCTAGCAGGTTCTTGAATGAAATATTCAAGATTGTTACTTATTTAAATGTATTGTGCAAAACTGCAATTATACAGAACATTATAAAACTTTAACTTCCGAGCAGTATCGCTGGGTTTCAACCACGTGACCAAAAGGGGGCGGGGCATGTGCCCGTAGGACAGGAAGTATTTTTCTCCTTTTAAATAGAACATATGGGCACAGGGGGCGTCCGTGGTACGGAAGACCAAATTCACGAGGGTTACCAGAAAAAAAGTCCCATAGAACTCCATGTATATTAAAACAGCACGACCTCAGCTGACAGAGAACCTGACAGAGAACCTGACAGAGAACCTGACTGAGAACCTGACAGAGAACCTGACTGAGAACCTGACAGAGAGCCTACAGCTTTCATAAAGATCAGATTTTGTGAGATGTTAGTGTCCCTTGTCGTCCTGAACTTTTTTTCTTCTTAAATCCTTCTGTTTTCTTTAAATCCACACTTTACTGCCACAAACTCTGCTCCCTGGCTTCCCGCTCTGACTCCGCTGTACTGCTGCTCTGATTGGTCAGCTCTGATTGGTCAGAGCGCGGCCGAGCCCCTCTGAGCGCGTGCATGAAAGCCACACACGCACGTCTGGTCCTCCCGGTTTGCGCAGAACCGGGAGGACCAGACAATGCCCAAATACAGGCGAGTTCTGCTAATCTCCCGGTCTCCATGAAGTCCCATGAACTACTGAGCACAAACCATTCATTTGAATAGGTCGCCATCTTGGATCGCCGGGGCTTGGCAATGATGGAAAACGCAGACATTGCGGCTTGAGTGAAACTATTTTAATGCAGCGTACTACAGCGTAGTGTTTGAATAAGTCCAATGTTTTCAACAATGAGAAGGATTAAGGCTGTTAGTGACGACAGTGGAGTCACTCTGGGATCAACAGAAATACGTCTGAGATGATAGTTCTGATCAATAACATATAATACATATGGCACAAATGTTACTTTAGAAGCATTTGAAGCAAGAAATCTGACCCTTTATTGTCATTTTGGTGATGTGTTGAGCTGTAAATAACAAAAAGTACGTTAAGCTAATAGTGTTAAGCTAACAGCAGTGAGTGAGCTAACAGCGGTGGCTGCAATTAATGTATTTAACAGTTCTTTCTTTCTGCTGCCTCGGTTACTACAACTGTATACCATACAAAAATACTGCATTGTATCTATGAAAGTCAGCGAAGTAAAGACTGTGGACTGTCAGTTATCTCTGTGGCCGCAGATGCTACGCATGCTAATGCTAACGCTAGCACATTTCTCCTGTTCCTTATCAGGCATTATCCTAAAAATTGACATCCGTTAGAGAAATATTTTTTAGCAAAGTAGAGACTCCATAAGTTCCCCACTTGATATGATCAGTTGCCACAACTGTACACGCCACAGAAAAAGAGCATTTTAACTCTGAATCAGTGAATGTTTACATTGTTCTTAGTGGGGAAATGTACTGTCCCTTGGAGCACTTTTGTCACGTGCAGCCCATCAGTTTGATGACATAATGACCTATATGCCGGTATAACACAAATCTCTACCGTTGGCCACATTTTTATCAAATACTGCTTATACCGTTTATATCGCTCAGCCCTACTATTTACCCTGCATTCATCTTTAATAAAGCACTCCAATTGCCTCATTGCAACTGTCACAAGAGCATGACTCTCTTCTCTTCTGTCGTCTGTTCCTGTTGGATTGTCTGCTCCTGGCTCACCTCTCTCGCCTCGCTCACCCACCACATCCTTGTTAAACCGCCCATGTGTGGCGCATAATCATCCAGCTTTGATTCCTTTGTAACATAACAAGATCTGCAGATTAATTGCACCACTTCCAGCTACTAAAAGCGTTTATTTTTCTTTTTTCCCCTCATCTACAGAAATGCGACTAATGCCTGGGTGTTAAACCTTCCCTGCTCCACTCCGCTCGCAGCAAGTGCATGTGATAAAAGCTCACACACAGATGGGCAATCGTCAATGCAGGATTTTAATTGGAATTATTTAGAAGAATGGTTTGAGAGTTTACGTTTATAGTCCTGTGGAACCTCAGAAGAGGTAAAAAGTGACTTGTGTGTCACATTTATTTCATGTACAACTTTTTAAATCGTTCCCTTACTTAAAGTGAAGATCAGTTAATAAAATGTGAAGATGGAAAGATGTTTTTCAAATGCCCGATTGGACACTGTTGTTGTATTATGTGTTTGTATGGGGCTCCAATTCATCTCATATCACTTATTTCCTGTGTTTTAATGTTATTTATTTATTCTTATTTTTTTATTTTATCTTATTTTCTTATGTGCTGCTCAAATGAAAATATAGTAATCTGAATCTGAATCTCAATTTGAATCCCCCCACCGGCCCGGAGTGAGGTTCGAAGCATGTCAGCGCACATGCTCATGGACCCGCCCCCACTGGTTTAAACCCATTGGTTGAACTATTCTATTCTACTATTGGCGGCACGGTGGCTGAGTGGATAGCACTCTCGCCTCTCAGCAAGAAGGTCCTGGGTTCGAATCCCGGTCGGACCAGGGCCTTTCTGAGTGGAGTTTGCATGTTCTCCCCGTGTCTGCGTAGGTTTCCTCCGGGTACTCCGGTTTCCCCTACCACTAAAAATATGTCCAATAGTTCTAGCATGCGCCTCCTGTACTGACCCCGCTCCCATCTCTGTGTGGAGTGAGAGACTAATGCCCAAAAATTAACAATTGTAAACCGCTTTGAGACTCAGATCTGCAGTGAAAAGGCGGTATATAAATAAATACTTACTTACTACTACTACTACTATTCTCCTCCAGCAAATAGCTGCATGTGAAAGCCACATCCTGTCAGACATATTACTGGTGTACTACTGCCACCACTGCTCCTGACTCCATGACTTATGGGTAATGCAGGATGGGTCCCCCTTCTGTCTGGTGTGTACATTACATTTTCAAATTTGGTTTTTGAACAAACTTCTTGTTCTTCTTTGTAAACACACTCACTGTCTTCATACTACCCATGTACAGACAATATGGTTTTTACAGCTTGAAAATTGGTTAATCGTTATTAATCGAGTTTCTAACTATCAGCAAAATTATTCTATATTTTTTCTGTAAATAGTTGTTTGAATGGAAAGATAAATAGTGTATGTGCTTTATTTGTTTATTATAACAACAATAAATCCACATAAAACGGCATTAACATTATTAACATTGGGCACAACCAACAAAAATTAGGTACTGAAGAAGATGACAAAGTCTGGGATCGCGTCTTTCATTCAGACAGAAGACATGTTTTATTGTCGATGGTAGAGACAGCACGAACAACAGATACAACAGAATGCAAGTGTATTATACAGAGCGTTGGCATGGAGACCTCCAATCAGCAGCTGCCACGGTGCCATGTAGCTTGGCCTTCAGATAGACACAACAAGGGAAAAGTACTGGCTTCTGCACATTGATAGAATGATGAGTTTAACCTTAACAAAAGTTGCTTAAAAGTGTTATGAAATCTCACAGTACCCCAGCTTTAATTTTGCAATTTTATTTGTGCTTCGGGAGGAGACACGGAGGAGACGTAGTCCAACTTCAGCTGTGTTTTTATTGCATACACAGGTTACACAAAGACACGCACACAACAAGCAGAGAACAGTTCTGTGGCGTGTACGGCGGCGCCGTTCGCCGTGTTGTAGTCAAAGCGGCTCACAGCCGCTGGAGGCGGGAACCGATGTCCAGAGGGCCTACTGCTCTTTTGCAATCTTACACACGCATGTGTCCGCGGCACAGAGTTATTGTGGGATGCATGGGTGGGTCGGCACATGCGATCAAAAGCATTAATTTCTTTAATGCAGTTAATAAAAAAATTTATTAACGTGCGTTAACGCGATCATTTTGACAGCCCTAATATATATATATATATATATATATATGTGTTTATATATATATATGAGTACTACTAATATGATGAAAATGCTGGTCTTTATTTTGCTGCCTCATTAACAAGAATGGGCCAGAACATTTGTCAGTGCTGGGCTGTGAGTGCAAAACACGTGGAAAGATCTACAAAGTGAGCACTTCTGAGGCCTCCACTCGCACGAAAACAAACATTTTGAAACTGGAAAAGCACTTGTAGAGCACAGACCTCTCAGTTCCACGATTCCTACTAACAACATGCATTCAATCAACAAATACAATGATAGTTGTCAATGTTCTGCTAGTTTGAATGCTTGTGATAATTAGATAGAACCAAACTGATTGATAGAGGAAATAGTGAGATTTTATTACAGATTGTATAAGGTTTTGGTTGAAAGTTTGGTATCCCAGCTTTGGTTTATCTGATGTGACGTGTCCAGGCATGGTACTTGTTGCCTGGTGGTGAATAGAAAATTGTGTACATGTGTTCCATAATACAAAGATGGCTGTGTTATTAATGCCTGGGCTTTTATCTCGGCAGTGACATATTCTCCAATTAGCGTGCGTGTGTGTGATTGGGCCAATGCTGCGTTCTACCGCGGACACATGTTCCTCTCTGCTGGAGCCGCGGTGTTTGGCGTGGAGCAGACGCACAGCCGCCAGCTCGCCTTGGCACACTCCAGCTCCAGCCCTGCCCATACTGATCTCTCATATCCGCCTCCATAAGCCAGCTCTTTAATGAAGGCCGCTAATGCATTTCTATAACCGTAACATAACAAATCAGAGTTAAATTGACTTTTAACAGCGTTGGATTATGCTATTGTGTTTAGGCACTCTGTAGGAGAGATCGGCCAATATCAGTGGCTGATGCAGACTTTTTGAAGAGTTTGGCCAGCTTAATGGGACTGTATGTCTAACCCTATTTGTGGCTTAATAAAGTCTTTGCAATTATAATCCACATGTATTATCGAGGCATATGCCTCATACACACACACCCCAAAAACAAATGGAGCCAAAACTCTCTGAATGGAATCTTCTTGTAAACATATATCCATTGTATATAGTTGTGTTGCCTCAGCTGTTTCTGATGTAAAGCAAACTTGCGCTTGCACGTTTCACGGAAGCCAAAGCAAACCAAGATGGTGGTCATAAAGTCTGCAAATTGTATAGAAAGTTTAAATACGAACGAATAAAGACATGACTGTCACTTTTAATGAAATTTGAGGTGAAATGTTGATGGTTCCGTGTTGAGATATGTGGGTTTTAAGAGTAAGAGTTTTGTGTAAAGTTTGGTTAAAGTGATCTAAATGAATTAAAAGTTTTAAGAGTTGTATTAAATTGACCTCCTGGCCTTTAATGTTGAAATAAAATAAGTAATTGTATTAATTCTAATATTACGGGTAAGTCCCGCCTTCCCTTCTCTTATCTATATATATATATATATATATATATATATATATATATATATATAGATAAGATAAGATATATATATATATATATATATACTGAACCTATATCCATAATCAGATCCTCTGCAGATGTTCCTATAATGTTCAATCAATGATAATAGTACTTCCTGGTTTACCGCGATCACTTTTTTGTGCATTAAAACATTATTTTTGTCATGAAAACGTGAACAGATAATTCTGAAAACCTCCGTGCATGTGTATTAATAATGTATATGTATAATGTGTTCTCTGATTAACATTTAAAAGTGTGGATTGATTGTTACGGAAATGTAGGCATAGACCAATCAGAAAGGAAGGGGGAGGAGCTTGGGTCGTTGTTTTCAAATCATGTACCTCTCTCTCTTTTTTCTGACTCCAGACAGTCACTTTAAGCAGTCACTCGACAGCTGTCAGCTTACAACTGGACTGTCGGGTTGTTAATGGAAAAAAAATAAAAAATCTAAGTTGTAAGCATGGATCTATTAGCTGTCGAGCCGTTAGCCACAGGATGCATCATCGGCCTACGTCAATAAAAGGACATACGTGACAACTCGACTGCTATCACACAGTAGCAGTTACTGCTTAAACCAAACTTTACACAAAACTCTTACTCTTAAAACCATCCACATCTGGCCTCAAATTGCTTTAAAAGTGACATTCATGTCTTTATTTGTTCGTATTTAAACTTTTTATACAATTCACGGACTTTATGTCCGCAATTTTGGTTTGCTCGAGCTGCCGTGAATTGCGCATGCGCAGGTTGTCTTTACACCATAAACATCGGATGAAGACGACATGTTGGGATCTAGTATTTCAGTTGGGACCAACACAAACGGTTGTTTTCCCAGCCACTTGTTTCTGTCTGAAATAACTGTTGTAAAGATGTGCAAACAAGCATTACATGCAGGTCAAGTATACAAGCACACTTTTGTGATGGACATGAATAAGTTTGATAGATTTGAATAACTACCTTTTTCGTTTACAAACTTCAGCTTTTGCTATTTCTGCTGGCAGCTGTAGCTCCAATGACATCTTCTGATTCAAAGATCTACGGTTCAAATCCTGCTCTTGGCATGAAAATCATAAATTATGACACACTTTGCAGTTGCAATTGTTTATTTATTGAGATTGAGGTATTTAAACTTCTATCCAGAAGCCATTTTCTCGAGATACAGTTCTGAATGGAACTTTATACTGATCACTACTATAATTTCAGGCTCCAATTCCTGAATTTGAAATGTATTTCCATATCATTTTAAAAGGGATCAAATGCATAATTGTACTCTTAGTGGTTAAAAAAGTCACTGCAAATACCAACCCACACAAGAGCCTCCTTTTGTGTCTGCTTGAACATCATAAACAGAAAGATCATGGACATCATGTTCATTGTATTTTCAATTCAATCTCCCCTTTAAACCTTTGTTCAGAAAAGGTCAAATTTGATATGGGACACACATATATATATATATATATATATATATATATATATATATATATATATATGTTTTATTTATACAATTAAATAGATAATAAAGGCAAATGTGGGCCGGCTTCACTCACAAACACTGTTGAACACACAGTGGCAGAGATTTGCAGAAATCCCCAAGTCTCGGCCAAGCACCGACCACACTCTGCCAGACCCAATCCCTTCACATGTGTGGCTGCAGAAGACCGTTTTGTGGGAAACTTTTAATACACATCCATCCAAAACATGATCCTTCCTCTGGTGACACGGCACGATAACATTTTTTTCACATCATAAATTGGCAAAGAGAGGAAAACTATTAGCAAATATTTCCAAGCAGGCTTGTTAGCTTCAGTTTATGTGACTTTTAGAGCTGATATCACCATAGTGTTTGCTGAAGGCTACTGATTGGTCAATTGTTTGAGCTCAAATATGTGTTCACAAAGACAACATCACAATACAAACATCACTATCATAAGAGAACGGTTTTTACAAACTGTTAATGAGCTAGAGTTTACTTTTAAATGTGTTTCATTTGGAACCAAAGCGAATTGGAGCAAAACTTGTCCATGAACACATTTCGATTGGGCTTCTTTGAGCATTAGCATTGTCCATCTATAAGTCTATGGGAAGAAGCTCTTCATATGAAGGGAGGAAATATTTGTCCAAATCTTGAAAACCAGTGTCCTCTCACCATATCAAAGGTACACAACCCAATTTACGAAACTGGCCTATAAATAAAGAACAAGCCGACTGTTCCCACAAGCGCTGACATTTGCTTTGACCTGAGTGGTGCCACACAACAGATGGTTTTTAAGCCACTCCTGCTCTCCTGCCGTGAATTTCCTCCCAAAAAACAGAGCCGATCACTCCTCCAACTACGAGATTAAGTAGACCACCATGGCACACCTCGCTTCATTAGGTCCGTCCAGAAAGAATGTCTACCCACCGCAGAGAAATGTCGTTAATGCCCCTCAGCGACCCCTGCACTGTATTGACTGTATTTAAGAGGATGGGGGAATGATTATTCAAAGGATCAAATCAATTCTCCGCATAATGCTTTCACTCAAGTTGTAATCAGCACCTGCTAAATGAGCTTAATGGCGGTGGGCAGTGAGGCTGGCGGAGCGAGAAAGGCATGCGGAGGTGGTCGCGTCATTGACGAGTCCCAACGCAGAACGTGGCTAGAGTGAAAACATGAAAAACCAATATTTGATAAAGAGTTGGAAAAATATTTATATGTTACAGTCACCGGGTGTTTTATTATTCAGCAAGGCCAATAGTCATAGGTCGTGTGTTATTACTGCATGATTTTAATAATCAATATGTCTATCAATATGTATATCATGGCGCCGTGGCAGGAGCTATGGGGTGTAATATCTGGTGCACACTAGGGTAGTCTTGCACAGTTTTTTTCAATGTGGTTGTACTGCAGATGGCAAATACATTCTTGAATCTTGAAGCTTTGGTACCCAACATTAAAATCATAATAACTGGAACTATGTGAAAGCAAATGTATAGGCAGGAGAATGAATACCGACAAGGCGAAGTGGACCACTACTGCTTCTGCCCTGAAGTTACTTATTTTCCGATAATGACCTGCCTACTATACATTATCACGCTCATTATATGGTTTGTACCAACAGAACACACAAAATAAACTTCAGTCCACTCTCAGGAATGCCGAAAGGTTTATTTAATGACTGCAAATAAAATAGTTCCCAATGGCTAGGCGAGTAACAGTTAGGCTAGATACATCAAAATCAAAACTCTCTGGAACTGCATGAAAACTGAACAAAGAATCCTGAACATCAGCGGTGAGTGACCCAAACATAAACTCAACCTAAATCCATAACCAGATATTCTGCAAATGCGTCCTAAAAGGTTTGTTTAATGTTAATGGTTACTGCCGGGTTTACCGCGAGGAGCCGTATAATAAGTATGTATAAATGTATGTGGAAACTAGTCATGGAACCAAATTTAATTGTTTTGAGAGTAAGGCTTGATAGATAGATAGATGCTTTATTGATCCCTGTAGGAGAAATTCAGGTGTCCAGCAGCAGAAGACTCTTTTTTGTTGTTGTACAGTCTGACAGCCGAAGGAACAAAGTATCTCTTGAAGCGTTCCGTTCGGCAGCGTAGTGATAGGAGCCTGTTGCTTCGATGACTCCTCTGAGCGGCCATAGTGTCATGCAGAGGGTGTCTGGAGTTACCCAGGATGCCCTGCAGTAGAGCCCTCATCCTTCTCTCCAGCACAGCTCCCACAGAGTCCACACTTCTCCCCATCACAGAGACACATTGATTGATTGATTTAAATCTACAATCCTAATTTTACATCTTGCATGAAACGAAATACTTTGAGCTCAAATGCAACTGGAGTGTTTCTGAGTATTTGAGTAAGCGCAGTGCCATGGCTCTCAGCTGCGATCCAGCGCGGGCAAAGCAGCCAGCACCTCAGCCTCAGTCCGGAGCGCCTTTATCAGCACTTCGTCAGCCTTTTTCAAACGGGATGGAGCAAAGCCGATTAGTCTGGCCGCGCACATGCCTTCTCTGCTCGCCCCGCGCATGAATCATGCCTAATGCAAGAAAATGCTGCTAACGTGGAGTGGCGTGAGGCTAAATGGAAGGTGTCACTCAGAGGCCGTCGCGCTGCTCACCCCCACGTGTAGGACATGGAGGTCGCGACATGTGCCAGGGCAGCGAGGGCAGGATGGAGAGCCCGGCGGTGTGCCCAGGTGGAGCGTCTGTATGCCCTGACTCCAAAAGCGCTCAAGTGGAAGAGGCCCGCATGTGTGTGTGTGTGTGTGTGTGTGCGTGTGTGTGTTTGTGCGGGTGTGTGTTTGTGTGCGGATATGCAAAGTACAAGCTGCTGCAGGCGATGGCCTCTTCGACGTGAAAGGTTCCAGGGAAGCCAGGAGGGAGCCGGCCAGCATCCTGCCACACAGCCCTCGCACTTATCTGCAGCTTCGAGAGCCATGGAGAACGTGCAGTTCACAGGAGACATGTACCGGTGAAACTCGATTAAAATTAGATTACCGTTCAAAAGTCTGCTTCTGTCATTCAACATGTGAAACTCAGGTATGACAAGACCATTTTGTAGGCCACAATCATCCAAATATTTGCAAACTTGGGCTTTGCATAGACGCCTTTCATTCTCTCAATTGTATTTTGTTTTCACATTTTAAGTTGAATAACAGAAATAAATGAAACTTTAAACGATATTCTGATTGTACGAGTTTGTGAAAGCTGATAACAAAAGTTTGATTTGCCAAAGAAACTTTCAATTCTAGATTATACAGTCATGAAACGATTAATCAGGTACATTGAGGTAAATGATAACAACATTTTTTGTTGCCTCAGTTAATCTGGTAATTTATAAATTTGTATCAAGCCCCGGTGATCCAAGATGGCGTCCTATTCAAACGAACGGCTTGTGCTCAGTAGTTCATGGGACTTCATGGAGACCGAAAGATTAGAGGAACTCGCCTGTATTTGGGCATCGTCTGGTCCTCCCGGTTCTGCGCAGTGGACGAGCTCCCATGATGCTTTGCGCCAAATAGGCGTGTGTGGCTCTCATGCACGTGCACAGAGGGGCTCAGCCTCGCTCTGACCAATCAGAGCTGATCAGAGCAGCAGCAGGGCGGAGTCAGAGCGGGAAGGAAAGGAGCAGAGTTTGTGGTAGTAAAGTGTGGATTTAAAGAAAACCGAAGGATTTAAGAAGAAAAAAAGTTCAGGACGACAAGGGACACTAAAATCCCCACAAAATCTGATCTTTATGAAAGCTGTAGGTTCTCTGTCAGGTTCTCTGTCAGGTTCTCTGTCAGGTTCTCTGTAGGTTCTCTGTCAGCTGAGGTTGAGCTGTTTTAGTTTACATTGAGTTCTATGGGACTTTTTTCTGTGTAGCCCGTGTGAATTTAGTCTGCAGTACCACAGCGCCCCCTGTGGCCATGGGTGGGACAGCTGTAAGATAGTAATACTTTATCCAGTTATTATAGATCCATGGGTCGTATTTGTATGTAGCTATGTATCCTGGAGGTTTCCTCTTTGTGCTCTGGTTTCTCCTACCACTAAAACATGTGTAATAGGTCTGAATGTAATGAGCTTCTCAGCAAGAAGGTCCTTGGTTCTGAGTGGAGTTTGCATGTTCTCCCCGTGACTGCGTAGGTTTCCTCTGGTTCCCCCTACCACTAAAAATACGTACAATAGTTCAGGGTGAATGAGTGTGGGGTTGCGACTGTGGGACAACGATTGGAAATTAGCCCAAGGCTACAATCCGGAGAAGTGTGTTCATTAACATTAACATTAACATGCACAGTCCCAACCAAATAAACAATAAACTTAAATTCAATTACTGTTTCTTTAATTTCGCATTCCAAGAGAGAGATGTCTTGTATCTTATTAAAACAAGGTCATTTTGCTTCTCCCATTGGCAAATCTTGTTTTAAGGCAGTCAAAAAAAGCTCAAATTAAGATACATTTTGCTTTACGAATTGTTTTACTTATTTTTTATCACTTTTTGCAGCTAAAGCTGCTCCCCTCCCCTTTTCGAGTTGTTCCTCGCCGGTGCAGGAAGCCCTAAGGACAGTGGTATTGAGGGCATTTTTTGACATTTAAGGACATTTATGGACGTCGGTCCTCCAATAGCCCCGAACTGTTTGATTCTGCGAGATGATTACTGTTGTGATTTATATCAGTCACTCCAGTGCTGTGAAATCGATCAACAGATGTAATTGTGATTAATCACACATTAGAAACTATCCCTTATTTATTCATTTATTTTATTTTATGTTACAAAAAAACTATATTGATTTGAATTAATGCAATTATAACGCCCTTTTTTATGACAGCATGACTTATTTTACATCTACCTTCTGTTATTTTTTTCTTCTACTCGTACAATGCTCGGCCAATCACAGCCTGCTGACTCCCAAACCAATATTTTGTCTAATTCATATATGTAATACAATAATAAGTTGTTTTTTCAGATAATGAAGTCACACATCAAATCCATCAGCCTCCTCTTCCTCTCATCCTCATTTCAAGCACAAGCGTAGAGACCACTTTCAAAGTTTGAACTCCACCTCTCAACTTTTATTACTTATCATGCATTTCTGACTCACACTATTCATATTCACAGAAGACTTGCAACTTTCAGCCACTATTTTGGAAGAAAACCTGGCTGTATCTGTCACAATAGTCCAAAATACATTCATCCAGCATTTTTTCCATTCATATGCTATTGTGCTGAAATTGCTTCTCTGCTCCCCTGTGGCTTCCCGACAACACCCGAATACTGTTTACTGTAAACGTCCATGCAAATGTTTCATTATCTTCAAGTTGGATATAGGCTTTCCTGAGACAAATTCGGTCAAAGCTGCCAGGTATAAGATCACTAACTCTTAGGAGACGAGATGGAGCCAGGAGGGGGAAAAATTCAATCCAAACCCAGCACTTTGAAAAGCCGATGGATTCTGAATGCAAATAGAGTGGTGTCTTTCTGTGTGGTGATTTATTGCCTTTGCCGAGTGCGTCGAACAGAATGACTCCTAAGGTATTGGAAAGCGCTACTACAAAGTGTGACAAAAAACACAGGTGAGAGTGGACAACCTTGATGTGTCCTTGGTGAGGAAAAGGCCGATACGAAGTTTACGTAGGAGGATATGGCGGAGGTGGAAAGGGCCTAAATATCACTCGGCTGTTGTGCCATTTGGAGGCAGTTAAATAAAACACGAAGATATATCAATGTCGGATCTTTGCGACCTCTGCGAAAGTTCAGGGAGAGGCTTTGTATTCGTCACTGTTTTTCAGAGTACAAGAGGAAGAAACCAAGGAATCTTCTGTAATCTAAGCTTTGAAGACTTGGCAAAATCTCCCTGCAGAGATGGGGCTCGAGTTCAATTTAAGTAAATATTTGTAGAGACTTAGACTCATTTTTTAAAGACTCGACATGGTCCTGCCTTTCAAATGTGAGATTTCATATCACTTTTAAGCAACTTTTGTTAAAGTTAAACTCATCATTCTATCAATGTGCAGAAGCCTGTACTTTTCCCTTGTTTTGTCTACCTGAAGGCCAAGCTACATGGCACTGTGGCAGCTGCTGATTGGAGGTCTCCATGCCAACGCTCTGTATAATACACTTGCATTCTGTTGTATCTGTTGTTCGTGCTGTCTCTACCATCGACAATAAAACATGTCTTCTGTCAGAATGAAAGACGCGATCCCAGACTATGTCATCTTCTTTACAAGACTGCTCAAGATTTGTTTTCCAAATAAAATCTTTTGCATCACTAGCCCTCTCTCTTTCTTTCTCTTTACCTTCAGAGAACAGATGTGACCAGTCTCATCAGATGAAGGCAGAAATGATCAGTGTCTTTAAAGTGATAGTCTGGAACTCTAAATAAATTACAAATTTTAACAATTGTGTTAAATTGACCTCCTGGCCTTAAATGTTGAAATAAAATAAGTCCTTTTGTTCATTCTAATATTACAAGTAAGTCCCGGCTTCCCTTCTCTTAGCTATAACCTATATATCCATAATCATGTACAGTATATACTGAACCTATATCCATAATCATATGAACCTAATTCCATAATCATTTATATACTGAACCTATATCCATAATCAGATCCTCTGCAGATGTGTCCTATAATGTGCAGTTCATGATAATAGCACTTCCTGGTTTTTGTGCATTAAAATATTATTTTTGTCATGAAAACGTTAACGAATAATTCTGAAAACCTCTGTGCATGTGTATTAATAATGTATATGTATAATGTGTTCTCTGATTAACATTTAAAAGTGTTGATTGATTGTTACGGAAACGTAGGTGTAGACCAATCAGAAAGGAAGGGGGAGGAGCTTGGGTCGGTTTTTTTTCAAATCCTGTACCTCTCTCTCTTTTTTCTGACAAACTCCAGACAGTCACTTTAAGGGTTGCTTGAAGCCTAAATTGCGAATGATAATACAAGGTCATCTAAAACTTACTAAATTAAAGCTGGGGTACCTAACTTGACTTTTTTCATTGAGAGTACATATAGAATACATTTTGTCCACCTCCTGAGATGTTCCAAGCAGGAGGTGGACAGCATTGTAGTCTGTTTTCACTTGATATTTGAAAAAAGAGATTTGACTTTGCAGCTCCAGAGACTTGGACTTGAATGGGACTCCTGGGCAGAGTTTGGCTTTACAGTGTGCCCTTTTTTCCTCACAACGTGCCGCTCACAGGCTGACAGCTCTCATAGTCTAAATTCATAATTCAACATTTTTGTCATACATGAATGGCAAAGTGACAGAGTGACACCTTGAATGGCAAAGTGACAGAGGACAGATGGACAGACGGATTGACGGAGAGGCCAGACAGTGACATTGTGTCTGTGCATGACTGTTCCTCCCGCTCTCAAACTTATAGCAGTAGCATCAAAAGGACACACAAATGAGAAGTGAAACTAATTAACTGGTTTTAAAGAACAGAAAAAACATGTCCAAATGCTCCTTTCAAATTTCGCAGGCTATAGCCACAGTCTACAAACGGAGCTGTTTGTCCAACCTCATTGGTTTTGGGGATACCACCAGCTAACTTCTTTTACAACTGAATGCCTACAGTTGGACCGCGCCAGATTTTCCCCAAAGTCCCTAGTCTCTGACAAAAGTGCCACTTATTTTGATCCCCTCCTGTCTTTTGCCTTGTTTTAGTTCCGGCCTGTCTTTCATATCTTCTCAGCGTTTTTCTCATTTGCAGCTTCTATTCTTGCTGAATACTGCTAACCGGCTACAACAGACTTTGTGAATCACTGATGGCAAAAGACGACGCATGATTAGCGCCGAGCACAATGATCGGGCAGATAGTGATGTGCACTTACATTTAAATTAGTACAAACATCTCACTAAATACCATTTAACGTTTGTCGTTGCACTTGACTCAGTGATTTTTGGAGCGATGCAAACAGGTTTGAGTCAACATTATTCCCCACTGGAAAAATCAAAACCTTTTCTTAGGTTGTTTCTGACCCAAAATACGTAATATAACTTAATTATAATAAAGGCATTAGAATCCTATGACTGAAAAACGATTCAATACAGTACAAAGACAATTACTCCTCATGTAAATATATTTCTTTGACAGCCACACAACATTGATTTGATTTTTGTTTTTATCTCTGCATGGCTGACCTTGAAGGGAAATGAAAGGATCTTTTATGCTTTGAGCCGCACATTGTAAGTCTCCTCACCCCCACACTACATTACACATGGTAATGGACGCATTGTATGCATATGTTATGTGCATAATTTGACACTTACAGAGAGGAGCTAAAATGTGTAAATGAAAACCAGAAACAAGCTCCTGTGGACTCACCACCTGCAGAGGATCAGTGAGGGGCTGGTGCTCTGTGAACTGGGTGCAGCTCTGACTGCCACCCCCCCGACCCAGAAATGGATTAAGGGGAAGAAAATGGATGGATGGATGGAAAACCAGAAACAAGCGCTGCATGTCTGATCAAATACAGGTCATGCAACCGGGTCATGCTCAGAGGCTATCGCTGACTGCTAGAACATCCATATACTGGATCCATTTGTAACATTACAGAGAAGATGCCATCTTTAGATAAGTTAATCCCAGGGTGCAAAATATCGATTTGTTATTATGAAATAGTTATTACAGATGTGATTGCCTTTGTGAGCGTGTAGGCAGGATTGTGCAGAAAAACACAACTCAATGATTTGAGCTGAAATAATTTCTCAAACAAGATGAAATTTGACATTTCATGAGCATGCTAGAATTTGCATACCGTGTGGCCCCATAAAAGGTGATTATACTGAGAATTAATATGACAGTTTATGGTGAAATGTGGTGTTTTGGAAGCACTAGTAGAAGAGATGTGACGGTAGGAAGACGATCGGATGTGTTGACTACAGGAATTTTCGCTTGATTCCAGCCTCCCACACGTACCGGGAGGTGAGACCCGAGTACCAACCTTATTTTCACTATTTAGACGTAACAGTCATGATGTCGGTGGGGTCGGGGATTCTGTTACTTTACCAGGACAAAACCTGTATGTGTCGCCATGCTGCTTTAGTGACGCTTGTGCAACTGTAGCACAATCACAATATAGATTCTTTTTTGCACCAAAATAATAAATACAGACAAGAACCATATTCACGGCATAAATGTAACCACCAGTTAAACCAGAGTAAAAGTTATGTTCGCTTTCAAGGTATTAGGTTGTGAAAGGACAACAAAGTAAAAACATCTAGGACAACACTGGAATAGGCAAATATCTGGGCGTATATATTATTCACTGTGTGCAACAGATGTTTGTGCAGGTAAACACCTCCAACATTTTTCAATGCACAATAATCTCGACCCAAAAATATCAACAAGCAGGAGCTGTTTTTAGGCGGCATCCAAACTGTTTTGAAAACTTTTTAGCACTTTGTTTTCATAAAGAGGAGCGCTCGTGGCAGCTTATGGGCTCTTTAAATGGGAAACATAGGCCGCAATTAGTTCATATTATTTAATGTCTATGAACTAAACACAACTTGATTTTCAAAGATAAAACGGTCATTATAACGTGGTTAAGATAAGAACTTGACAATTGTGACAATGTGTCCTTAAATCGTTCTTCCAAATGACTACCATTTGGTATGGTATGGTATGGTATGGTTTTATTAGTACAGGGACAGTCTACAATAAACATTAGCCAAAAGGAGAGACGCATTGTACCAGGTTGTAGCAGCAGTGCTAATTCCCTGAGCAGGTAAAACAGTTAAAACAAAGTAGATGATACGTTCCCATACATTTTTGCATTGCTCACTTCTAACCACATTATTTGTCATTACAGATCAATAGATGTGTCTGCTTCCTTCATCACAGTCAAAATGTGCCAAAACAGTTTTCAGGGCTCAAACACACACAGTTATACATCTCGATGACAATCCCTTCAAAAAGTCAATCTGAATTCAAGGCTGACATGCTTAGCACATATGAATACATTCGAGTTCCATCTACATGACAAAAAGGCCTCATTTTTAGCCCCTTTCCTTTCACTACTAATCCTCTATCTTCACAGCTTGCCTCTCTGCCAATCTCACGCTCCTTCTCCCAAAACAAAGCTCTGTGGCAGTATAGAGGAGGTGTCTCAGGCTCCACATCGCTCGACGGAAGGGAGAGGAGACAGAGTGTTCCTCTCATTACACAGCGTGCAGAGTGGGGTTATAATCCTCGCGGCTCAAACTGGGTCTGACAGGTGCGCATCATTTCGCAGCATTTTAACAGTCACAATCCTGCTTAAGAGTTCATTAGGCACTGCATGAGGCAAAATAGACTTACATGGAAGTTTGAACACATTTGTATTCAGTACTACGTGGTAAGTTATATGCAATATTAAGGTGCCGGGATTGGAATACTGCCACGATGGACGTCTGAAAGAGTATTCACAGGTTACACTGCCAAAACTGTATCAATATTCACGATGCAAAATGGGAAAGCATGAATTCTGTGGCAGACAAAATAAACATGAAGGGACTAAAAGGCTGAAATTAAAACATCCGAATCAATCGGATTTATCTGTATAGCACCTTTCTCAGGTTGAGAATCACAAAGTGCTTTACAATTGTTGTGGGACTTTTGCCTCTCTCTGTCTTAGTTGAAATTAAACATACTGTATATACCAGTAAACAGACTTATTACATCCAAATATCACATTAACCGGTGACATCAATCTGATCCAACAAAATGTGAGAGCGAATAAAGGTTTTTATCTCTTATCTCATGTGGGGGGCGACAGTAGCTCAGCATTGGCCTTTGAGCCTGAAGGTCGTGGGTTCGAGCCCACCACAAGACGTTCTCCACCGACTCCCATTGTCTGCTGTCGTCGTGTCCTTGGCACTTAACCCCTTAGAACTGCGGCTGTAAAGTGCCAAACTGCCGCTGTGTCCTTAGGCAAGACACTTCACCCCATTGGCTAGAATGAGTCTGGTGTGTGTGTGAATGGTTGGTGGTGGTGGGAGGGGCCGATGGCACAGACTGGTTGCCTCGCTTCTGTCAGTGTGCCCCAGGGCAGCTGTGGCTACAGTAGTTTATCAGTACCGTGTTTGGAGAGAGAGGATAATGACATGTGCAGCGTCTTTGAGTGTCCGATAAACCGCTTTATAAAACCGATGCATTATTATTATTATTATTAACATTATTCATATTATTATTATTATTATTATTATGCCCAATCACGGCACAGGTATCCAATGCATGTACTGTTGTTTTACCGGTTTCGCTCACATCACGGTAAAACAATATATCTGATACAGAGAGCTGTTTCTGTATGACGGGAAAATCTCAAACATGTGCATAAACAGTGTATCATTGTAGTACCAGGTTAACAGCGTAGCATACAAGACACCAATACGCCACCGTAGCGCAGCGGTTAGAGCTTGTAAAGGCATGGACAATGTGTAACTGATGACTGAGGCTCGTGGTTTTGATTGTGTGTTTGGCGTCTGAAATATCTTCGTCCCACAGTCTATAAAGTGCGCTACATAAATAAAGATGACTCACTCACTTGCTCCTGCTATTTTGGCAATTGGTGGACAGTACAACACACTAACACACTTTATCACTAAGCATGGTTTTGAAATCAAAGTCAGTTTCACATGTCTTTTAATGTTTTATAAGTGTTTTCTCCGTTACATTATCCTCTGCTTCCCATTTGCGTTGGCGCCGTTATGAGGTCATGGCGGTAGCGACAGATGGCAGGAGTTGATAATAAAGTATTTTCAGTGGTGTTTGCATCGGTCGAGCCGTGTTTGCGGGGGTAACATTTGGCCTGGATATACATGACCAATAATTAGCCCGGCTTTGTGTGCCGACTCTCTGCATGGCTCTTGGCTCTTCCCCGCAGGATATGAACAAGTCTTTGCTGTTTGCATATTCATATAGGCCTGTTTTTCCCACATGATTTTCAGTTTATTTTATTATGCCGTTGGATTGTTTGCTACTAAATTAAGGGGTGACGATGCCAGATGCTCTGTTCTGCTCATGAGTCCAGTATATCACTTGTATCGGGAGCGTAGCTGGTACATCAGAATGGGACAAGCAAGAAAAATTGAAAACTTCAACTTAACTAGTTGGAAGAATACTTTCATGTCAATATCAAAACATTTCCTCAACATGCCAAAGTTACCTGTTCAGGCTTTGACAAACATCCATTTCACTTCCATTTTCTTCTGCTTTATCAGACATACCCAGACGTCCATGTTCCCACTAATCCACGTCACCCAGGGGAGTGCCACCAGATCTCCTCTTTCTTACACACTGAGCAATATTTAGCCCGCCTTAGAAGATTGTCTTTTTCCCCAGGTATGTTCAACTCCAACCAAATATAGTGATCATTTAGGCAGCAATACGACCTTTAACCTAACAATAAAGCCTGTTACTCTCATGTGGGTCAGGTGAAAGAGGTTATAAACTGCACACAAGGGACAATACTTTGAATAATATTCAAAGGGAGCTGCCCAGAGAAATACTGGCTAGCCTCAGAATGCCCATGGAAGAAGTGTTTGTGAAGATGGAAGTCTGGGAGTTAAAGCTCAGACTGCAGTCCCTGTGACCCGACAAGGGATGAAGAAGAAGACCCTGGATGGACAGATGGCATTCTAAAGTCTAACCATTCCTTTTTTCCAATATTTACTGAGAATATCATTAAAATACGGCCACATTGGGAATAACAGCTCAAACGGTGGTGTATACCAAGAGACGGGCGTGACCAGGCCGCACGTTTCCTCATGCATACATCAATATTGTTTACTTGCAGATGACAGAGCTGATTTGGTGGAGACAAAATAGATTGAAGACCAGGAGCAAAGGAGCCAGAAAAGCACGACAAGTTTATAAAAATGTCCTCTGGAGCTGCTCTGCATTCTTTAGCCAGCTACTCTAATTAAACTCACCTCCAAACATCCTTCACGCCGACAAAACCGGAATACAGAAATAAGACACAAGTGCAGGGGGAAGATGGAAACTTCTAACGGCTGCTGTGCGAGACAATGAGGTGCAAACTTCAGATTCTCAAAGGGAAGAAAGAACTGAGTTGTGTTGGAGTTTACAAAGCACTCTTTTAGTTTGGTGGCCATTGGCTTAAAGGAGACATTTTATCGGAATCAGAATCATTTTTCTTTCAAATTGAAGTAACTGTGAGGCTAAAAAAAGGAATTAGCTTTGAAATATGGTGTAATACAACAGTAAAAACAAACATGCAAAAGTAAATAAATAGAATGTGTATCTTGTATTTTTCTTTGAAAAGTCCTCAGAGAAGACTGCTATTGTCATTTAACATGTTCGCACACTTGTCTTTATGCACAATCCGAGCGATACTGTCTATGCCAAATGTGAATTTCTCCATTGTGTGATCAATATAGCTTATCTTATCTTAATAATAAATTAAATGTGAAAGTAACGGTTTACCATCAAAATACTTAATGTAATTGGACATGGCCATGTAAACACAGTATGGCTATGTCTGGTGCTTTATGGTCATTTAAATAAATCTTATGCAGTGGATCCAACACCCCTTTTTGGCTCAGGTAGAGGATATGTATTGATGTGCTGATGTTTTTTTTTGCTGTGAAAAGCTGCTGAGATGGATCAGACCTCAGAATAAGAAGCTGTAACTGATTGTTGCTGACGCCTGCGGACATTAAAGCCTAGAGTTCAAAGATCCTGAAGTGAGGTCCACTTCAGGCTCCACTTCTACGTTCACCCAGGGTCCCTTCGAGGTGCAGGACTTTACTTTATTAATGTGTGAGTCATCATGTTATCATCCTGTTACACTAAATATAATGTCTATACATTCATGAAGCATGGACTGACTCTCAAACAGTTTTGCTCTCTCCCCATCAGCTTTTTCCAACAGAAAAGTAAATAAGAGAGAACCATCCTCACTCACCCAATCAGCTCTCAGCATCAACTAGTGACTCACAGGGCTCTTCCTAACAGGTATGCCAAATATAAGATAAGATAAACCTTTATTAGTCTCACAGTGGAGAAATTTCAGTGTCATCGTTGCACATTACAGCAGAGAAAGGAAATAAGACTCAGACGCACACATCAAAGTCATTATTTAAGATAATAGACAATAAATTTAAGATAAAATAAAATAAAATAAAATAAGATAAACTCTGGGCTATAATTGCACTTGGTTCGGAGTATTTACAGATGTCTATATTGTCGCTCCGTGTATGTCTATATACGGAGCGACAATAGCTCAGTTGGTAGAGCATTGGCCTTAAGGCCAGAAGGTCGTGGGTTCAATTCCCACCTCTGCACCTTCTCCACCGACTCCCACTGATGACTGCTGTTGTTGTGTCCTTGGGCAAGACACTTAACCCCACTTTGCCCAAAGCCCCCACTGAAAGATCAAGGCTATGCTCACACTCAGAGAGCAGCCTCCTGTGGACTCACCACCTGCAGAGGGTCAGTGAGGGGCTGGTGCTATGAGACTTGGGTGGCATCTCTGACTGCCACCCCCCTGACCCAGAAATGGATTAAAGGGAAGAAAATGGATGGATGGATGGATATATTATACATTAGCAGCGGAGAATATGAGCAGAATAAACATCAGGAATAATATCAACAGGTAAAGTGACGGTGAAAGGCAGAATTATCAGATATGTAATACTGCAGTAGTACTGATAACAGTAAATATCAGATATGTAGTACTGTAGTAGTACTGATAACAGGTAAAGTTACTGGTGAATTATCAGTGCGACTTGAGCAGACTCAGCAGTTCTGGTAAGATCAAGAAATCTGGTCACTAAGTGTTTGCGATGTTTATGTAATAAAAATAAGTTTGATACCACAGTCATAATTTTATTTCCATTTTAGTAATAATAGAAATAAGTCCATCGTTAAGCAGCTTTTGTAACCATACATAACACCAAAAACAGCAATTATGTTGCCCGATGTCGTTTGCAGTTATACATTGTTATAGATGTGTTTACTGTAATCAGAAAACTCCAAATCATTCACGGAATTATTTATTTCCTCCGAGCCGCAGAAAATGAACCGACTCAAACGCTAAACTGAATTTTCCATCTCTTCTTCCTAATGACTACAACAATGCCACTGATGCTTCACGGTTTAGGCTACTGAAGAAAATTGAGCAAGAAAAAAGGTTCCAACAGGACGAAGAAAAATATCTAGCGTTTGATACAGAGGCAAATATTATTCATTGATGAGAAAATGGCATCAATGGGGAATTAATAGAAAAGTGCTAGTCTAATTTCAAGGCCCAATCAGCCCGCTCCATTTGTGAATTGTTGCTTCATAAAGAGGCTTTTAGAGCAGCCGGGGCCCAGCGTCTGTGTTAAACAGATGAATAAACACGGGTCTGCCTGTAGTGAGCACGTTTACATCTGCATCCAGCCACAAAAGACTGGATGAAGTGGAATCAAAGCGTGTTCAGAAACCTGTTGTGGACAAATAGGATTATGTTGTCAAAAAAGCTTTGACAGACGTGTTCAGAATTTGATACAGAAATAAGGCCAAGAATGCAGGAGTTAAAAATTAAGTTAAAAACATTTAATTCTCTTTACAATTAAATATCAATACAAAACTCTTGGAGCCATTAATTCTGTAAAACTAACCCTATGCTGAGCCATTCTAAACTTTCCCTCCAGGCCTGAAAAATGTGCAGGGCACATGCAGGCGCTCTGCGATGTTCCCTGTCTAACTATCCCTGCTCAGACTGCTCAAAATGTCCTACCCCCAGTTTTATCAACATGTCCGATGACGTCACATGGTCTGAGACTGGTCTCTGGTCTGGTCTCTGGTCTGGATTTTGGTCTTCCATATCAGTCTTAGCAAACAATGCCCCCACCTCTGCGGCGCCTGATTGTGTTGGACTTTGCTCATCTTGTGTCCTTGTGACTTAAGACCTGAGGGCACAGGTCTTTTTTGGCTATGATGTTCAAATGGTCAAATATTGTCACATCTGTTTAGTGTATATTTAAAATATACAACAATCACTGCGTCTGTCTAAACAGTGCTGGATGAGGGTTTGATAATGCTTATATGCAGGTGTGTTTGATTTGATACAGGAGAGGGCACAAGAAGGCAAGAGAATCAGACAAAGACATTTCAATTCAACTAGCAGCCACACATGCCTAGTTTATGATTAGATGAAATATCATACTGTATGTTATTGAACAATTAAAAATTATAATAAGACAATTTACTTTACGGAAAACTCAGCCAGTGATTATTCAGGACTGAGACAGGAGCTTTTAGACTGAAGGGGCGGAGTTACATGTATAGAGTAATTGCTCAGGGCTAATAGAAATATTCCCATTTTGAATTATGAATTTTAAAGAAGATATGTTTTGCATAGTTTTAGTTTATGTTGTAAAATGTTAAAGGATTTCTCAAGTAGAACATATATACTCATATATAAATATATAAATATATACTCATGTATAAAGTATGATCTGTGCATCATGCAATTGCAGAAAAAGACCAATATGCACCGGAGTTAGCCCGTTAGCTTCTGTTGTGCCTTATTAGGTCCTTTCCAAACATTTATGGAAAAAATAAGAGATTTAACTTTCAGAACCAGAGCAGACTGCCAATTTCTGTATATCGACCTCATTCTGCTTCTGAAGGCATTTCTACTTACATTGTTTTCTGTAACTTTCTGTGAAGGTTGTTGGCAACGAATCTCAAACTAAAACAATCAAAATCAAGAAACTTAGGCGTTGACAATGCTGACACGTAGCATGTGAACTAGAGGACGGCCGGTTTAAGTTCTATGCAGCAGGGGAAAGGAACAAGTACTGATAATCTATATTTTAGATTTTTAAAACGCTGTCCATGCGCAACTCTGTCCCATTGAAATATTGTCAACACAGGGAAACAGTCTGTGGGTGTGTTGTTTCAGCATGGAGAAGACGGCGTCAAACCAACTTCATAAATATGTCCTCTAAAAGGGACAGCGCTGTGCTTTTATTTTGGTCAAAGAGATTACCAACCTTTATTGCACCATGTACCCCCTCGCCAGCGTGGGCAGGGGTTGGGTTCCCCAGTTGTTAAAAGGGAGAAAGATCTGTCATTTACCCCAGGCCTCCGACTCATTCTGTTTGGAACAGTCACACATGTTTTTAATGCTTTACTGTGCTAACAAGGTCTCCCTCATTTCCTTGTTTATAGCTCATATTTTGCATCTGATTATTTTATTTGAGTTGAATTGATAAATTATGTGGGTATTTTGAACCACAAGATTACTTCTGTTTTCTGATCTAAATGAGTAAAGAAGAAGACAAGAATTTAGTATTATCATTGTGTTCTGTGTCTAATGGTCACAGTAGAATACATTATGATATAACATGCCCTAGTAGATCGTATTAGCCTCAATGTTTTGAAAATCCAATATCTGGTTTGGATCACCACTCTATTTTGACATTTAACACGCCTCGTAAAAAAAAGGTGCGGTTACAAAGGCAGGTCAAAAGGAGCGTTTTTCCAACCCGCACCTCGAGCCGCTTTGTGGGTAAGGAAGACGCGTGTGTTTGCTCAGTGAAAATGTCCCTTCTGACGTTCTGCTTCAAAAGCCCTGACATTCACGTGGGGACGGATGCCATTGGTGTTTCCTAAGCAGATATAGTCGCTTAAGTGCTAATTGTGTGCGCACAGTGACCCACCTGAACTGCAGTAGGTGACGGTGAGATCCAAGCCCAGAACATATGCTAATGAGGAGGATCAGTGTGAAGGGCGTGACTCGTTAGGGTTATGGGTTAGTCTCCCATGAAATAAAGCAAAGATAAGATAAAGACGAATTGTATATAGGCTTAATTAATGACTTCGTAGACAAGAGCACTGGTAATTAGGAGTAAGGTCACTGCCGTGTCTTTGTCCGCTCTACTGGTGCGATTGTGGGAATATGGATAATATTGGATGTCATTTGGAGCCCCCTTTGTAACAGTACAAAACATATATATACAAATACATTTGTATTAAAAGCATGAAATATTGCATGAATCCAGTGTTTTTCAACCACTGTGCCACGGAGTATGACATCGCCTGGTGTGCTGTGAGAAATTCGCCTAATCTGTCTAAAAAAACTAACTACGTAATACTTCTTCATATCAGTAAATGGCAGCAGACGACTAGTTACTTTGATACATAAGAATTGGATGCGACCACCGGATGTAACTAAGTATCTGGGAGCATTGTGGCAAGAAATGTAAGATTTAGACGTGACCAACAAATGTGACAGGGAGCACTGTGTGAGTGAGACGTGAAAGTGATTTTTGTTATATTTACACAGTTCTCAAACTCTTGTTAACTCATTGTATTGAGAAATATTAAACAAAGTTTAATGTCAAGGCCTGGATTTATTTTTATTTATTGTTTTTTTGGTTAGGACCGTACGCAAGATGTTTTCAATGAAAAGTGTGCCTTGACTCAAAAAAGGTTGAAACCATTGCATTATTCAACCATAATAAAGTCAGTGCCTCTTTCATTACGACGTCAATATTTTTAGATATTGTGGTATTGAAATTTGAAAATTACCTGCTGCAAACACAGACATGTGATTGGAAAAGACATAATTTCACCAGACTAAAACTAATTTATGTAAAATACTTTTGTTTTAAAAGGCAGAAAACTGCTTTGAGCGTGATAGTAGTGGTATCATAGTGGCACTGATCCTGTAGACAGACGTTTCTTGTTTGTCTTCATATTAGCGTGGATGGGTCAAAAACTCCAGGTCTGTTTTTGATGAGGGAACAATGTTGCAACATGGTTTAAAGAGAGAAAAAGTTGATTTGCATATTATGTCTCTTATTGTGAACTGCAAATCAGGTAGATGCACAGTATGTCCACTTTAATTATTCATTAATCAAGAAAATGGCACCAGAATGCGAAGAAATGAGATAATAACAATTACTTCTAACAGCTCTTGTACCTTGCTACATTGTCACAACCAAACAAGCATTCGCTCACACAGCTCCCACCGAGACATCAAGAGACCTTCACCTCTTCCCTCCCATGGACCATTCACAACTCACAAGTTTGGAGTGATAATTATTCACCGGCTCGCCAAATGAACAATTCTGTTTGTCTGACAACAAAGTGAAACGCATTAGTCTCGCGTTGCAATCCGGAAAATCACGCCGAGCTTTGGCCGCTGCCCCAGAACAAGCATCTGTCAAAACAAACGACTCGTGTTTCTTGGAGAATATAAATAAAAAACGGCGTATGATCTGCGGATAGAAGGAACTCTGACAAACAAGTGTGAAATCTCAGCAGACAGTGTGCGAAAGCGGGATCATTGGTAATCTAAAAACGCAAGGGAAGAGTTTTAAATCTGCTACAATCAAAGCACTTGTGTTGGAAATGCACAATTGGAATGTTTTGTCATTTTTAATAATGAACCTTTTGACACGTGTCATGCGTCGGTGCAATATCCTTCACTAATATCAGAATGTGCAATAACCACATGTCACTGTCACTTTACGGAGTCACTGTGTCCCAGAGCCTCATGCTGCTAATGTACAGGTGTAAACATACTGCTGCTAATGTACAGGTGTAAACATACTGCTGCTAATGTACAGGTGTAAACATACTGCTGCTAATGTACAGATGTAAACATACAGCTGCTGCTAATGTACAGATGTAAACATACTGCTGCTAATGTACAGGTGTAAACATACTGCTGCTAATGTACAGATGTAAACATACAGCTGCTAATGTACAGATGTAAACATACTATAGACCTATTTCCATTCTGTCACAGTTCTCCAAGATCCTGGAGAAGATCTTCCATAAAAGATTATTCAGTTATGTAGATAAGCAAAATATTACTTGTGAACAGCAGTATGGTTTTAGATCCGATAGGACCACTACCTTAGCATTAGTGGACCTTGTAGAAAAAATATCAAATGCTATAGCCGATAAACAATATGCTGTTGGTGTGTTCCTAGACCTAACCAAAGCTTTTGATACAGTGAATCATGAATTGCTACTTCAAAAACTGTACAGATATGGGATTAGAGGAGTGGCTTTTTCTTGGCTCCAGACTTATTTGAAGAACAGATCCCAGTATGTCCACACCAATGGCACTGATTCCCAGCTGCTGACAGTTTCCTGCGGGCTGCCACAGGGGTCAGTGTTGGGTCCGTTTTTGTTTCTTATGTATATTAACGATCTGTGTTTAGTTTCAAAAACATTAAACCTTATTTTATTCGCTGATGACACCAACATGCTTAGTTGTGGTAATAATTTAGAAGCATTGATAGATATAGTAGAGAAAGAATTATTATTGTTAAAGAAGTGGTTTGATTCTAATAAGTTAACCCTTAATTTAAATAAAACCAAATTTATAGTTTTTGGAAATTGTGCCATTAATGTGTGTAGAAATTTAAGAATAAATGATACTGAGATAGAACGAGTGAATGAAATAACATTTCTTGGAGTACTTTTACAAAATAAGCTTAGCTGGAAGCCCCATATAAACTACATCAAGGCAAAGCTATGTAAATCTCTTGCAATAATATCTAAAGTTAAAGAACTCTTAAATGAAAACAACTTATATATGTTATACTGTTCCCTGGTTCTCCCGTACATGACCTATGGCCTAGAAGTTTGGGGAAACACTTACAAAACCAATCTTAATCCAATAAGTATCATCCAAAAAAGAGCGATCCGCATTGTAAATAAAATGGCTTACAGGGCACATACAAATGAGCTTTTCATCAAACTAAAAGCACTAAAATTGAAGGATTTGGTTGAGTTTAAAACAGCACAATTTATGTATAACATAAGCTATAACAAGTTACCTGTGCATATCCAGGGATTGTTCCAAAAACGAGACTGCGTTTACAATTTCCGAAAGGAAGAAATGTTTCAAAAAACATATGTGAGAACGAGTGCAAAGCAGCATTGTCTTTCTTTTGTTGGGATTAATGTGTGGAGTGAGTTGGACCAAGAGCTAAAAGACTGTAAAACCTTCATTCAATTTAAAATTCTTTTGAAGAAATCAATTATAAAAAAATACATTGAGAATGGATGCTAAGGATGCAAACTTAAGATGATAGATTGTTTTTCTTTCTTCTTTGTGACGATCTAAAAACAAAAATTGTATAACTACTTGCATAAGACATTGGCAGCTTTACTGTTTATGTTTTGTAAATACTCTGGGATAGGCGCAATAAGCTTTAGCTTCTGCCTATTCCATTTCAGACTTTATGTTTATTTATCATCTGTTTGGCATCTGTTGAATGTTTGAATGTCTGAATAAAATAATCTGAATCTGAAATCTACTGCTGCTGCTAATGTACAGATGTAAACATACTGCTGCTAATGTACAGATGTAAACATACTGCTGCTAATGTACAGATGTAAACATACTGCTGCTAATGTACAGATGTAAACATACAGCTGCTAATGTACAGATGTAAACATACTGCTGCTAATGTACAGATGTAAACATACTGCTGCTAATGTACAGATGTAAACATACAGCTGCTAATGTACAGATGTAAACATACTGCTGCAAATGTACAGATGTAAACATACTGCTGCTAATGTACAGATGTAAACATACTGCTGCTAACATGTACAGATGTAAACATACTGCTGCTGCTAATGTACAGATGTAAACATACTGCTGCTAATGTACAGATGTAAACATACAGCTGCTAATGTACAGATGTAAACATACTGCTGCTAATGTACAGATGTAAACATACTGCTGCTAATGTACAGATGTAAACATACAGCTGCTAATGTACAGATGTAAACATACTGCTGCAAATGTACAGATGTAAACATACTGCTGCTAATGTACAGATGTAAACATACTGCTGCTAATGTACAGATGTAAACATACAGCTGCTAATGTACAGATGTAAACATACTGCTGCTAATGTACAGATGTAAACATACTGCTGCTAATGTACAGATGTAAACATACTGCTGCTAATGTACAGATGTAAACATACAGCTGCTAATGTACAGATGTAAACATACTGCTGCTAATGTACAGATGTAAACATACTGCTGCTAATGTACAGATGTAAACATACTGCTGCTGCTAATGTACAGATGTAAACATACTGCTGCTAATGTACAGATGCTGACATACTGCTGCTAATGTACAGATGTAAACATACTGCTGCTAATGTACAGATGTAAACATACTGCTGCTAATGTACAGATGTAAACATGCTGCTGCTAATGTACAGGTGTAAACATACAGCTGCTAATGTACAGATGTAAACATACAGCTGCTAATGTACAGATGTAAACATACTGCTGCTGCTAATGTATAGATGTAAACATACTGCTGCTAATGTACAGATGTAAACATACTGCTGCTAATGTACAGATGTAAACATACTGCTGCTAATGTACAGATGTAAACATACTGCTGCTAATGTACAGATGTAAACATACAGCTGCTAATGTACAGATGTAAACATACTGCTGCTAATGTACAGATGTAAACATACTGCTGCTAATGTACAGATGTAAACATACTGCTGCTGCTAATGTACAGATGTAAACATACTGCTGCTAATGTACAGATGCTGACATACTGCTGCTAATGTACAGATGTAAACATACTGCTGCTAATGTACAGATGTAAACATACTGCTGCTAATGTACAGATGTAAACATACTGCTGCTAATGTACAGATGTAAACATACTGCTGCTAATGTACAGATGTAAACATACTGCTGCTAATGTACAGATGTAAACATGCTGCTGCTAATGTACAGGTGTAAACATACAGCTGCTAATGTACAGATGTAAACATACTGCTGCTAATGTACAGATGTAAACATACTGCTGCTAACATGTACAGATGTAAACATACTGCTGCTAATGTACAGATGTAAACATACTGCTGCTAATGTACAGATGTAAACATACAGCTGCTAATGTACAGATGTAAACATACTGCTGCTAATGTACAGATGTAAACATACTGCTGCTAATGTACAGATGTAAACATACTGCTGCTAATGTACAGATGTAAACATACTGCTGCTAATTGTACAGATGTAAACATACTGCTGCTAATGTACAGATGTAAACATACTGCTGCTAATGTACAGATGTAAACATACAGCTGCTAATGTACAGATGTAAACATACTGCTGCTAATGTACAGATGTAAACATACTGCTGCTAATGTACAGATGTAAACATACTGCTGCTGCTAATGTACAGATGTAAACATACTGCTGCTAATGTACAGATGCTGACATACTGCTGCTAATGTACAGATGTAAACATACTGCTGCTAATGTACAGATGTAAACATACTGCTGCTAATGTACAGATGTAAACATACTGCTGCTAATGTACAGATGTAAACATGCTGCTGCTAATGTACAGGTGTAAACATACAGCTGCTAATGTACAGATGCTAACATACAGCTGCTAATGTACAGATGTAAACATACAGCTGCTAATGTACAGATGTAAACATACTGCTGCTGCTAATGTATAGATGTAAACATACTGCTGCTAATGTACAGATGTAAACATACTGCTGCTAATGTACAGATGTAAACATACTGCTGCTAATGTACAGATGTAAACATACTGCTGCTAATGTACAGATGTAAACATACAGCTGCTAATGTACAGATGTAAACATACTGCTGCTAATGTACAGATGTAAACATACTGCTGCTGATGTACAGATGTAAACATACTGCTGCTGCTAATGTACAGATGTAAACATACTGCTGCTAATGTACAGATGCTGACATACTGCTGCTAATGTACAGATGTAAACATACTGCTGCTAATGTACAGATGTAAACATACTGCTGCTAATGTACAGATGTAAACATACTGCTGCTAATGTACAGATGTAAACATGCTGCTGCTAATGTACAGGTGTAAACATACAGCTGCTAATGTACAGATGTAAACATACTGCTGCTAATGTACAGATGTAAACATACTGCTGCTAACATGTACAGATGTAAACATACTGCTGCTAATGTACAGATGTAAACATACTGCTGCTAATGTACAGATGTAAACATACAGCTGCTAATGTACAGATGTAAACATACTGCTGCTAATGTACAGATGTAAACATACTGCTGCTAATGTACAGATGTAAACATACTGCTGCTAATGTACAGATGTAAACATACTGCTGCTAATGTACAGATGTAAACATACTGCTGCTAATGTACAGGTGTAAACATACTGCTGCTAATGTACAGATGTAAACATACAGCTGCTAATGTACAGATGTAAACATACTGCTGCTGCTAATGTATAGATGTAAACATACTGCTGCTAATGTACAGATGTAAACATACTGCTGCTGCTAATGTACAGATGTAAACATACAGCTGCTAATGTACAGATGTAAACATACTGCTGCTAATGTACAGATGTAAACATACTGCTGCTAATGTACAGATGTAAACATACTGCTGCTAATGTACAGATGTAAACATACTGCTGCTAATGTACAGATGTAAACATACTGCTGCTAATGTACAGATGTAAACATACTGCTGCTAATGTACAGATGTAAACATACTGCTGCTAATGTACAGATGTAAACATACTGCTGCTAATGTACAGGTGTAAACATACTGCTGCTAATGTACAGATGTAAACATACAGCTGCTAATGTACAGATGTAAACATACTGCTGCTGCTAATGTATAGATGTAAACATACTGCTGCTAATGTACAGATGTAAACATACTGCTGCTGCTAATGTACAGATGTAAACATACAGCTGCTAATGTACAGATTTAAACATACAGCTGCTAATGTACAGATGTAAAAATACTGCTGCTAATGTACAGATGTAAACATACAGCTGCTAATGTACAGATGTAAACATACTGCTGCTAATGTACAGATGTAAACATACAGCTGCTAATGTACAGATGTAAACATACTGCTGCTAATGTACAGATGTAAACATACTGCTGCTAATGTACAGATGTAAACATACAGCTGCTAATGTACAGGTGTAAACATACTGCTGCTAATGTACAGATGTAAACATACTGCTGCTAATGTACAGATGTAAACATACTGCTGCTAATGTACAGATGCTGACATACTGCTGCTAATGTACAGATGTAAACATACTGCTGCTAATGTACAGATGTAAACATACTGCTGCTAATGTACAGATGCAAACATACTGCTGCTAATGTACAGATGTAAACATACAGCTGCTAATGTACAGATGTAAACATACTGCTGCTAATGTACAGATGTAAACATACTGCTGCTAATGTACAGATGTAAACATACTGCTGCTAATGTACAGATGTAAACATACTGCTGCTAATGTACAGATGTAAACATACTGCTGCTAATGTACAGATGTAAACATACAGCTGCTAATGTACAGATGTAAACATACTGCTGCTAATGTACAGATGTAAACATACAGCTGCTAATGTACAGATGTAAACATACTGCTGCCAATGTACAGATGTAAACATACAGCTGCTAATGTACAGATGTAAACATACTGCTGCTAATGTACAGATGTAAACATACAGCTGCTAATGTACAGATGTAAACATACAGCTGCTAATGTACAGATGTAAACATACTGCTGCTAATGTACAGATATAAACATACTGCTGCTAATGTACAGATGTAAACATACAGCTGCTAATGTACAGATGTAAACATACAGCTGCTAATGTACAGATGTAAACATACTGCTGCTAATGTACAGATGTAAACATACAGCTGCTAATGTACAGATGCAAACATACTGCTGCTAATGTACAGATATAAACATACTGCTGCTAATGTACAGATGCTAACATACTGCTGCTAATGTACAGATGTAAACATACAGCTGCTAATGTACAGATGCAAACATACTGCTGCTAATGTACAGATGCAAACATACTGCTGCTAATGTACAGATGTAAACATACTGCTGCTAATGTACAGATGTAAACATACTGCTGCTGCTAATGTACAGATGCAAACATACAGCTGCTAATGTACAGATGTAAAAATACTGCTGCTAATGTACAGATGTAAACATACAGCTGCTAATGAACAGATGTAAACATACTGCTGCTAATGTACAGATGTAAACATACTGCTGCTAATGTACAGATGTAAACATACTGCTGCTAATGTACAGATGTAAACATACAGCTGCTAATGTACAGATGTAAACATACTGCTGCTAATGTACAGATGCTGACATACTGCTGCTAATGTACAGATGTAAACATACAGCTGCTAATGTACAGATGTAAACATACTGCTGCTAATGTACAGATGTAAACATACAGCTGCTAATGTACAGATGTAAACATACAGCTGCTAATGTACAGATGTAAACATACTGCTGCTAATGTACAGATGTAAACATACAGCTGCTAATGTACAGATGTAAACATACTGCTGCTAATGTACAGATGTAAACATACAGCTGCTAATGTACAGATGTAAACATACTGCTGCTAATGTACAGATGCAAACATACAGCTGCTAATGTACAGATGCAAACATACTGCTGCTAATGTACAGATGCAAACATACTGCTTCTAATGTACAGATGTAAACATACAGCTGCTAATGTACAGATGCAAACATACTGCTGATGTACAGATGTAAACATACAGCTGCTAATGTACAGATGTAAACATACTGCTGCTAATGTACAGATGTAAACATACTGCTGCTAATGTACAGGTGTAAACATACTGCTGCTAATGCACAGATGCAAACATACTGCTGCTAATGTACAGATGTAAACATACTGCTGCTAATGTACAGATGTAAACATACTGCTGCTAATGTACAGATGCTGACATACTGCTGCTAATGTACAGATGTAAACATACTGCTGCTAATGTACAGATGTAAACATACTGCTGCTAATGTACAGATGCAAACATACTGCTGCTAATGTACAGATGTAAACATACTGCTGCTGATGTACAGATGCTAACATACTGCTGCTAATGTACAGATGTAAACATACTGCTGCTAATGTACAGATGCTAACATACTGCTGCTAATGTACAGATGTAAACATACTGCTGCTAATGTACAGATGTAAACATACTGCTGCTAATGTACAGATGCAAACATACTGCTGCTAATGTACAGATGTAAACATACAGCTGCTAATGTACAGATGTAAACATACTGCTGCTAATGTACAGATGTATACATACTGCTGCTAATGTACAGATGTAAACATACTGCTGCTAATGTACAGATGTAAACATACTGCTGCTAATGTACAGATGTAAACATACTGCTGCTAATGTACAGATGTAAACATACAGCTGCTAATGTACAGATGTAAACATACAGCTGCTAATGTACAGATGTAAACATACAGCTGCTAATGTACAGATGTAAACATACTGCTGCTAATGTACAGATGTAAACATACAGCTGCTAATGTACAGATGTAAACATACTGCTGCTAATGTACAGATGTAAACATACAGCTGCTAATGTACAGATGTAAACATACAGCTGCTAATGTACAGATGTAAACATACTGCTGCTAATGTACAGATGTAAACATACTGCTGCTAATGTACAGATGTAAACATACTGCTGCTAATGTACAGATGTAAACATACAGCTGCTAATGTACAGATGTAAACATACAGCTGCTAATGTACAGATGTAAACATACAGCTGCTAATGTACAGATGTAAACATACTGCTGCTAATGTACAGATGTAAACATACTGCTGCTAATGTACAGATGTAAACATACAGCTGCTAATGTACAGATGTAAACATACTGCTGCTAATGTACAGATGTAAACATACTGCTGCTAATGTACAGATGTAAACATACTGCTGCTAATGTACAGATGTAAACATACAGCTGCTAATGTACAGATGTAAACATACTGCTGCTAATGTACAGATGTAAACATACAGCTGCTAAATGTACAGATGTAAACATACTGCTGCTAATGTACAGATGTAAACATGCTGCTGCTAATGTACAGATGTAAACATACAGCTGCTAATGTACAGATGTAAACATACTGCTGCTAATGTACAGATGTAAACATACAGCTGCTAATGTACAGATGTAAACATACAGCTGCTAATGTACAGATGTAAACATACTGCTGCTAATGTACAGATGTAAACATGCTGCTGCTAATGTACAGATGTAAACATACAGCTGCTAATGTACAGATGTAAACATACAGCTGCTAATGTACAGATGTAAACATACTGCTGCTAATGTACAGATGTAAACATACAGCTGCTAATGTACAGATGTAAACATACTGCTGCTAATGTACAGATGTAAACATACAGCTGCTAATGTACAGATGTAAACATACAGCTGCTAATGTACAGATGTAAACATACTGCTGCTAATGTACAGATGTAAACATACTGCTGCTAATGTACAGATGTAAACATACTGCTGCTAATGTACAGATGTAAACATACAGCTGCTAATGTACAGATGTAAACATACTGCTGCTAATGTACAGATGTAAACATACTGCTGCTAATGTACAGATGTAAACATACAGCTGCTAATGTTACAGATGTAAACATACAGCTGCTAATGTACAGATGTAAACATACTGCTGCTAATGTACAGATGCTAACATACTGCTGCTAATGTACAGATGTAAACATACAGCTGCTAATGTACAGGTGTAAACATACTGCTGCTAATGTACAGATGTAAACATACTGCTGCTAATGTACAGATGTAAACATACAGCTGCTAATGTACAGATGTAAACATACTGCTGCTAATGTACAGATGTAAACATACTGCTGCTAATGTACAGGTGTAAACATACAGCTGCTAATGTACAGATGTAAACATACTGCTGCTAATGTACAGATGTAACATACTGCTGCTAATGTACACGTGTATGTACAGATGTAAACATACAGCTGCTAATGTACAGAGTGTAAACATACTGCTGCTAATGTACAGATGTAAACATACTGCTGCTAATGTACAGATGTAAACATACTGCTGCTAATGTACATGATGTAAACATACTGCTGCTAATGTACAGATGTAAACATACTGCTGCTAATGTACAGATGTAAACATACTGCTGCTAATGTACAGATGTACAATGTAAACATACTGCTGCTAATGTACAGATGTAAACATACTGCTGCTAATGTACAGATGCTAAGTACAGATGTAAACATACAGCTGCTAATGTACAGATGTAAACATACTGCTGCTAATGTACAGATGTAACTACTGCGTAATGTACAGATGTAAACATACAGCTGCTAATGTACAGATGTAAACATACTGCTGCTAATGTACAGATGTAAAAACATACTGCTGCTAATGTACAGATGTAAACATACAGCTGCTAATGTACAGATGTAAACATACAGCTGCTAATGTACAGATGTAAACATACTGCTGCTAATGTACAGATGTAAACATACTGCTGCTAATGTACAGATGTAAACATACAGCTGCTAATGTACAGATGTAAACATACTGCTGCTAATGTACAGATGTAAACATACTGCTGCTAATGTACAGATGTAAACATACTGCTGCTAATGTACAGATGTAAACATACAGCTGCTAATGTACAGATGTAAACATACTGCTAATGTACAGATGTAAACATACTGCTGCACGCTGCCAGTAAAGCGTTACAGTAGTCGAGCCTTGAGGTGACAAAAAACGCGTGAATGAGTTTTTCCGCGTCACTTTTAGGAAGGAAATTCCTAATTTTAGCGATGTTCCGTAAGTGGAAGTACGCCGTTTTAGTTGCTTGGCTTTATATAAGCCTTGAAGGAGAGTTCTTGGTCAAAAATGACTCCAAGATTCCTCACAGTGTTACTGGGTATTATACTGACATTATCGAGAGTAACCATCTGGTTAGTGAGGGAGTCACGCAGGCGCTTCGGACCGAGTAGGATCACTTCTGTCTTCTCCGGGTTGAGAAGTAGGAAGTTAAGAGTCATCCACATTTTAAGGTCCCCTTTATGCAGGCACTGAGCTTTTCTAGCTGATCTGTCTGATTAGGCTTCATCGACAGATAAAGCTGTGTGTCATCTGCATAGCAGTGGAAAATTAATTCCATGCTTTTTAATTTAATGTTTCCCAGTGGCAGCATGTAGAGAGTAAAAAGAATCGGTCCGAGTACCGAACCCTGCGGCACACCGAATTCCACTCCAGAATAAGGCGACGAGTCCTGATTCACATTGACGAAGTGATATCGATCTGATAAATAGGATTTAAACCAGCCAAGGGCTGTTCCTCTAAGACCTATTATCACATTCTAGCCTCTGCAGTAGAATGCTGTGGTCTATTGTGTCAAATGCTGCACTAAGGTCCAGTAGGACCAGCACTGACACTTGTCCATTATCGGCAGCTAGTAGTAAGTCATTTGTGACTTTGACTAGTGCCGTTTCAGTGCTATGATGAGCTCTGAATCCTGATTGAAAGACTTCAAACATATCATTTTCCTGCAGGTGGCAGCGGAGCTGCTCAGCTATAAGTTTTTCCAGGATTTTAGATAAAAAGTGAGGTTCGAGATCGGTCTGTAGTTTGTAAGTATTTCTGGGTCCAGGTTTGTTTTCTTCAGAAGGGGTTTGTACCGCGGTTTTAAAAGCTTGTGGGACATAGCCACATTGTATGGATGCGTTTATTATATTTACGATAGGCTCAATTATCAAAGGAAGTCTTTGAAGAGCCATGTCGGGACTGCGTCTAACATGCAAGTTGAGGCTTTTTGTGACCACAGAGATCACCTCTGCTTGGCTCACAGGAATTTATTAAGGCCCACTGAAAGTCTAAGTTCACGTATGCCGCTTCAACCTGTCCACCACTAACAGCAGGAGCAACCTCCTCCAGCTTGTCACGGATGGATGTAATTTTATTATTAAAGAAGTGGAGAAAGTCGACACTGCCTTGAGTTCGAGCCCCGCGAAGGGCCTTCTTGTAGTTTCGGAGACCTGCTTTCCACTCCCTGTGGACAGGCTCCGAGTGGGAGTGGCGATATAGCCTCTCCAATTTTCTGACGTCCTGTTTTAAAGTGTGGAGTTGAACACTGTACCAGGGCGACGATGATCTAATCCTAATGGTTTTCTGTTTTAAAGGAGCTGCTGCATTTAATGCAGATTTGAAAGACTCCATAGTGTTGCCCACCGTTTGGTCAATGACTGAGGGACTGCAGCTGCTGTGAACAGGTTCACCTGCAGCAGTATTCAACATAGGCTGTATTAGTTCTTTGAACCTTGTGATAGATTTATCATTTAAGGTTCTTTTCATTATGGTTTTATCTTGCGGGACAGGAAAGTCCTCCAAAGCGAGATCAAACGTGATCAAGAAATGGTCAGACAGCAACGAGCTTTGACGCTGGATGTCAACATTGGAGACATCACAGCCGTAGGTCAGGACAAGGTCCAAGGTGTGGTTATGAATGTGAGTAGGTTCCTCGACATTCTGAGTAAAACCAACACCATCTAGTACGGCGCTGAAAGCTTTGTTTAAGCTGTCAGTGCTGTCGTCCACATGTATATTGAAGTCTCCAGCTATAACTATGTTTTCCCATTCCAAAACTAGGTTTGAAATGAAGTCAGAGAATTCTGTTAGGAACTCGCTGTAAGGACCAGGAGGTCGGTATAAAACTATAAATAGTACTGCTTTTTGTTTTCTCCACCCAGGACAGGTGATTGAAAGTGTTAAGTTTTCAAACGAGTGAAAAGCGTTGTTGGTTTTGGGACTAAGAACCAAGTTGGTGTGTGATATAATCGCAACACCACCGCCGCGACCTGTAGCTCTGGCTTTCTGGTAGTTAACATGCGTCGGAGGAGTGCACTCATTCAATCTAACGTACTCGTCCTGTTGGAGCCAAGTCTCCGAGAGCGCTAACAGATCCAAGCCCTTGTCTATAATAAGTTCGTTTATGAGAAGTGATTTAGACGAGATTGATCTGACGTTCATTAAACCACATTTAACAACCCTACTGTTAGAACTATTTCTGTCTGTCTGAACTTTTATTAAGTTACTGTGTCTGACACCTAGGTCAGATTTCCTCGCATATAGTGCTTTAGACTTCAAGCGGGGAACACACACAGTTTCAATCTGACTAGGTTCTGAGGCTAGTAACTGAGCACACACAGGCACACACACACACACATGCACACACAGTTTCAATCTGACTAGCTTCTGAGGCTAGTAACTGAACAGATGGGGGCTCAGAGGTTGTGGCAGAGCAGCTCTGCACCCGGGCCTCAGTTCTGCACCGTCATTTGAGCCGAGCAGAACAGTTTAGAGCCAGGGCCAAATTCTTAGCCAAAAGGGATGTACCCGCCAACGTTGGGTGGATATCATCCGAGCGGATGAGACCGGGCTTTCCCCAAAAGGCACTCCAATTGTCAACATGAACAACACCACTTCGAGGGCACCAGCCAGACAGCCAGCGGTTGAAAGCCGAGTGTCTGCTGAATGCTTCTGCACTGCTAGTGCTAGGTAGGGGCCCAGAGAAGATGACAGTGTCGGCCATTGTGCTAGCCAGCTTGCACACGGCGGCGACTTGCAGCTTCAACACCTCGGACTGTTTCCGCCGAACGTCATTACCACCCGCGTGAATAACAATTCGACGGAAACGCTGCTTGTGGGTCATCATGAGCCTCAGATTCCCTTCAATATCACCAAGCCTGGCCCCAGGGAAGCACCGAACAGTGGCTCCTGGGATCTTAACACCTCTAACAATAGAGGAGCCAATTACCAGCGCATCAGCGACTCCATCGGCTCTCTCAGCAGCTCTCTCAGCGGCTCTCTCAGCAGCTCTCTCAGCGGCTCTCTCAGCGGCTCTCTCAGCAGCTCTCTCAGCGGCTCTCTCAGCAGCTCTCTCAGCGGCTCTCTCAGTGGGGCCTTCTTCCCCGACAGAGCGTCCCAGCGATTGTAAATGCTAACAGGAGGAGGCCCAATGGGGAAACTACCAACAACACGTGGCCCTCTCCGAACAGTCACAAAGCCATCACTATCCTGGTCTTGTCCCAGCTGCGGAGGACGGGCTGGGAGGCTAGGCTCGCTAGTTCTCCTCTGCCTTTCCCTAAAGCTGCGCTCCGCTGTCCCTGAGGATACGGCCTGGCTGTAGCTAATGCTAGCGCTAGCTCGAGACTCCAGTGCTCGGAGACGCAGCTCTAACTCACTGACCCTGGATTCCAGAGCTACGACTACACTACACTTCACACATCTATCACTACCCTTAGAGAAGGATCCAGGGTTTAGACTCGCCATATGGCAACTCGAGCAGTAAAGGATTGAGGGAGAGACAGCAGCCGCCATAGTAGCGAGTTAGCGGCTAGGCTAGGCTAAGCTAGGCTAGGCTAAGCTAGTACGGATCCGGGCCCGCACAACAGACTCCGAGACCAGACAAACAACCGCTACCTAAACCTCAGCGACAGTACAGCTGACTCGGAGTGCTTACACAGTTAGCTTGGTGTACAATACGTGGATTTGTAATGTGTTTGTGCAAACAGAGAGCAGAGTGATAGCAGTCAAGAAACACGCTCACCGGATACAGGAAGTCACGTCCACTGACTGTGAGCATAGCCTTGATCTTTCAGTGGGGGCTTTGGGCAAAGTGGGGTTAAGTGTCTTGCCCAAGGACACAACGACAGCAGTCATCAGTGGGAGTCGATGGAGAAGGTGCAGAGGTGGGAATTGAACCCACGACCTTCTGGCCTTAAGGCCAATGCTCTACCAACTGAGCTACTGTCACCCATGTTATCATGCGTTTTCAAATAGTAATGGAATTGAACAGATGCCTAGTCTCCAAAAATGTATAAATTATATTTTGGAGCAGACCGATGAAAATAAACCAATGGGATTTGTTCATCCTCAACGAACCAATGGGATGCGTTTACCCCCTTCACCCTCTTCCTGTTTCTCACCAGTGTTGCCAACTTAGCGACTTTGTCGCTAGATTTAGCGACTTTTCAGACCCCTATAGCGACTTTTTTTCAAAAAAGCGACTAGCGACAAATCTAGCGACTTTTTCTGGTGTTATTGGCGACTTATCTGGTGTTATTGGCGACTTATCTGGTGTTTTGGCGACTTATCTGGTGTTTTGGAGACTCGTGAAGCACGTATTGTTCTGCTGTCCTCAACGTGAGCCCCTCCCCCGTCCCAAAGCACTTACAGGCGGCCAGTCTCACAGTAGCCTTGCGCAGCAGTCCCAGCTACAGTCTATGGGCGGAGCCAGAGAGAGAGGAGACTCAAAAGCACAGGAAGTTTTCAGGCTGCTGCAGACTGAACTTCAGCTCCACCACCACCACACATCCAAAGCTCCCCGGCCACTCCTACCACCGCCACCCCCCACTACCCCCCACTCCATCCGCGGCAGCTCTGTCCGTGACTCTGTTTTCTCTCAGTAGTGGGTCACATTAAATCATTTGTTATGCCAAACTATGAAAAAAAAAAAAACTTACAAAAATAAACCTAAGTAACTCTGCCAGAGTGTGTCTTTTGGGTCACTTTGCCGGTCCCAAGCCCGGATAAAGGAGGAGGGTTGGTTGTAGAGCTAGCAATTTCACCCTACATAACAATCTTTTGATTACATTTGCTGTTATAACATTTAACAATACAGGACAAAACTGATGTGTGTAATGTGGATCTAGACAAAGCATTAAAATCATTAAATGTTGTTAATGTTGAAATTATTTTTGTACATTTGTAGTTCTAAACATATTTAGGGTGTTTTTACTCACTTTTGTCTCTCCCACGACCTTATTCCTCTCTCCTACAGCGTCCGTTACAGTTATTTGCAAATGGCAAATTATGCAAATTAGGCGATGACGTCATTTAGCGACTTCTAGCGACTTTTGGGACAGCCAATAGCTACTTTCCTTACTGAGGAGTTGGCAACACTGTTTCTCACGAGTGTGCGCACCTGAGTTATCGGATTTCCTAACTGAACAGAAAATGCCAATTTCATGTTTGCTCCACTTTCCCTGTTCAGATTCAGATTCAGATTCAGATTCATTTATTTGCCGTTTGCATTAAAAGCACATTGGAAAAACTGTGCAAGACTACCCCAGTCACCTGGTGTGACAAAGAAAAGAAAACGCTGGATGTTTGGTTTGGTGGAGAGGCGAGGGGACGGGGGGAGTGGTTTCGAGTTGGGGCTACGGCTAAGCTAACAAGATCGCTTACTGCACCTTTAAGGACATGTATTAACCCACTGCTGGACAAAAAAATGATCATCTGCCCCTTATGGACCAATGGCTCCATGGGTTTGTTATCATTACATCTCCTGGGTTTTAAGATGTTTGATTCTCTAATCTGTGTTGACGAATCGACAACTAAAGTCCTAGCTAACTAGTGTTGTGATGAAAGGCTATTAAAAGAATGGAATTGAATTGAAATGAATTGGCAAACAAGTTGGGGCGACAGTGGCTCAGTTGGTAGAGCATTAGTCTCCGGGTTGGGTTAGTTCCCTCCACAAGACCTTCTCCATCCCACTGAAGTCTGCTGTTGTTGTGCCCCTGGGCAAGACACTTAACCCCACTGTCCCCGAAGCCCTGCTGAAAGATCAAGGCTGTGTCATCACTGACGAAGCAGCCATCCTTCAGGGGACTCACCACCTGCAGGAGGATCAGTGTTATTACACATTCTAAACATAATTTATTACTTTTCTTGCCTGCAATGCACTTTCCCAAACTGGAACTACTATGTCTCAGAAAAGGTCAAGGATAAGAGAGGGTGACTTTTTCTCTCTCAAATGCAGTTCCAGTGCACTAGTTGAATTGCTCACTCACAAGCTTCCACTTGACAGAACAATCATAAATATCTTCCAAAGCACAACTCTCAGCAATTAGAACAATACGTTCACTTGTGAAATGCATGTAGAAATGATCACTCTTGTATATATTCATGTGATGGGGCTCCAATAAAAAAATGCTAAAAAAATGTAGACGCATTTGTTCTGGCCCTTGTGATACCATCTGGAATCTAGAGGACACAGACCAATATTTTGCCAACTGTATATATAAAAAAGTATTTGGAACATCTGTCAGGCTTTGCCTCGATTGGAAGGTTAGCCAGTATTACCTCGCATGGATTACCTTGAAGCCATAACCGCATACGTACGGCACATTTCATGGGACGTTAGAGAGACAAGGTCGGGTTCATCCCCGGGACTATCTGCTGTGAAGAGCCTCGCCGACCTCCACTATGCGCAGGCTGGAGTTTATTAACAGCAAAAGCAAAAAGCGGCAATAGGAACAACAGTAATATGAGCATGGAGCGGCGGTGCGTGGCGGTAAGCAGCCCCTCACCAAATCCAACATGGCTGACGTATGGCCATAACAAAGCTAAGCAAGCCGGCCGAGTGGAACTAGTTGGTGTGCGCTAGAATTCATCCCGCCCCGTTTTTTCAGTGATGGCAATGTGTGTAAAATGTTTGTATCGTCTTCCCCTCGATTGTATGAGGAGAGTCATGATAATTGTTCCAGTACGTTGACTTTTCATTCAATGAAATAAATATATTTTATAGTACTATACTGTATTCTTTAAACCACAATAGTAGTCATTTTAGAAGACTTAACAATTATCGATTTGCCAAGAACAGAACAGTTTGAACACAGAAAATGCACTAAAACAAACCCAGTGTCCAGATCACTGTCCTGAGACTCTGCATTGGCAAGAAATGACTGATGGAAGAATGTATTCTTCCATCAGTCAGGGTGGAGGAGGAGCAGGAGTGGCAGGGTGGAGGAGGAGCAGGAGTGGCAGGGTGGAGGAGCAGCAGGAGTGGCAGGGTGGAGGAGGAGCAGGAGTGGCAGGGTGGAGGAGCAGCAGGAGTGGCAGGGTGGAGGAGCAGCAGTAAGTAAGTAAGTTTTTACTTACTCCTCCACTTGGGCGGCACGGTGGCTGAGTGGATAGCACTCTCACCTCTCAGCAAGAAGGTCCTAGGTTCGAATCCCGGTCGGACCAGGGCCTTTCTGAGTGGAGTTTGCATGTTCTCCCCGTGTCTGCGTAGGTTTCCTCCGGGTACTCCGGTTTCCCCTACCACTAAAAATATGTCCAATAGTTCTGGCATACGCCTCCTGTACTGGCCCCGCTCCCATCTCTGTGTGGAGTGAGAGACAAGTGCCCAAAAATTAACAATTGTAAACCGCTTTGAGACTCAGATCTGCAGTGAAAAGGCGGTATATAAATAAAAAACTTACTTACTTACGTATTCTTGTGAGTTCTCACAAACATAGCTTGTAGGAGGATCTTTGTCTAGATTATAGATTAGGAGATTTGACCTTCAGAGTATAGGTAACTTTAACACTCATTTAGACCCATGTATGATTTGCATCCTGGAAAAACATGTGGCCCAAAAGATAATTGGTGGAGAGAAGGAAAGATATTCTGCATTTCATGTTAATAAAAAGCTGGAGTTCCCTAAGTATGAGTCAGCTTTGTGGAGATTCAAAAAATCCTCATAGCAAGGGCCCGTTTCCACTTCTAAAATGCATAACCTACTGTATATAACAGGAATAACAACAACGATGCATTTACTTAAAGTTGGGGTACCTAAACTATGGGTGGCCCTCTGGGTACTTTTATTTGGCCCTCTGCCTTGCTAAGCCAAAGTAGTGTTTGAGATTATAAACACAGTGTCATCCAGCCAACTTCAGTTTACTCAATATAAGCATGGTATACCTCATTGTAAATCTCATGGTACTTGCATGGTGCGTGATATCTAAACAAACATCCCTGCACCACACACGCGTTCTGATGAGGCTTCTACAATGATGAATGAAGTTTTACAAACGCAGTGTAAAGATGCATGGAGAGAACTAAAACGGCTGAGCATCGCTGGTCCAGAAGATGGTTCCATGTTTGGCAGTCTGCTTGGGGGCAACACGCATCCCCTTTTTCTGTATAACTTAGCTGCTGTTTTTCTCTTTTCCAAATGCCATTCCAATGAACTGGCTCGGAGAAGATCCCTGCCATCATGAGACCAAAAGAAGTGAGTCTAATTGACATTTTAGCCCCAGCGCACTCTGCTGGATATATTCCTTGTCGATATTACAATCTTTTCCTCGGAGCAGGTACAGTACGGTGAAGCAGTGGACCCTATTTAGCAGCTTTCCGGCCGGCGTGTTTATGCACCCTGCTGGACCCAGGTCACTCTTAAACTGAAATAATAAAACAATAAAAAATAAAGAATATTTCAGTTTAAGTTGTTCTGACTAAGACTTCTGCAGGCACTTAGTCTATTCCCCAGGGGACAGCAGTCGGGGCAGACTTTTGGGGAAACGAGGATTTAGATGGCATGGATTTTGCGGTTTTTGTGTATAACCAGTTTCAAGTTGGTTCATATGATTTTAACTTATATTTCTGACAATCTGAGGAGAAAAAGGGAAGAATTACCTTGTCTCATTGTTTGAATATGAAGTCATTAATTCAGCTTTTATTTATTGTGGGTTACAGTGGAAGAAAACATGCTTGTCTCTGGGCGTAGTTTCTTATTAATATACCTAACAGAATGATGTGTCACATCTAAAGGAGACGATACAAAATCATCTTTGAGGAATGACGCCGATTGAGCCAATTTTCTTGTATTTCTTCTGACGACATTTGCCTTTGTGCTTTAATAGGGGCATGAATGAAGCCATCTAATTGGTCAATACTTGTATGGCTCCTAACTGGATTTCCAAAAACAATGTCAACATTTAAACACCAGGATCCAAAGGGTGTTAGCGACCAATGCTCCAGTCAGGTTGTTCTAGTGGCATTGCAGACCGGGTCAAATACTTTATTGTCCCTATACAATAAAGGACAATAAAGTATAACCTTAACTTCAATGGAATGAGAGACAGGATAAGCAACACTCTTCCTATTTGATGAGTTTGAAAACAGCTTTAAGACAGAAGGGGTGAGGTTATTAGGGTGGATGAAGTAAAAAAAAAACGTATGTCTCCTTTAAAAGTATCACTTTCCCACTGCACTTTAAATGCATGCGGTTCACTTTCCATCTTGCCATTCTCCCAGCGTGCCCCTCTCAGTCCACGGCCCTTCTTGTCCTGCCCACATGACTTTGCCCTATACCACAAACAGACGCTCAATTTGCGAACAGCTTGAGCTCAGAAAATGAGTCGGCGCTGTGTTGATCCAAGCGTTTACGGCTCCAAAGCCCTCGGCATACAAGCACTTCCAAATGAAAAGTGTTTTTTGTGGCTGGGCCCGCGCTAAGAAATAGCTGTTTTGCTTTGTTATCAAGTGGCTGTTAGCTTGATAAGTATACGACGCAGCACGCGTTAGGCTAATATCATCGCGCTGCAGAGTCGCTTCCATGGCCGGAGGCGCTGCACGCTTCACGCTATGGAAATCTGAAAAACACATATTGAGACAGCAGAGGTTTTAAAGTAGCTGGCATAGTGATGAAAGGACATCAGCATAAGCACTCGTTTGCCTTATAGTTAAATATGTTTGGTTGTCAACTTTACTCTGTGTCCGGTAGGATTTAGCAGTTTATAAACTTTCATGTTCTCTGTCTGTCACTAGCCCCATTTATTATACTATGAAAAGAATGAGGTTTGCCTTTCCTCGAGGACACAACACAACTGTGCAGTTTAGAGTTTGAACTGGATAGCTTGTGATTTATGCATGAACTTAGCCACCCATCACACCCACTCAGACTGTCAAAATATATACAATATATATGACAACTCAAACACAATTAAAAAAGTCAAGTGAATGCGGCTTGTACGCTTGAACTTCATTGCATGTGGTTGGTGTGCTAAAACAACTCTGCTGTTAAAACTAAATCTGATATTGATCGGTATCTTCTTCACTTGCTGCATTAAAACAATGCCTCTCATTCCTGCGCTAAAGCTGTCAGCTCACGCAGCAACCCGCCTCCTTCCTCTTCATGCGTCATGCTTCTGCTCATAACTTTCGATCTCTAGTCAGCTCCCTCTTGCAGTCTTCAGACTTTCTATCTGACAAAGTCTTTCCCAAACAAAATCAAAATTTTCATCTACCACATGAATACAATTTCACACCAACCTATCGGTCTGCTGAGTCTAAGTGTTTAATCATGCACAAACCGATATACTTCATGCTAACCAAACTCGGTGTCAAACTCCTCTTGGTCAGGGGCCGATGGTCTAAAAGTGTTTTCTTCGTGCAAATGTTTGAAGCTCATCTTTCACATCTGTTTTTACACCTCAAACACAATATGTAATTCACAATGTAGAGTAGATGACTAATATCCAGCATTTCTGTAGACAAACACTACAGAAGCATCCTGTCTTTTTCTCCTGCATTTACAACGACCTGTTTTCTGCTTAAGCCTCTTTGACAGGTATAATTACACTCAGCAGTCAGACAGCAGACACCAAAAACAAACTTATTATAATGGTCGTCCAAAATGTTTCCTGTCTATTCCTCTCACCGCCGCAATTCAAGACGTCCATAAAGACAGGCAAAAAAATAGAACTCCTGCTACTGTTTACAATCACAAGCAATAAAGGAAAGCTGCTGAGTAGGCTATGCTAATCCAAGGCCTATGGTTTTGAAGACTGCAGAAAATGAGGCTTAGGATGTGGTTGTATTGCCTGTGTGTATAGCAGGCATTATTAGTAAACTTATTCTTTCAACATTGTCCTTCTGGCACAAACATGTAACTCGGCCCCTTTTATCTAAAAGCTCCTGTCTCAGGCTGTGTTCATGCAATCTAGGACATTTGGACTTCCCATTCTGAATAATGGGGTTGAAGCTGATCAACTCAAAAATTCAGCTGGGAAACTTGGGCATAGACTCAGGCTGGGTCAATGGTTCCCTGGTTACTGAGTTTTAATAATTATATTTAAGCCCAAAAACAATTTAAAATTACAATTACTGAATTAATTGGCCACAAAGGTTTTGCAGAAATAGATGATCAGAAATAATGCACAGTTTTCAATGTTGGTCAATTATCATGATATTATCTCACAGTATTCTGATGAAGTACAGTTCAGCCTCCCTGTTTTCTGATCCTGCCTTAGGCTTTAAGAATTGTTTTCTTTTAACTATAACAAATTGAACAAATAATTTTAGGAAAGGAGTCCTGTGTTGCATTTGTCCTTGTGGCATCAGATGGGGTCATGGTGTTAGCCAAGCGCAGGAGTGCTACAGAACCCATTGTGAGGATATCGATTCCCATACCTGGCAACTCCTTGGCTCTGATAGTCATCTTTCATCATTGTGAGAAACAGTTTCAAAACAAGTTTGTAAAGTTTGGTGTGAATGAATAGTGATGCCAATCCACTTGGAAGACTGATATCACTCCACTAGCCCATTTTTAAAACCCAGATACTTTGGATGTTGACATTTGTCTCCCCCTTACTTTATGTATTTTCCTCCTCTTTATGAGCCCCTCCGGTTTGTCACTGCACACTAATGCTCAGTGTACTTAAAAGGGCCAACATTTCTTTTAAACGGGATGTTTGCGATGAGTCTGTGAAATTAGTTCAAAATCGTTCACCTATGGCATGTGCAAATACAAATATGATATAATTTTATCTAGTCTGTGTGGGAAAGTAAATCCTTGTCAATCAACAATAAAACAATTTGTTTTAGTTTTCTTGCATTTCTTGAGGGGGGTGGACCCCCTCGAAAAAGAGATGATTCATCTGAAGAGGCAATCCATAATAATAAATCCAGTCCATCTACAGTGATACAAAATGACAAAACCTGGGCAAATCACAATCCTTCCCCCATTTCCCCCTCTCTCAGGTGGCTCCTGCTAAGTCTCGCATGCTTCCCGGATAGACACCGCTTTGGGTCAGACAAAAGCCCGCTGACGACCTTGAGTGGCCGACATATTGTTTCTCCCTCTAGTCGCAACTCATTACCCATCTGCAAAAGAACTGCCCTTTCATTATTCTTGGTGGTACTTTCTAAGCGTGCTCCAAAGTCCTTGCTAATCCTCTTTCGTTATCTGCAAACATACAGTGTGGCAGGTTGGGGGGGCGAAAAAGCGAAAGAGGAAATTGGTTATGAACAGCAATCTGAATTCGGCAGTCGGGTTGGTAGGTGGGTGGTGGGTGGGTAGGGCTGGTTTTATTAAACATGAGGAATATTGGCCGGGAAGACGAGTATGTGCTCTGTGAGATAGTATCGCCTGTGTTTTCCGCCACGGTTCAGTGCCCAGAGTAAAGTGGAGTCGGCCGAGCTTTTCTGGAGCTCTATGTGCTTCATTTTAATTGTAACAACAGAATTTTCAGTGTGTTATGTGGACAAACATTGTGATATGAACGCTTCTATGTGAAGTTCAATCCAGAGCAACTCGTCAAACTAAAGGAGTTATTAGAATGTGTCAAAATTAAGAGATTAAATACAAATTTAAAGCACGGTGCAACCAGGACAAGAGAGAACTATATTAAAATGGACTATTGAACAACGGCATGTGCAAAAACTCAGACTTATATGGTGAGCGTTTTACACAGCTTGTTATGCTCTTAAATACTTAAATTACACCTATAAGTGACTGGATAGCAGAGGTGTCAAACCGGTCCTCAAAGGGCTGGTGTGGCTGCAGGTTTTAGTTTCAACCTGATCAGGAGCACACCAGACTCCATCCATTCCTCAGGTGAGTCCAGTTTTTACCTGAAGATTTGGTGTGCTCTTTCTCAGGTTGTAACTAAAACCTGCAGCCACACCAACCCTTTCTGGAACGGTTTTGACAACCCTGCTGCATAGCGTTGGAAAGTCCGAAAGTCCTGTGTTGCCATAAACTGTAAACATTAACGAACGTAGTCACGCCTATCTTCCACCACTTTTGCCTTCTGTGGGATCTTTCAAAACGGCCGCGGGGCAGAAAAATGTGAAAAAAGCCAGCATGAGCCCCATTGTGCATTAAAAAGTCCACGGCGGCTGAACGGCTGGTCCAAAAGAAAACACTGGAAGGGCCAAGAGCTGACTTTTGGAAAGCCCCGTTTTTGAGAGGAAAGAAGGCGGCATACAAAATCATTGGGTAAATCTCTTTCCTGGTGCATCCCCATCGGCTAGGAGTGAGATTGCAAGCATGACAGCGCACATGCTCCGGGACCTTTTTGAGCCCCCGACTGTTTTTTGCACAGTGCTAATGAGGGTACTAATTGGGGATAATCTCCATTTGTTGGATGTGTTTTGTGAGATTGACATTTTGCTTATGACCTTTCTAAAACAGGCCATATTTGAAGGACTTCGAAAACAAAGGATTCTAACGTTTGAGTCTGCCGTCAGTAAAACATTTCTTCAACCCATTTTCTGATAATTGCGGTGACTTTTCCATCAACAGCGTCAGACACTTGTTGGAAGTGTGAGGTCCACACTTCAGCCAGCTCACTGCAGAGAGCCCTAGGATAGAAAGAACAGCCAAGAAGAACAATATTGTTTGTTGATATTTGACTCCTCCAAGTCCACCCAATGCACAATCCAACTGCATATGTCCAAATATCCAAATGTCACAAGCACAGTCCCAAGTAAAAAGTAATTTGATAATCTTGTATGCCTGCCATGGTTTAAAATGACAGCAGACAAAAACATCCAAGGACATGTAAAGTCAACTTAATACAGAATAATTTGAGAGCAATATTTATCTTAAAAGTTAACTTGGATTTTCTAAAAGCCTTAGCTATGACATACATGGGTACATACACAGCTGAAGTGACGTTAAATATCTTAGTACATCTGGCAAGTGAGACTATACTTTTCACAAATCAAGATCAAACATTTTTTTCCCAGTTTGGGTATATTTATAGTTCAACTTCAAGCTTATACATTATAACAACAGTGTATTAAACTGGGCCAAAACCTTTCCAATGTAACAGATTTTTTTTTTGACAAACTAAATAATGTGAATATAAGATATATAAGAATAAGAGAGATCCATTATATTATTTTCTAAAACACAGCTCTTCTTCTTTTCTGCACAAACTGTGGCTCCATCCAACAATCCATCCATCTTCTTCCCCTTAATACATTTCTGATTCAGGGTGGTTCTATTGGCAGTTGTCTCAACCACCAACCTCCTTTGGCCCACCAACCCCCCTCACATGTCTTGCCAACGGTGGATTTAAGCTATTTGGCACCATTGACAACAAACAGTATATGCAAAAGTGCCATCTTCATCAGCATTCTTAAGATCTTGAACTAATATTAGTAGACACCATGCAACCCCTCAGACGGGCTATTTACAATACCCCAGTGGTTCTACCATTCAACCCATTGTTAGTAGAGCCACTGCTAATACACAAGCTGTCAGTATGGCACAGATTTACTAAGCCCCAAAAGTACTGTGCAAACATTCTTAATTGATCAGAGATTCTCAATGAGCTGTGGGCTCCTGGATGTCAACTATGCACATATGTGTACATCTCTATTCACACAACGAGGGGACATGACTGCTTTGTCCTGCATTTGAGGCTGAAACTGTCTATCCAATTATTATTATTTTAAACCCCATGATACAGTAATTTATTAAAGTAACCAGCAGCACCAGGGTATTTTCAAGTGTATTCGAATCTCAGTCGGAACAGCTGTCATGTTCTGTAGTTGCCATGTGACTTGAGCAAGTGGGCTTGAGTAGTCCTGATGAGAGGGGTCAATGTGGTGGGGAGTGTTGAGTGGGGGTATGAGGTGTGGTGGGGACGTGATATCGGGCGTCACATTACGTCGCCCTGCTGTGACGTGCATTTTCACCCACGTGTGTAATCCCCCGGACCGTGATAAAGGGGCGCAGGAGATATTTCTACAGGGGATAACGCTCTTCTGTTTTGACCCTCACAGTGTTAAAGTGTGGTGTGATTATCTCCATAGATCAGTGTCTCCCAAAGTGGGGTCCGCGGCCCCCTGGTGGGCCGCGAGGGTACTGCAGGGGGGCCGCGGGAGGTCATAAAAAAAATAATATAATTATTTAATGTTAAATTTATAATGTTTTGTTTGTAATATTAAAATATTTGTGTTCATTATTTGACATCAATAATCCACTGTAATCATGTTTGTATTACAATGTTTGTAGCAGAGGCTATTTCCCCAAAATAAAATAACCAGAAGAGCCTATTCTTAATGTTGTCTTCTTGGTTATTATTTTGGGGGGCCACGCAGACCCGTCAGATTTTTAAGGGGGCCTCGGTGTTACTGAGTTTGGGAATGGCTGCCATAGATAATACAGCATGTAGTGGGGATAATAAAACAATTTATCGATGGTATTCTTCTAATAGATAACTCCAAAAAGCACACTTTATCAAATTTAACTCACACCACTGCGTCTTCATAACTAACTGCTAACTTACTGTTTCCATTCCTCCCAAACAACAGGCCGTGTATATGTTTGCAGAGTGTGTATGTCTCAGTCTCAGTATTGACACCAGGGCTTATCGCAGTCCCAGAGCGCTCAGCCAGTCCACCCCCTCCATTGGCAACTTAAGCGCCGCTAGTGGCCATATTTGTCTTCTCCTCGAAAGGATATTACTTAAATATTATATATATATAAATACATATATATATACAATACAGCTCATACTGCAACTTCAGAATATAGAATATGTACAGTATATAACTCTGCACTTCTACATGCAGTATTTTTCAATAATAGTAAAATAAGATTGTGTAATTTTGAGACTATTGGAGACTTATCTGAGTGACCTTGTTTAGCCTGGTGTGTATGAATGTGTGTCAAAAGTGTACCAAACATCTGCTCTCCAGGCTCTTCAGTGCATCAGCAGCTCCTGCATTAGTCATACTGCAGTCTTGAAATCTTTATCACTTGCAAATCTGGTTGATTTTGCTGAAAACCTCCATGACCTACAGCAAACAATACACAGACTGTATACACAGGTACATGCTGTAACTGTGGGTGGAGATACAAATGCTCAATAATTAGATGCAAACAGTACACAAATGTTTGACCAATCAAATTATTTTGGACTCTCAAAGGCCAACAGCCGGTTAGAAAATCAAACAGAATACATAAGTAATGCATCAAATAAACAGCCAAGAGTTTCACTGGTCCATAAATGATCTTCCCCATCTTTAGACTCTCCTGCATCGTCAGGCAAAACTAAAATACTAAGTGGAAGAAAATAAACCTCAGGGAGACCCAGAATGGGAGAGGGATCCACTCCAAATGAACTGTCTGTAGATCCAGGACTGGGATGGAGCATGCTGAGGCATAGTACTTGTATCACTTGAGTCTTTATGAGAGAGTGATTTGAAAGTCCTCACATATCAGCTTATACATTCCATGATGCTGGCCTTTTACTGAGAGTAGATTTCTGGCAACATTACTTTAAATGACTTGAGTGGTGTTGTGGTGAAAAAGTTTTTGACCTTCTGCCCGAGCTGTGCGGCCGGGCACTCGTCAGTCAAAATATGACCCACGCCTATTTCGGTCCAAATACATAGGAAATCTGCTTGTACTAATACTCTTTGATCAGGTTCACAACCACACATGTCAACCACACTTCTACTAAACGTTCAAAGGTGGGCTGGCTGACCAATTATATATGTATATATATATATATATATATATTAGTGCTGTCCAAAATATCGCGTTATTAACGCGTTAACGCAAATCAATATTAACGGCGTCATTTTTTTTATCGCCATTAATTTTTTTAATAATTATTAAAAAAAAAAAATTTTTTTTTTTTTTTTTTTTACTTTTTATTGCAGACAAACACATATACAGAAAAAAATAGACACAAAGAAAAGGACTAGTTAAGATACATTGTAGACAGAGATTACAAACAATATGTAGTTGGAGATACAGGGGGCCAAAGAAGAAACCCAGAAGGGCACATAGGGGGGGGGGGGGGGGGGGGGGCTAATAAAAAAGGCAATACAAGCAAACAGTATACAGTCATAGATATACCGAAAAAGTAAACAGAGAAACAGCATAGAGTATTTACATGAACAAATTTACAAAAAAATTGTTTATCATCATCATAATGACACCATGATGTTTCTATACAGTCTATGGTCTATACCCACACATACACACACACACCCACACCCATAAACACACACACTCCACACACACATTGAAGGGGCTTTTTGTTACCAATTATTTATTTTGTCATCCATTTATTGATGATTTTGCATCAAATGTTAGTGTGTAATATAACACTACACATTGTTTTCAATAAAAAAGCAATTGCACACAGCACGCAAATGGGTGACTAATTTGCGATTAATCGCGAGTTAACTATGAAATTCATGCGATTAATCGCGATTAAATATTTTAATCGTTGGACAGCACTAAAATATATATATATATATATATATATATATATATATATATATATATATATATATATATATATATATATATATATATATATGACGACATTGTATCAAAGAAGACAAAGTAACTGTCATAATATTTATGCTTGCATTATTCTTCTCATAAAAGCTTTCCAAGGTCTCCCACCACACACTTCTATATAAGAGTCTGCATTCCAAGACACCGGCAGATTAATCTTTGCACTATCCAGCACATGGCAGTTTGGTTACAAGGGGAATGGGACTGGCCCCTTCTCTTTTCATCCAGACGGCTCAGGGTCCAGGCAAAGATTACAGCGACCAGCGCCGGCAAAATGGCAGATGGGGAGCTAACTCTTCAAGCGTCTCATTAGGCTCCAACTGATATCATCCTAATTACTTTTGCTCTTTGGGATCGTTAGCACTGGATGTCACTATTGTCGGATGACTACGCCGTTTGACTTGTTCGCTTGATATGTAAAATAGAATTCCGTCACATCTGCTTCATTTAAATATCCCTTTCAGGAGTTCTTATCCAATTAGATTGGGATTGTGCCGGGCCACAGGGAGATGATCGCGTGCTGATGTTGAATAATTAGATCACAATAAGAGGATTTGGTGATTTTTTTGTGTGCGTTTTGGCAGGTGTTCTAATAGGAAAGGACATTAGGCAGATAGGTCGAAGCAGCTTAATCTGTGGACAATGTCTTCAACTGAGCAGATGACCCAATTAGTGTCCCAAATGCAAAACGGACCACATAGAGAGGCTCAAATGGAAAAAGGTGAAATTTAGACCTGCTAATTGCAACAAGGATAATAATCTATATTGAGGAAAGAATAAAAGTGCTAATGTACTGGTAAAGTTTAACATGAATAAACTTATTGGGAGTACAAACACCGATGGCACAGACTGGTTGCCTCGCTTCTGTCAGTGTGCCCCAGGGCAGCTGTGGCTACAGTAGTTTATCACCACAGAGTTTGGAGAGAGAGGATAATGCAGTGAAGAGACTTTGAGTGTCCGATAAAGCTCTATATAAAAGCATTATTATTATTAGAGTTGGAGTGTTCTCTTTTTCATCTCCAGATGTGACAGAGTCAAACATCCATGCGTGTGAGCATCTTTTTCTAAATAAGTATTGCATTAGAACAAATTATCACAATGAGTATTGTGTATTGAGCTTTAATTACGGTTGGTAATTACAATGATAAGTAATGTCCACAGGGAGTTATGCAGATGTGAGTGTCTCTGACTGTGCAATTTCTAAATTTTTTATAAAATTGTTTTCCATTATAGTACAATTATTTTTCAATGCACTTTGATTGACTTCAGGGAGAATTGCTTGCTGTGTTGACCAGCTGAAGAAGACCTAAAGAAATACAAAAAATACAAACTTTAACTTTCTACTTCATGGTTTTATTAAGCAACTTTAAAAATACTAACTTACTCCAACAAACTTATGTGGAATAGTGTATTTTTGTCCCATGACAGAGCCAGTCCTCAGTCGATATATTGATTCCCTCCCGGGTCCCTGTGTACTTGGACAATGACAGCCAGCAAACAGCAAACAAAACCACCAATTCCAACAATAAGTTTAAAGAACTTTTCGGAAGCATTTTTCCAAAAACATGTATATATGTGATGATGTGCTTCGACCATGTAACTAAATGTGATTTCTGTTAAAAGATTTATCATTCAAGTTTCTACTATCTTAAAGAATAACATTTTATGTCTTAGAATATGAAATCATTTCTTTAGGAGAAGGATGAGCACAAGGATAAACATGTCTAATGGATGAAAAAGATGTCAGAGATCCTTTACCACCTGAGGGGCTGTTGCAATTAATGTTATTTCAACAATAAAACGTATCATGCTGCAAAGACAACCAGCACGTAATGTTAAGAGAGTAATTTGACCTGAAAAATTGCCAAAATACGAAACTCTTTTTTATTATTAAAAAAGGCATTACAAAATATGGACATACTTGTATCATGAGAAAAGTATTTAGGGGTAAAAGTGGAAAGTTATATTCTTCTAATTAAAATGAACCACCAACACAAGAATTGATGAGATGTTCCAAGACAAGGAATCAATGCTTCATACTGTGTTCTTATTTTTCCCTTCCCAAAGGTAATCGTGTTTTACTCATTTAAATACTTTAGCATTAGCGCTTTCCTCTTGTTATAGTACCACCTATACCACAAACATATAAGGCACGTTTCCAGAGACATCTAAATAAGCACACTTCTGCAGCTGGTGATTTAGCATCTGCTGTCATCTAAATGAGGTCAGCTGTAATTCAACCACTGTTATCCAATTAAAAAGGGCCCTCGCTAGTATAATGTGCATGTGTTGTGGAATGCCAAAATTAGCGCTGCCTATAGTGTCCCAGGAACAACGTGTGGAGAAGAGCTGCGCACAAGTCTCAACGTTCAAATCACTTCCACTTTCAAAGCAACAAAGCTTTTTCTTCCACAATCAAAGCACCTGCGCAAAGCACCCAGTCCAGGCGGCGTCTCACCTGCCACCCTGAGACTCTGCGCAAACGAGCTGAACCCATTCTTCACTGACATTTTCAACACCTCTCTGCAGTCCTGCCATGTCCCGGCCTGCTTCAAATCCTCCATCATTGTCCCCGTCCCGAAGAAGCCCAGGATCACAGGACTCAATGACTACAGACCTGTAGCACTTACGTCTGTCGTCATGAAGTCATTTGAACGCCTGGTTCTCTCCCATCTCAAGTCCCTCACCTCCCCCCTCCTGGACCCCCTGCAGTTCGCCTACAGAGCCAACAGATCTGTAGACGACGCCATTAACCTGGCCCTCCACCACATCCTACAGCACCTGGACTCCCCGGGGACCTACGCCAGGGTCCTGTTCGTGGAACAGGGTCCAACCATTTCACAGGCTGGTAAGGAAGCGCGCTCTATGGCGGTGCACGCTCTATGGCGGTGCACTCTCTATGGCGGTGTGCGTTCTCCTCTGCACGCTCCTCGGCTGTGCACGCTCTATGGCGGTGTGCGTTCTCCTCTGCACGCTCCTCGGCTGTGCACGCTCTATGGCGGTGTGCGTTCTCCTCTGCACGCTCCTCGGCTGTGCACGCTCTATGGCGGTGTGCGTTCTCCTCTGCACGCTCCTCGGCTGTGCACGCTCTATGGCGGTGTGCGTTCTCCTCTGCACGCTCCTCGGCTGTGCACGCTCTATGCGGGTCTATATCGCGGGTCTTGACTGTGCGGGAATGCACACGTTGGCTCATCACTTTGTGCATCAGTTGTATCTGAGCTGTGAGCCGCTCTGTCAACGGCAGCGCGCAGCCTGTGGTCATATGTTCCCAGGACCATACACGTGCACAGGACCATACACGTGCACAGGACCATACACGTGCACAGGACCACACACGTGCACAGGACCACACACGTGCACAGGACCATACACGTGCACAGGACCATACATGTGCACAGGACCATACACGTGCACAGGACCATACACGTGCACAGGACCATACACGTGCACAGGACCATACATGTGCACAGGACCATACACGTGCACAGGACCATACACGTGCACAGGACCATACACGTGCACAGGACCATACACGTGCACAGGACCACACACGTGCACAGGACCATACACGTGCACAGGACCATACACGTGCACAGGACCACACACGTGCACAGGACCATACACGTGCACAGGACCATACACGTGCACAGGACCATACACGTGCACAGGACCACACACGTGCACAGGACCATACACGTGCACAGGACCATACACGTGCACAGGACCACACACGTGCACAGGACCACACACGTGCACAGGACCATACACGTGCACAGGACCATACACGTGCACAGGACCATACACGTGCACAGGACCACACACGTGCACAGGACCACACACGTGCACAGGACCATACACGTGCACAGGACCATACACGTGCACAGGACCATACACGTGCACAGGACCACACACGTGCACAGGACCACACACGTGCACAGGACCATACACGTGCACAGGACCATACACGTGCACAGGACCATACACGTGCACAGGACCATACACGTGCACAGGACCATACACGTGGACATAGGACCATTCTTTTCTTGTTATGTGCGTGTCTTTATACACCTCTCTAATACACAGAGCTGGATGATAGAGCCTCCTGACGTTTCCATGTCTCCCGTGTCTCCTCCTAAACTCGTAAAATTAAAGCTGGGGTACGTACATTTTCCCTCGCATTAACGGCTCATGTTGGTTGTGCCAACAGTAAAATGCTGTGAACAAACAGATTTAATGACAGCCATTGGCTGATATTATGTATTTCAGACTTTTTTGAAATGTCCCATTGTCATCCTGTAACAAACATTAGTTTTGGTCTGTGCCTCACTTGTCCCCCTGCCCTTTATAAAGTCACCTTACTGCACTGCTTAATGTATATTGTGTGCACCGAGTACACTTATAATAATTATATAATTTTAAGTTAGAATTTTTAGAAAATGTTATACTTAAGAATTGTTTGATTATGTCTATTTCTATTCTCTACTTTTGACTTCCTGTTACTTACACGGCAATTAAAAATATTCTGGCTTTCCCAGCATTGCTCTCATCATGAAGTAGCACGTCATTCAATATAACGGACAAATGTTTTATCAAATCACATTTTTTTGGCCCCGCCTACAGGGCACTGTCGGGTTTCCGGAATATGCTAAAAATAGCTGTGATGACTGCGCATGTGTGCGTGTTTTGGACAAACATTGTGTACGACTCCGTTGAGTTCTACTGTGTTCTCCACATAAGCGTGTGTATTTATTTGGGCTAAATCATTGAATCATGGTGACAACAAAACACTGCAGTTATGGTGCTTGTCCGAGCAACTCCAGATACTCCGATAAGGACTATATGAAAGCAGTAACATTCATCCCGTTTGTAAAACCACATCATCGACCAGTGCAGGAGGCGGGTTCCTGCTTGTGGTTGGCAGAAAAAAAAGGACACATTTGTTCAAAACACTTGGTCTGTGAAGCTGGACCAACTGTGGAGCCTCCAGATCCAGTCCTAGCTACGTTTAGCTGGGACTGGACCTGGACCTGGACCTGGACCGTCTGGACCGCTGTACTGTATCTGGTCCGTCTGAGCTCTTCTGAATGTAATTAGCACAAACTTTCTCTTTATACCATTTACCCCATCAATCCATATTAGTATTGTTTGTCCTAATCCAGAAAGTTTACAATTCTCACACCTGAAGAAAGATAAAGGGATTTTTTTCAACTTTCGGAAAATAAGTACCGACAGGGCGAAGCGCGTCGGGGTCCACTTATTATACAGCTTTGTACCAACTGAACACAAACAAAATAAACTTCAGCCCACTTTTATGAATGCCGAAAGATGTATTTAATGACTGCAAACTCAGACTCAGACTTCCCAAAAGTTTTCCTGTGTTAGGCGAGTAACAGTGAGGCTAGCTAACTTACTTCAAAACTAGAACTCTCTGGAGCTACATGAAAAGTGAACAAAGAATTGTGAACATTAGCGATCGCTTTTTCCACATTAAAAAAGTATTTTTGTTATGAAAACGTGAACAGATAATTCTGGAAACCTGTGCACGCGTGTTAAGAATTGGCAGGCATGCTCTGCCAAAGCAATTTCCAAGTGGTGACTCTTGTTACTTACGTGGCAATAAAAATGATTCTGATCCTGATCAATAATGTATTCTCTGATTAACATTTAAATGTGTTGATTGTCATTTGCGTTTATTGAGTGTGGCTAGCTCCGATAGTTTCTCTCTCAGAGACAGTAGTGACGTAGCCCGTGTGACCCATGGATCTATTATAATATCAGCTGACTGTAGCTAACTAGATGATCAAACTAATTGCAAAAATAAACTTGATAAATGGAAGTTAATTGAAGCAAAATAAACAAAGAAGGTGCTAGCATCCATCCATCCATCTTCTTCCCCTTAATCCATTTTTGGGTTGGGGGGGTGGCAGACAGAGCTGCACCCAGTCCACAGAGCACCAGCCCCTCCTTGATCCTCTGCAGGTGCTGAGTCCACAGGAGGATGACTGCTCTATGGCACAGCCTTGATCTTTCCTTGTCATGTTTATCTAGTTATTCAACTAGTCTATAGCAAAACTAGACTTATAGTACAGTGTGTTGTAAGATAATGGAATGATTTATAGCATTATACATTCTATAAATGTATAAAAATCACAGGTAAAGTAGTAGAAAAATTAAAAAAATTGTGCAATTGTTTGTTTTTGTTGTGAAACGACTAAACAAATGTGCATTGTTATTCATTCATTCATTCAGTCATTGAAGTAATTTCAGTCCGTACACCGCCTACAGCCAGCAGGCCACAGAGAAAGGCAGCTCGGTATACTCAGATCTATCAGAACTCATTCCTTCAACCTCTGCATGCTCTGGAGGTGACAGCAGCTCCTCACATAGAGGTGCAAATCAGAGCGCTTCAGAGATTTTAGTCAATAGACTCTACTTTATTCACCATTTAAAAGCAAATTGTAATATTAGCTGCAATTTATTCAGTGTGCGCAGTAGACAACAAAAGCTTGTGGAAAGAAACTGTTTGCATCCCCAGAAGGAAGAAGCCAGAATATGGCCTTCCAACGGTGATCATTGAACATTTGAAGCTAAACTTTAAAAGTCTGGATTCATAAAGAGAATCCAGAACAGGCAGCTCACAGCTCACTGTTGGGACCACCTTGGTGGCTGTGATGCTGCCGAACCACAAAGTCATATACAACATGCAGACTTTCTATAGTGCAATAAAACAAGTTAGGTGGAGTCTTAAAGGTACAGTAGTTGATTTCTTTGCTCCACTGCACAGTGACTCTTAAAAGTGTAAACTACCAATGTATGGAGCTGTGGCAACAATCATTTCCTGATAAATATCCATAAGGTTTCCGTTCTTTGGGTTCTATAAAGCTATCTGATAGACTTACAAAAAAAAGTATTCTGAATCCTTATTTGTTTCTTTTTAATCTTTTTTTTATATTTCAGACAACACAGTCCAGACACACACTCACAATATGGACATACAAAACATAACAAAACACACTGACAAAAAAACAACTTTCCAGGCATTAGTAAAACAAAATACACAGATGAGATGCATGGTAAATAGGTTAAGACAAAAGAAAACAAGTTAAAGAAATGACATACAGACAGAACACATACAAGTCCTTGTTGTTGTTTTATTTATCTATTTATTCATTTTTTTATGTATTTCTTTTTTATTGATCCTTCTGATTGGCAGAAGCAGTGAGTCTCATTATTAATTATCCTCAATCTTTGTTGCATGGTTTGGAGTCACTGCTGAACCGTTTGTAAGAATTCGATTGTATTGACCTCAGTCCCATTTCAACATCTCCAACTTTTTTCAGTTTGTTTTTAAAGTTATTCAAACAGAGCTCTGTGTTGGTTTTGCATTTAAAGATTACAATTTTACCCATCAGGATGATTCTCTGCCTTCGTTGAGCTGCAGTCTGTATTCCATCCCCACTGTCCCCAGTCATTCCATTAGTAACTCACACCAAATAAGACCACGTAAGATAACACTTTAGTGACGCTTTAGTCCTTCCTCCATTACTGTGAACGATTGTCCGCTGTGACCCATAAAATGATTAAGCGTTGGGCCATCGATCGTTTTTTGGCTAAAATATCCTCCTCGAGCGTTACGATTGTCTGCACAACCCCGAATAACAATAACCATGCCATGAATTATTTATTTGACATTGTTCATGTTCCCTCTCTGAGCGTATATAGGCTGGATCTTTTTCCTTAAGGCACATGTCACCTCCCAGTATGAAGCGGTTGAAGCGGTGACACTATGATAATGTGTAGTTGAGAGATATTGGAAAAAAGTTGATGTAAAATGCAACAGCCGGCTTGTGCGCCATCAGGCATTGTCATATCTTTTCAAATCTTACTCGTTTGGAATAGTAAACAATCTGGCTTTCCCCAAACGTGGGCTTTCAGAGGCTTAACTGATAATTACAGCAGCATGGTAGGCAGAAGGGGGATCTATGTGAAAATAACTTTGCTGTTTTTTTGCCATCAGATAGTTCGTAAGCTTTGTGTTAGTCTATCATTTTGATTTGATGCATTGCTGCTGTAAGGAAGAAGTGACCCCACCGACACAAGGTCAGTGGAGAAATGAAGAGAGCTCATAGGCCAACAGCAGAACAACCATCGTTTCATTGAAAGAAATTATGCTATTTTTTATCACAGAATTTTTTCCAAGGAGTTAAATGTGATCATTGCCCAAAGTAATTACTTATTACAGTAAATATGTAAGCTTAGGTTCAAATGAAGTGAAAAGATAATTTTCAATGTGTACAGTGCAATCAAGAGTAGAATAAATACTATTGCCAAACTTTTTAATTTGGTAAATATTAATTTTATTTAGTAATCATTGAATATGTAAATAACAATTAACATTGGACAAACCAGATGCAAATGCAATAGTGTGAGTGATAATTATCAACACGAGTCCAAACAGGCACATTTTGTCAAAAGAACAACTCAGATCTTATCCACTGTTGGAAAAAAAAGTGTATATAAGTCTATCCAGTGGAGAGAGAGTTTCCTTAAATGAGAGACATGGCCGTCCAAAAGCTGTCCTAACACTTGGGGAGCACACAGTCCCAATGAGCGAGGCCTGAAGTCTAACCAGACAACAGCAGTGTGCGCTTTCGAGTAGTGTGTTCACGGCCAGGTCCTGTCATGTGTGTAGACATTTGTGCGACTTGTCATTAGCCCTCAACAACGTGCACGCATGGTAAACAAAGAAAGGTAGATGCAGAATGAAGGATTTTCAACAACAATTACACCGCTAAGTATTTACTGCTGAAGGTGGAGGTAAAGCTGTGTGCTTAGGCTGCGGGGATCAGACCTCCATGTTTAAGGAGTACAATGTGAATCATTACCAGACGAAGCAGAGAGATACAGAAACCTGGATGATGGTGAAGTAGCGCAGACATCCAGTGCAGTAGCTACGCCGCTAAAGTAACACAACTTTTTCACCAAGCGTCTGCATCGAGGAATGCAGCAAACTAGTCTAGCTTTGATTTATATTATGTATATATGAATATATATATTATTATTTATATTATCCTTGACCTTCTTGTTGTGAGATATGAGCACTACCTACTCAGCCACTGTCCCACTAATATATACAAGGAAATCTTAGAACAAACTGTATGTTAAGGTTAAGATTAAAGATTAATCAATCAATCAATCAATCAATCTTTATTTATAGGGCGCTTTTCCTGCACAGGGCAACACAAAGCGCCTCACAGTCCACACCACACAATGCACAAATCATCACCATTAAAATACAATTAAAAACACATATGTAATTAAAAAGCATTAAAATCACATAAGTAATTTAAAAACATAAGAATCACACAAGTAATTAAAAACAATAAAATAGTTACAACAATAAAATAGTTACAACAATAAATAACAAGGTGTGTTAAAAAGATAAAATTCTTTAGTTGTATGCACAGGAAAAAAGAAAAGTCTTTAACATGGATTTGAACATTGACAGAGAGGCAGCCAGTCTCACATCCTCAGGAAGACTGTTCCAGACTTTAGCTGCATAAATCTGAAAAGCAGCCTCCCCCTGTCTAGTCCTGACTCTGGGCACTAACAGGAGTCCCGTCCCTGCGCTCCTCAGAGTCCGGGCTGGTTCATATGGGACTAGCATATCATGGATGTACTTTGGTGCAAGGCCATGGAGAGACTTGTACACCAGGAGAGCTGCTTTAAAGTCTATCCTCTGGGCCACGGGAAGCCAGTGCAGGGACCTGAGGACCGGACTAATATTAATGGATTAAGATCCATTATTCGTCCCACAGTGGGGAAATTTCAGTGTTGCATCACAAGTTATAGAACAGTATGAAAGAGGAGCACACGGCACACGTTAAGTGAGCAATAGCTATACTAATTAAAATAAAACAAAATCTCTAACTCTAGCATCAATAATAAGTATGTTTACATCTGTACATTAGCAGCTGTATGTTTACACCTGTACATTAGCAGCAGTATGTTTACATCTGTACATTAGCAGCAGTATGTTAGCATCTGTACATTAGCAGCAGTATGTTTACATCTGTACATTAGCAGCAGTATGTTTACATCTGTACATTAGCAGCAGTATGTTTGCATCTGTACATTAGCAGCAGTATGTTTACATCTGTACATTAGCAGCAGTATGTTTACATCTGTACATTAGCAGCAGTATGTTTACATCTGTACATTAGCAGCAGTATGTTTACATCTGTACATTAGCAGCAGTATGTTTACATCTGTACATTAGCAGCAGTATGTTTGCATCTGTACATTAGCAGCAGTATGTTTGCATCTGTACATTAGCAGCAGTATGTTTACACCTGTACATTAGCAGCAGTATGTTAGCATCTGTACATTAGCAGCAGTATGTTTACATCTGTACATTAGCAGCTGTATGTTTGCATCTGTACATTAGCAGCAGTATGTTTACATCTGTACATTAGCAGCAGTATGTTTACATCTGTACATTAGCAGCAGTATGTTAGCATCTGTACATTAGCAGCAGTATGTTAGCATCTGTACATTAGCAGCTGTATGTTTACATCTGTACATTAGCAGCAGTATGTTAGCATCTGTACATTAGCAGCTGTATGTTTGCATCTGTACATTAGCAGCAGTATGTTTACATCTGTACATTAGCAGCAGTATGTTTACATCTGTACATTAGCAGCAGTATGTTTACATCTGTACATTAGCAGCAGTATGTTTACATCTGTACATTAGCAGCAGTATGTTTACATCTGTACATTAGCAGCTGTATGTTAGCATCTGTACATTAGCAGCTGTATGTTTGCATCTGTACATTAGCAGCTGTATGTTTGCATCTGTACATTAGCAGCTGTATGTTTGCATCTGTACATTAGCAGCAGTATGTTTACATCTGTACATTAGCAGCTGTATGTTTGCATCTGTACATTAGCAGCAGTATGTTTACATCTGTACATTAGCAGCAGTATGTTTACATCTCTACATTAGCAGCAGTATGTTTACATCTGTACAAAAGCAGCAGTATGTTTACATCTGTACATTAGCAGCAGTATGTTTACATCTGTACATTAGCAGCTGTATGTTTATATCTGTACATTAGCAGCAGTATGTTTACACCTGTACATTAGCAGCAGTATGTTTACATCTGTACATTAGCAGCAGTATGTTTACATCTGTACATTAGCAGCAGTATGTTTACATCTGTACATTAGCAGCCATATGTTTACATCTGTACATTAGCAGCAGTATGTTTACATCTGTACATTAGCAGCTGTATGTTAGCATCTGTACATTAGCAGCAGTATGTTAGCATCTGTACATTAGCAGCAGTATGTTTACATCTGTACATTAGCAGCAGTATGTTTACATCTGTACATTAGCAGCAGTATGTTTACATCTGTACATTAGCAGCAGTATGTTTACATCTGTACATTAGCAGCAGTATGTTTACATCTGTACATTAGCAGCAGTATGTTTACATCTGTACATTAGCAGCAGTATGTTTACATCTGTACATTAGCAGCTGTATGTTTACATCTGTACATTATTTAGGGGTGGTCTGGTAGCAAAAACACATGTAAAAAATACACAAAGGGGGGGGGGGGGGGGGGAAAAAAAAAAATTGGGGCAGCAGTATGTTTACATCTGTACATTAGCAGCTGTATGTTTGGAGGAGATTTTTTGTTCTATTTTAAAAGAAACATACTAAGATGATGAAAATTTCCAAGAGACACCTATGGGAGACAATACGATCTTTAAATAATGCTGCTATGCCCCCCCCTTTTATTTTCTCGTGTTTCCATGTTCAAATTTGAATTTCGGTGGTGAGGCTTCTATGAAAAACTGATCTCCTGTATTATGGTCAAGCCATGTTTCAGTTCATAAACATAAAACTCAAGATCATATCGAACAGATAAAATTATTAATTAATAAATGATTTGATTGCTATAGTGATCTGACATTAAGTAGAGCAAGGTTAATTTATATCAGTGGTCAAGTGGGTTTAGTTGATTGATTACAAAGAAAATGGAATTAGATTTCCAGTGTTGGACGTCTTAACTGCATGTCCTGCTTTTTTAAATTTGTTGTGTTTATTCAAGTTAAAACACATTTTGAGCTGTGCGAGCGAACACACACAGTCTCTATTGGTTTAAAAAAGTGTACTCTGTGTGTTTTTATACTTTGTTAAGTTCCAGATGACATAAACTGAGTCGCACAGTTCAGTGGCAGGACTGTCGTCTACACTGCCAGAGGACAGGGTGTCAGTGTTTGCACCACAGTTACTCCACCCGGTTGATGGTAAGGAAGAGGAGGAGGGGGGTGGGGGGGCCGAGACCTCAGATGTAAACAGTCACAGCCCCCTCGGGGAGCCATGAACACTTGGCGCAGGAAGTCCGTCAACAAACTGGTGCCGTATCTGTTCGGGTGACAGACCATCGGATATGGTTATTATGTTATCTATTATAGTCCATGGTTATTAATTTATTATCCATGTTCATTATTATAGAATCCATGTTATTCTTATAGATCATGCTATTATTTTAGATCCCATGTTTATTATTTGAGAGGCCATGTTATTTTATAGAACCATGTTTTATAGATCCATGTTAGTATAGATCCATGTTATATATAATCCATGTTATTTTTTAGATCCATGTCATTATATATCCTGTTTTATAGATCCATGTTATTATAGCATCCAATGTTATTATAGATCCAGTTATTTATAGATCCATGTTATTATAGATCATGTTATTATAGATCCATGTTATTATTATTGATCCATGTTATTATTATAGATCATGTTATTATAGATCCAATGTCATTATTATAGATCCTATGTTATTATTATAGATCCATGTTATTTATTATAGATCCATGTTATTATTATAGATCCATAGTTTTATTATAGATCCATGACTTATTATTTTAGATCCATGTATTATTTTAGATCCATGTTGTTTTTCATTATAGATCCTTGTTTATTATTATTTATCCATGTTATTATTATAGATCCATGTTGTTTTTAGAGATCCATGTATTTATTATATATCCATGTTATTATCATAGATCCATGTTATTATTATAGATCCATGTTATTTATTATAGATCATGTTATTATAGATCATGTTATTAATAGATCCATGTTATTATAGATCCATTGTTATTATAGATCCTTGTTTTTATTATGATCCATGTTATTATTATAGATCCAGTTATTATAGACTCCTTAAATATGTTATTATTATAGATCCATGTTATTATTATAGATCCATGTTATTTTTTAGATCATGTTCTTTTTTATTATCCAAGTTTAATTATTATAGATCCATGTTATTTATGATCCATGTATGTATTATATATCCATGTTTATTATTATAGCTCCATGTTATTATTATAGAATCCATGTTATTATCATAGATCCGATGTTTTAGTATAGATCATGTTTTATTATAGATCCATGTTATTATTATAGATCCATGTTATTATTATAGTTCCATGTTATTATTATAGATCCATGTTTATATTATAGAGCCATGTATTATTATAGATCCATGTTATTATTATAGATCCATGTTGTTATTATAGATCCATGTTATTATAGAATCCATGTTATTTATAGATCCATGTTATTATTATAGATCCATGTTATTATTTAGATCCATGTTTATTATAGATCCATGTTATTATTATCGATCCATGTTATTATAGATCCTTGTTGTATTATAGATCCTGGTTATTATAGATCCATGTTATTATAGATCCATGTTATTATTATAGATCCATGTTATTATTATAGATCCATGTTATTTATCCAATGTTATTATTATATATCCATGTTATTATTATAGATCCATGTTATTATTATAGATCCATGTTATTATAATAGATCCACTGTTATTATTATAGATCCATGTTATTATTATAGTATATGTTATTATTATAGATCCATGTTATTATTATAGATCCATGTTATTATTATAGATCCATGTTTTATTCATAGATCCATGTTATTATTATAGATCCATGTTATTATTATAGATCCATGTTATTATTATAGATCCATTGTTATTATTATAGATTCCATTGTTATTATTATAGATCCATGTTATTATTATAGATCCATGTTATTATTATAGATCCATGTTATTATTATAGATTCCATGTTATTATTATAGATCCATGTTATTATTATAGATCCATGTTATTATTATAGATCCATGTTATTATTAGATCCTTGTTATTATGATCCATGTTATTATTTAGATCCATGTTATTATTATAGATCCATGTTATTATTAGATCCATGTTATTATTATAGATCCATGTTATTATTATAGATCCATGTTATTATTATAGATCCATGTTATTATTATAGATCATGTTATTATTATAGATCCCATGTTATTATTATAGATCCATGTTATTATTATAGATCCATGTTATTATTATAGATCCATGTTATTATTATAGATCCATGTTATTATTATAGATCCATGTTATTATTATAGAATCCATGTTATTATTATAGATCCATGTTTATTATTATAGATCCATGTTATTATTATAGATCCATGTTATTATATATAGATCCAGTTATTATTATAGATCCATGTTATTATTATAGAATCCATGTTATTATTATAGATCCATGTTTATTATATAGATCCATGTTATTATTATAGATTCCAATGTTATTATTATAGATCCATGTTATTATTATAGATCCATGTTATTATATAGATCCATGTTATTATTATAGATCATGTTATTATTATAGATCCATGTTATTATTATAGATCCATGTTATTATTATAGATCCATGTTATTTAGATCCATTATAGATCCATGTTATTATTATAGATCCATGTTATATCATAGATCCATGTTATTATTATAGATCCATGTTATTATTATAGATCCATGTTATTATTATAGATCCATGTTGTTATTATAGATCCATGTTATTATTATAGATCCAGTTATTATTATAGACCATGTTATTATTATATATCCATGTTATTATTATAGATCCATGGTTTTATGTTGTTATTATAGATCCATGTTTATTATTATAGATCCATGTTATTATTATAGATCCATGTTATTATTATAGATCCATGTTATTATTATAGATCCATGTTAATATTATAGATCCATGTTATTATATAGATCCATGTTATTATTATAGATCCCATGTTATTATTATAGATCCATGTTATTATTATAGATCCATGTTTATTATTATAGATCCAAGGTTATTATTATAGATCCATGTATTATTATAGATCCATGTTATTATTATAGATCCATGTTATTATTATAGATCCATATGTTATTATTATAGATCCATGTTATTATATAGATCCATGTTATTATTTATAGATCCATGTTATTATTATAGATCCATGTTATTATTATAGATCCATGTTATTATCATAGATCCATGTTATTATTATAGATCCATGTTATTATTATAGATCCATGTTGATTATTATAGATCCATGTTATTATTATAGATCCATGTTATTATTATAAGATCCATGTTATTATTATAGATCCATGTTATTATTATAGATCCATGTTATTATTATAGATCCATGTTATTATTATAGATCCCTGTTATTATTATAGATCCATGTTATTATTATAGATCCATGTTATTATTATAGATCCATGTTATTATTATAGATCCATGTTTAGTTATTATAGATCCATGTTATTATTATAGATCCATGTTATTATTATAGATCCATGTTATTATCATAGATCCATGTTATTATTATAGATCCATGTTATTATTATAGATCCATGTTATTATTAAGATCCATGTTATTATTATAGATCCATGTTATTATTATAGATCCATGTTATTATTATAGATGCCATGTTATTATCATAGATCCATGTTATTATTATTAGAGATCCATGTTATTATTATAGATCCATGTTATTATTATAGATCCATGTTATTATTATAGATCCATGTTATTATTATAGATCCATGTTATTATTATAGATCCATTGTTATTATTATAGATCCATGTTATTATTATAGATCCATGTTATTATTATAGATCCATGTTATTATTATAGATCCATGTTATTATTATAGATCCATGTTATTATTATAGATCCATGTTATTATTATAGATCCATGTTATTATTATAGATCCATGTTATTATATAGATCCATGTTATTATAGATCCATGTTATTATTATAGATCCATGTTATTATATAGATCCATGTTATTATATAGATCCATGTTATTATATGATCCATGTTATTATTATAGATCCATTGTTATTATTAGATCCAAATGTTATTTTTATAGATCCATGTTATTATAGATCCATGTTATTATTATAAGATCCATGTTATTATTATAGATCCATGTTATTATAAAGATCCCTGTTATTATTGTATATATCCATGTTATTATTATAGATCCTGTTATTATTATAGATCATGTTAATATTATAGATCCATGTTATTATTATAGATCCATGTTATTATAGTCCATGTTATTATAGATCATTTTATTATAGATCCATGTTAGTATTTTGATCAATGTTATTATTAAAGATCCATGGTATTATAGATCCATTTTATTATTATAGGCATCCATGTTATATTTATGAGCCATGTTTGGATTCTAGATCCATGTTATTATTTTAGATCCATGTTGTTATGATAGATCCATGTTATTATAGATCCATGTTTAATTATTATAGATCCATGTTCGTATTATAGATCCATGTTATTATTTTAGATCCATGTTATTATTTTTGATCCATGTGTTATTATAATCCAATGTTATTATTATAGATCCATGTTCATAATTTTAGATCCATTGTTAAGATTTTAGATCCATGATGTAATGTATAGATCCCATGTTATTATAGGCCATGTTTTATTATCATATCCATGTTCTATTATAGATCCATGTTATTATTATAGATAAATTATTTGAGAAAATCCTTTATATGGAGGCTGGGAAGAGTGCCGTGGATTCAGGTTGGATTCAAGTTGCAAAGTCATTGTGCTGTACTTAAGCAAACACTTTCGCCTAGTCGAATTATGTTAAATATTCAAAACATTTAAAGTATCTTGGTGATCCGGAGAAACAAGAAGACAGAGTGTATCGTGAGTAACATCTCTATAATCATTAGGTATGTAGTTTTGACAGATTGTTATTTTATATGGAGGCTAGCTTACAGTATGTTAGCTTTAGCCCAGCGGTTTTGAGGCGTTGCCTGTGACGCAGCTCGAGCCGTCGATGCATTCAAATTATTCAAACTATTTCAAACCTTTGCAGTATCTTATCTCTAATGCAACTTACCGGTCTGGGCAGTGTGTAAGAATCGGGACATCCAAACAAATAGCATGAAAAGGAGCTTCCCCATGACCGCTGTAGAGACTTGACCGCTTTGCAAATGGCTGCCACGCAACTCTGCGTCATTTCGTCATTGCGTTTACCTACGTATCAATGATTCATGCTTTGAAAGTTTAATAATAGTCAGGATCAGGATCAGTACATAGCAACATGTAAATAATATACATGTTTTATGATGATAATAGAGAATTACAAGTGAGGTCAGAACATGGTGGAAAAGAGACCAGCATCTCAGGTTTTGACAATCTCTGGTCTGGGTCACTTTAACCGGAAAATTCCACCATTGTCTTTGTTGATTTTAAAACAAGCAAACATTTTCTCACTAGTCACTTTTGAAACAGAGCTCCAAAGCATTTTCTCCCAAAATGAACCAGACCAATTGGTTTTCATTGGTGTTGCACTTTAAAGTGACTCAGCTCTGTCCAACGTAGCAAGCTCAGGGAATTAGAAATAAAACATCTACACAAGAAGGCCATGCATCCATCCATTTTCTTCCCTTTAATCCATTTCTGGGTCGGGGGGGCTCTCTGTACTGGGTGCAAGTCAGAGCTGCACCCAGTACACAGAGCACCAGCCCAAGAAGGCTTCCTAAAAAGAACGGTAATGGTAAATATTCTGTTATAATTTCTTGAGAAATGATTTCTGGGCATGTGTTATTTATAGTTAGTCCTATGAGAGCCATGTTTCAGTGACATTAATTCACATTTCTGGACATTCTATGAGTTTCTTCTTATTATGTATGTATGTAAAAAACCACTTTGTAAAGTCCTCCTACTTTTATGATGTAGGGCTATACAAAAAATATTTTAATTTAATTGTTTTCCAGGATGTTGCAATCATTGGTAGTAAGAGTAATAATTGGTCCATCAGTTTTAGAAAATAACCTTTGGTCCAGTTTTGGTTCTGTCCAAGTCACCTTTATTTATTTTATACATAATATCTCACAGACCAAGCTCACAAAAAACTGCCTCACAGTTTGGAGCAAAAACCTGTCATTTGTTCAGAAAATAATTTGGTCAAAATGCATACATGATGAAAATAATGGACAAAAAATGTATACTAAAAAAACTTTCCACAAAGAAAACAATGGAGACCCCATCCCCTTAAAAAACAGGGGTACGGTCGGGGCCCACTGCGCAAAGGCACAGTTTTGAACTACTCAAGAAGATCGATACTTAATCCCTTGTAGGAAAAATTCAGGACCCTCTGAAACATGATTATGATACGTCATGAGTAAATAATAAAACATAATAATAGAGAAAAAACATATGATGAGAAAAAGATCAGAAGTGGTGTTCTGTAGTGACCACTGTGATGTCATCAGTCCGCTCCTCCAATCCTATCGCTGTTTCTGCTGACATCATCATGACACGCCGCTCTTTCTTTTCTGAAAACCGTGGACCTATAGACAAAATAAATAAATCACAAGTTGGAGAAATAAAATAAAAATCACAAATCACACTTCTGTGCAACAAGTTCCAAATAGCATGTGCTGATTGGTGACCACTTTTATCAAGCTCAGTTGGTTTTGTTGCTAAAATATTGTGTTATAAGAAAGAAAGTCCTTTATTCGTCCCACAGTAGAGAAATATCAGTTTGATGAATACACATACTCTACACATTAAGGCATGCAGCGTACATTACTTCAGCGCTCCTTATGGGCAAAGTGGGTAAAGTGTCTTGCCCAAGGACACACCGGCAGCAGATATCAGAGGGAGTTGGTGGAGAAGGGCTCTCACCTATGGCTTAGGCTCAGAGGCCAATGCTCAACCAACTGAGCCACTGACAGACTGAACATATAACAGGAAAGATTGACAGCTGTATAAATAAGTATCTATCACTACGATAATTCTGCTCATCCAATCAGCTCTCAGCCCGAAAGCATCAAAAAGTGGCTTACAAGGGCTTTTTCTGAACAGTGATGTAAAAGATCAAATGTTTTCTAATAAGACAGAGTGTTGTGGTCTGATTTGTTCAAAGCATTTTACTTTTACATTACAAAAAACTTTCCCTGATATTATGTATCAAGTAAATGCAATCCAATCCCTCATCACTGGCCCCGCCCCCTCACCTGAGCGTGTGTGTCTGCACAGAGACAGCATGAGGACAGTCGACACCACATAAGGACACAGCACCAGCAGGCGACAGAGCACAGCCACAGCTAGGGGGCGCTGTGAGGGGGGAGAGAGCTCTGCTGAGGGTGACAGTGTCTCTGTGGAAAAGAGCGCGCCAGACATTGTGCGGGGCGGACTTGTTGTCGGAGGACCGAATTGATCTGAGGAAACCAAAACAAATGCAATTATGATGTGTTCAAACTAATGTGGCTCCAATAGTCAACCATTGAGATGAATGGTCTCATAGCAACAAGAGCCAACCTGGATCCCTGCTGCTGTCTTCTTTGTCTTATTTGGGTTGAATTTCCTTTCATTTTTTTTTTCTGTAAGCTTATAAACTAGAATCTATCATAATTTATGATAGATGTATTAATAATTTACAGTATTTACATACTATTTAACCTATAATAATACATACATTCCTTTTCACTTCTGTTGAAGCCTGAAATAGAGTGGGAAGAAGTCAAACTTACAAGCTCCCATCCCATATTTCTTAAATCCCCTTATACGGTGGCGTTTTAATTTTTATTGAGAACTATGGAAATAGTCAAGTCATATTCTCAATATTAAGTAATCAAGTCTCAAATGCCACATTGACTTACAGTTTATGGAGAGCCACAGTTGATTTCTAGGGCCCCCAATTGTTTGTTCAAAATACATCCATCCATCCATTTTCTTCCCCTTAATCCATTTCTGGGTCGGGGGGGTGGCAGTCAGAGCTGCACCCAGTCACAGAGCACCAGCCCCTCACTGATCCTCCTGCAGGTGGTGAGTCCACAGGAGCTCTAAGGCCAATGCTCTACTAACCCCTGCTCAAAATACACAATGCACTATTTATGAGGAAAAAAGTTAGGTACCTCAGCTTTAGGTACTTCTATTTTCCATATTTAGGCTCATGTGAACTGCCCTGTGATTGAACTTGAAGTTAAGCAGCTCTAAAGCAGCTCTAACCATACCTAGGACAGTGATGTTGCGGCTGCCCTTGATCTTGCCCTCTCCGCTCTCACACCAGTACCAGCCGCTGTCCATGGGGTCCATGTAGCGGATGAAGCACCGGAGCGGCCGTGGTTCGCCCCAGTGCTGACCACATCGCGTGCCCGAGTCCAGACGAGTTATCCGCAGCAAGATCCAGTCCGGCTCGTCACACTGCAACTCCACAGTCTCCCAACGGAAGAACACGGAGCGGTCTGGACTCACCTGCAAGCCTGAACCAACAAATGCACAAAAGACTCAGTTTGTTTGCCATTTGCAGTCACACCACATGGGAGTAACTGTGCAAGACTACCCAGGGTGCACCAGGAAAGTTTTAGATTCAGCCAAGTAGGGGTCAGAAGCTGTTACTCTTTAAACAGGGCGTATTGTGCTGGTGGCCATGCAGATTATGCTTTACAATTATTGAGAGCATTTGTCTTTCACTCCACACAGTGATGGGAGCATACAAGATCACCAAGAGAAAACCTGCCCAGACATAGGGAGAACATGCAAACTCCAGACATAATTTAAATCTTACTGCTCACCTATGTACACTGCTCACCTTTGGAAGAGTTTTAAAAAGTCCAGTTTGCAGAAACTCACTGTGGCCTATAACAACTCCTTGAAGCTGCTGCTGAAGGTTCCTCGGCACAGCAGTGCGAGTGAGATGTTTTCCTACTGTGGTGTTCGATCTTGTTCTGCATCTCTTCGTAATGTTCAGTTCAGATTCATGTGTCGTCTGAGGAACTCTAAAAATGCTATTGTTAAGACTCTGGTCAGCCCAGAGTTCTGCTCACTGCTGTTCTCCTCCAAATTATGGACTGACTGGAGGTCATGCCTTTATACTGTACAGCAGCTGTAATGTTCTCCTTTCGTTAACAGAATGGAAATGATTAACTGGTCCCTCAACGCAATTGATTCTATCTTTTCAACACGTAAGCGCGGGTCTGGAGAGCCCGTGTGCCCGGACGGGACTTCACCAGCGGGGTATACGCTTGACAGCTGGAACAAGTTTCAGCCCCTCTGTCTGTCGACCCTGTCCATTGAAGATTCGGAAGACGTATATATCTTTGGCATTTGGGTGGTGGGGATCCTCCTGTTTGGGTTTGGAGCGGTTCTCTTCTACCACAAATTCGGAGGCATGGCAGTTCGCAAGATTCACGACCTGCTGGCCGAAAAAATTGATGGGATGTACAAGGAGCTTAACCGAGTCGTGGTTGAGAGCGCTGTGGCTGGACAACGAAGAGTGGTGTTAGTGGAACAGTTGATCAAAGATCTCGCAGCTCGTTCACTTGATGGTCATAAGACTCTGGAATTGAGATTGAATGACATTGTCTGCCAGGCTTGAACTCTCTGACCCGGCTTGGATTTGCCCCTGTGTACGGGGTCTGAGGGCGCTGTAATTTGGTCTAATTGGATTTAATAGAATATCTGCCTGTTTTTGACTGCTAAAATGCACAATATTGTCCCTCGTTACAGGAGATGTGTTCTCTCCCTATTGTGTCTTCCCTCCTCTCTTATCTCACATTCCTCGGGCCAAGGCCATCATAATAAATCTGGACTCTACAACAATTTCACACTCTTTCAGTCAGTTCCAGCTTGGATCCCGCTCCCCCCGCCTCCCTCTGATCTCTCCCTCCCCTCCCCTCCTCACTGTGTTTCCGACTCACCCCCTCCCTGACCCCGCCCCCCTCTGACAGCCACATTGGACCGGCAGGCCGGAGGTGCTCATCCCGTGAAAAAAATCCGTGGTTTATACAAAGCACAATGTTTTCTATCCAACTGTCTGTTGTTACCTGAATGTTATTGCTCTCTGCTGTTTCTTGCTGCACACAGCGCCGCAAATGGCGAAGTGGCACGCTCTCTGCCAAGACAATTTCCAAGTGATAACTTTGTTACTCACGTGGCAATAAAAATGATTCTGATCTGATTCTGATTCTGATTTGTTTTGTTTTCCTGTATATATTTCTTTATCAATATGCAATATACTGTGTGTATTGGATATTGTCTTTTTAACTATGGACCGTGCTGTATTGTGTCCTTAATAAAGATTAATAATAATGGCCTGATGCTGGTCGAACCCAGGACCTTCTTGCTGTGAAGCCCAACCGCTAACCACCGTGAGCCGCCCAGACACTTGAACTTCTTCACTTGACCATGTTTTAGAGAATAATAATTATCTAATCTGTCATAATCCATGGTTTTTCACAACATCTGACACAGTCTTAAAGCACATGAGTGTGTAGCCTGGCCCAAACCAACCGTAAACTCCGGTCAATTATTATTTCCCTGAACGAATTTAAATTTTTACGATGGTACGGTAAGACCAGGCTAGTGACAGTGTAGGCATTACTTTTAACAAAACACAGTCAAGATTATAGAGTATAGAAGATTACATTCAAATTGTGTTCTTGATCTTTGAACCATGTCACCACATTGTTCCTCCTTAAAAACAGACCTACAGTTATTTTTAGATCCTTCCATTATCCAGCTATTTTCAGGAATTTCTGTCACTAACATGTATAGTAACTCCACCCTTTCTGTCTAAAATCGATCTATGCTATCATTGTACCACTATGACATCACACTCAGAGCAGTTTTAAAACAAAAATATTGCCTCTAAGTTGCTAGTAATTTTCAAATTAACAAAATATCAAATTAAATTCCTTCCTCTGGTGGTAGCGCAGGGAGCTACTGTTGTTTAACCTTAATACTTGTTTCATCATATATTTTCTACTTCTACGTCTTCACATTCTGATACATGTCTTGTCATAATTTTTAAGGGCCAAAGATAATGAATAATATTTTAGTTCTAGAGGAGGCTGCATTTCAGATTCATGCAGCTAAAATCTGGAACAGTCACCATGAAAATGTGAGACAGACTTCTTCTCTGACAAAAAAGTTCTGTTTAGCTACGCACGCAACTGAGGGGTTTTATATTTTTATCTTTCTTTTTAATGTGCTGTGATTATTTATGATGTTATAACCTTGTGTGACTGATTCTATCTTGTTTTAATCAGCACTTTGAGTTGCCTTGTGTGTGAAATGTGCTATACAGATAAACCCGCCTTGCCTAAAACAGTCGTTTAACCAGAAAAAGACAAACTGGGAATAAAAAAAACTATAATTTGCACTTTAATCAAAACACAGTGCCGTGCAAAAATCAGAAAGTATGTTTAGTGTCTTCTATAAATAATTAAGGGTTAGTCTTTTTACTTTTTGAGTAAAATGTGCTTGTTTGAAAGTCTCACCTTGAGTCTTGGTCCACAGCAGTATCAGAAGTGAAGAGAGCAGAAACATCTCGCAGCGATGGGATAATTTGAGCAGAAATTAACAATGGAAACTCGAAATGGACTGGACTTAGCTTGGTTTGTCGGAGATCTGTTTCCTGTTGAAGAATGTGGTTCAATGTAACCTGCTTTTTCACTGCAAAATACCACAAACTCACATACAACCAGTTTTGTGTTCTCTCATGCTGAAATCTTAAGTCTAAGCAAAACCACAAAGTCATGTTAGCACAGACATTGACCGGTTTCACTTTCTGAGAAATCTGTGAAATTCAAAGTGCATATATCTGTGCATGAACGGGATTCTAATCTGAAAGATCAATGACTTCCAACAGAATCTCACAGTTAGAGCTTAAGGAGGTCAAAAGGCTTAAAAAGGCCCTAAAGTCAGTCACTGAATGAATTCACATGATTGTTCACTGCTAAATGAATGTCATTCTGTCTTAGATTATAAATTACTTTAGCATTAGATTTGTTTGTGTAAACTCTCAGTCTACAGGGATTATTCTAAAGATTTCATCTCCAACTCGTGCCTGAGCTTTCATTCTCTTGAACTAGTAGTCGGAGAAACCTGCTAACTGAAGTACAGATGATGGGTGCACTTCACACCTACACCCTCCTTTGTTTTAGCATTAGATGTTTTTTAATATAAAAAAATCTTAAAGGTGACATTTGCAACTTCAAATATTTTATTTTTTTAAAGAATATTTTTGACCAAGTGAAATCACTTACTTTATTGTAAGTAATTTTCACAACAAATATATTTAGGACAATCCCTTGGAAAAACCACCACCAGGACACTTGCTTTTAGGAGAATGGGCTACATGCACGGGGAGGCGTGACGTCATTTCCTGTTAACAAAGATCAGCCCGTTCACTTCCTGCCTATGCTATCCTATGGCTTTTAGGTGAGTTGTAGTGACGTTTTTTAGTAATTAGATCGATACATTCAGCTGTGTGACTGACCCAAAAGTGTCGCTGTGCTTTCTCTCTGAGGTAGAGCTTTGACTGCGGCCACTCAGAGAGATTAGTTAACTTTATAAAAACACAATCAGCACAATCAAAGAGCACTGCTGTGTCCCAAAAATGCCCAGTTTACTCATAGTATTATTCCCGTTTGAGCATTATTTAGGAAACTCGTGTAAACCACTGCTGAACTCCAGTGAAACTCAAGCCGTTCCCCGCGCACAGGAAGTGAAGTGGGGTTGTAACTAAAACGTGGATGTGGTGCGTGCATAGAGCCCATAGTGAGGTGTCTATCAAGGATTTGAAATCATTGTGTCCAATCAGAACCCTGTGGAGGCGGGACTAACTTTCAGACACGTATAACCGCAAGTTGTTTGTCCCGAGTAAGCCGCCGTATGACGTAATGAACAGCTGGCAAACATGCACTTCCGCATTCCTCGGTTATTTTCTAGTGTATTTATGCAGGCTAGACGCGATGCACGGGTAGGCTGCCTTCCCGATCATCAAACTCGCTGTGTTCCCGTTTCTCTCCCAGCTAGAAGCTGTAGGCCGGGTAGGTTGTGGTTTGTTTGTGTTCGTGTTCTAGCTAGTAAATGTCATTGTTTTTGCTCGAGAGATGTCAAATTCTGCACTTTGAGCCTTAATTTGACCCTCTGAACATGCATGAAAAGTTGTAAAATTTTGCCCAAACATCAGACCTGGTGAAAAATTTGATATTTTGGTGTTTATTTTTATGGGACTCAAAAAATGCCAGAACAGCGCCACCTACAACAGCCAATGGGAGTTTCAGAGGTCAAGTTTGTCGTAGAGCCATGAAATTCGGTACACATGTTCCTCAAGTCAAGATACGACCAAAATGTTATCATGGCTCCGCCCTCTGACAAACAGGAAGTCCATAAATTTCACTGCAAAATGGATAAATGAACAGCAATCATTTTCCTCCATGTTGGTTGGAAACCGACTCCTCCTCGGCCGTTTTACAGATTCGCCTCAAAATTGCTCCACATCATCTCAACACATGTACCTTGAAAATGACCAAAGGGATTTTTGATCAGTGAAAACGTTGTTTGAGCAGCGGGGCGGCAAAATGTGAGTGTTTTTTGGCCGTTTTTCACAAACAAAGTCTGATTTGCACAAAACTTGAATCCAATGTTCAACTCCAGGGTTTAGGTCAGGTGAAAGTGAAATATTTGAAATTGGCCCAAGAGCGCCCCCTACAGATTGAGGCAAAGTTTTACATGGGGTGGCAAACAGCTCTAATCATCATATTCATTACAATTTGACTAACGTTCTTCTATGGCAACAGCAACAAATCATCACACGGTGGCCCCAGCTCCTTTGCACGGTAAGTAAGTAAGTAAGTAAGTAAGTAAGCTTTATTTATATACCGCCTTTCACAGACCAGAGTCACAAAGCGGGTTTACAATTGTTATTTTTTGGGCACTTGTCCTCTCACTCTACACAGAGATGGGAGCGGGGTCGCCGAACAGGAGGCGCATGCCAGACCTATTGTACATATTTTTAGTGGTAGGGGAAACCGGAGTACCCGGAGGAAACCTACGCAGACACGGGGAGAACATGCCACTCAGAAAGGCCTTGGTCCGGCCGGGATTCGAACCCAGGACCTTCTTGCTGAGAGGCGCGAGTGCTATCCACTCAGCCACCGTGCCGCCCGACCAAGCGCGGTGCTGCTTGGTGCGGCTTGGTGCGGAGTGGCGTGGTGCAGATCCGCTTGGTGCGGGGCGGCTTGGTGCGGGGCAGCGTGGTGCATGGCGACTTGATGCATGGTGGCTTGGTGCGGGGCGGCTTGATAAGGGGCGGCTTAATGCGGGACGGCTTGGTGCGGGGCGGCTTGGTGCGGGGCGGCTTGGTGCGGGGCGGCTTGGTGCGGGGCGGCTTGGTGCGGGGCGGCTTGGTGCGGGCTTGGTGCGGGGCGGCTTGGTGCGGCGGCTTGATGCGGGGCGGCTTAGTGCTGGGCGGCTTGGTGGTGCACGCGGTGCGGCGAGGGCCGTTCGACGCAGCTTGCGGCTTTAATTCTGTTTGTGTTTTAGACGCCGTCAAGTAACCCCATTGACCTGTCCGGGGTGCGTCAGCCTGGGAGGGCATCTTTATCTGTCAGCTCAGACAGTATTTCACTCTAGGTATTCCGACTGCTTTTATAAGGGTTCAATTGGGGATCGCATGTAGAATATTAATTTATTTGTTTCTTTTGTTACTACAGCTACATCTCGTTTTTATTTGGGTCTAATGCTAGGGTTGTTATTTAGTCAGGTACTGCATGGACGAGTCTGTACCCCTTACATTTGATTTTGAGTTAATTCTCTCTTTTTTTGGGTATTTACTTTGACCTGTATACTGTACTTGACACTGTTCTCCCTGTGCTCCAGGACTGGTTCAAGCGTGAATGCCTGCCTGGTGGAGGTTTGGTGATAGAGTTTCTCACTGCTGCACCATCACTCCCCTCGTGTGCTGTGGTATTTTAGCACTCACCATCACTGCATGTTTTAGTTATCCTAGATTTGGTTTTGCGTTTGTGCGTGTGTGTGTGTGTGTGTGTGTGACTGCACGTGTGTAGTGTGTACTCTGTCCCATTTACATATTTGCCCTCTGACCGCGTGCACCCACGGCCGACTAGTCCTGGCCACTCTTAAAAGTATTTGTTCAAATTAACCACTGCTATTTATTAAAACTAGCATTTTAATATAGCCTAAAATAAACATACATTTTTCATAAATTTCTATTAACGTGCTTTTTTTCCCTTTAGTAAATTAAAAATAAACCTTTTAAAAACTTTCATGGCATGTGTCTCTTTTAAACTTTTCACTGCATCCTTACCTGTGTATGATAAAACACCGTTCAATTTGGCCCTCCCCTGGTTACACACGCTTTAAAAAATTTCTCTAAAAATCCCAAAGTTTGGAAATTTACTGAGCTTCAGGTTAGATAGAAAAAATGAGGCCAACATGAGAATGAGCAACACTCCCATCTAGTGATAGAATTGGAGAATTCATTTCTGCTTTTTAATCAGAAATCAGAAATCAGCTCTGAAGAACTGAGTGCCTTCAGTTCTTTAGAGCTGAGTGCCACCGTGGACCATTGACACTTAGAAAGTCTTGAATTTAATGTAGAAGCAATACTTTTGAATAAAATATTATTTATGTGTTTCCTTTAGCTGGGTCACTCCCGCTTGAAGTAGCTCTTTTTGGATTTTGTATTTAATGGGATGTACTTTGTGTCTCATGAATATAATTTTTTTATTTTCTGGTAGTGCTACAATCCTCTCTGCAAACTTGTGCTAACAAAATGACTGGAGAGGCTTCTTTATTGTTATCTAACAATACTGAAAAATATGTATGTATTTTATTTGTTATAAATGTGTCTGCTGTTCACTGAAAATCCAGTTTTCCCTTTTGGCTGATGGCCGATAAACATTCAGGACAAGGCTTTTGATTGGAGCCATAAAAAAACGTTATCCTTGTTTCTTATCATTAATTTATTCCAAAGTCCACAAGCAATAAATGTTTTATGAAGGCATGATTTTGATTTATCAAAAACATAACCTTCCAAAAGTGAAAAGGTTGGTCTGATAATGTCTATGCCGTGTGTGTTTAGAATCCAGCAGGATCTAAAATAATCAAACTTGACCACACAAGTCCACAAGCTTCAATGAAACACAATAATAATATTTTGTCAGAAATGTCCCCACTGTGGGAAGGATAAAGCATCTTATAATCTTAATCTTACAGCACAAATAAATCATAGAAACAACATTTCAAATACAAAATGAAAATGTGGGGCTATTAAAATAGTCCAAAAAGATGGATGAATAATTCTAGCCTAATATAATCGATCCACTACTGCAGACAACATCAGGCTCTTTAGGCGCATTAAGCAGCATTTAATATGTTTGTCCATTTGACCTTTAAGTTACCCAGCAAGTTGGCACAGTAGGTTATTCCCCTTTAAACAATTATCATCAAATTATCTACATATCACATTCACAGATTGAGAAAAGCAAAGTCTGCAAACTAAAACAATGGGACAATTAAGTACACCTGAATATTAACTGTACCAGCTTTTTTGAAAAATAGCATTTTTTCCCAGGCTGCAATTGAATATAAGCCGTATATTTTCATGTTATAACGTAAAACTAATGGAGCATCACAAAGGCGATAGCTGACTGCTTTAACTGGACACTAGATGTTTATAATGATGAGGTGTTTTAATTAACTATGAACATGTCATTTTCAAAGTGCTAAATCCAGTCTATTTTGATATTAACCTTTCTTCTAAAATTGTCCAGAGTCAAAATAAAAAGTCCATAAACTCTGCTCTACAATAGCCCTGGTCACATAAAAACAAGTCTCGTGCATATCCCTTCTCTTTCCTTGTTTCATCTCTATCTACTGTTCACATAAACACACTGAAGCGGGAGCGCTGTCCAAAGTCTTCCTGCAGCTCAATAACAACACTCTATGTATGGGCACCAGGTAACGGCATTTGGCACCATACTGTACATGAAAACCTGCAGCTTATAGTTCGCCAATCACGGTAACACTCATGAATGACGGTGAATAACACAACTATAACATGGTCAAAATTTGTGAAAAGTACATTTAGCATATGATTCTATTTCACATGTTGGACATTTGAAGAAACCATAAAAAAGTACAAACTCCACCCCTTTTCTTGGTCTATATAACGTGATGTCTCTCAAGGTTACATTGCTCCATATCTTGATCCTACACACGTCAAAAATACATTACACTGTTTTTTTTTGGACGTTTCTGAGAGCAGCTTGTCCAAGGTCCATCCACAGAGTTCACACACAATCCAAGTTGGTCCAGGATGGTCCGGTCTAGACCCCTCAGACTGCTGCTTCTCCTGGTTTTATGGAGCCATGCACTGGAATCCCACAGCGAAGGTCAGTGATGTTCATTTGTTCATGATAAATGATGTTTACAGGTGCAATAACTAACTTTAGTGAGGAGGGGACATCATGTTCTTCAAGGAGATTTCTAACTTGTCAAAATATTCATTGACGCCTGTATTTAATCTCCAATGATATGAGCTGTGAACTTTTCCTTGTGATTTTATTTTCTTGTCTTCAATGAAAATCAATATTCCAGAAAAAAAGCCAATGCAGAAATAATAGGCGTTGTGTTTGCCCCTGAGAGTGCATGACCGTTCTTTTGACAAAACACAGAAAATATTAAGATCGAAGACTGAAGTCGTCATCAGTGTAATGATACTGACCAAACTCCTCCAATGTACAGGGAAAATATTCAATGGCAAATATGAAGTGGGTGTAGTTTAGCGTAAACCTGGCCAAACTTTATAACAAGCTAAAAATGGAAATTCACAATATTGTTTTTGTTCTACAATCGGTGACATTGCAGACAACGCTGCTATAATTCATGAAAAAAATATCAATTTTATCACTGTAAATCTATTATTTATATAAAAACACAAATTACCAATCGAGTTAGATTAGCTATTGGTTGGATTGGTTGAACACACTTGGATTGTACAAGTTGCCTTCTAACTTATGTGGGGCCTCTTGCATGTGAAAGCCTGATCTACTAAAGGTGCCACAGTGCATTTTCAAAAACTGTTTTAAACAAAAGAACAATCAGACACATACAGTAACTACATAGATAAGAACCAAAACACTGGTGAAATTGAACCATTCTATGTTTGGAGTGCAGAAAATTAAAAATAACAAAACAAATTGTCACATACTCTTAGCATGTAACCAGGCTTCTGAAACCACAATGGCACACAGCAGTTATGTGTGGTCATGCTCTCACACACACCGTTGCTTTCAGTAAAAATAACAAAACACATAGATTCAAATGTTATAGGCGTCATTTTTCATTAGTCTTTGCTCAGTCCTGTTTTAGTTCTGATCTGGATACTAAGTAATAAAAGCATAAAACAAAGGTTGGCTTTTGGACTTAGAAGCACTTCCCAGAGTCTAAAGCTAATAGACACTGAGTTTACTAATTACGCAGTGAACTTGACCAAGACTCCACTGCAAAATCCATTCGCAAATAATTATAATACAAAAATCTTGACATTTGTGGATACATTTTCAATCTCTTAAAACAAAATTTGCCAACCGGACAGGCAGAAATTGTCTCATTGGCATCTTGATTTTACTTCATTTGAAACATGATCTGATTTAATATTAAAATATTGTTTTCAGCTCTGTCCACACAAAGAGAAACCTCTGGCACAAACCGATCACCTGCCCAATCTGACCAAAGGATTTAAGAAAAAGATGGAATAGAAATCAGGGAAATATTTGTTGGACGTACAGAAAGTGTTCTGGATTCAGCAGCATGTAGCATTTCTTACTTTGGTGCCTTTAAGCTCAACATAAAAAACAATGTAATTTTGCCCTTCAACCACTAGATAGAGACATTTTACTGATTCATACCTCTATCCATCATATGTTTACCTATTTCTTAATAAATATTCTCTAGATCATGTTACAGGTCAGTCAACACAAAACCATGATATTTTCCGTGTGGGTGTGTTTCAGCGCCTCACAGGCAGGTGGCGCTGGTGGATGAGGCTTGTGAGCTGGCCTGCTCGGTGGACCAGAGCTCTAAAGTCATGGTCCTGCAGTGGAGTCGGCCTGAGTTGGACCGGTCCGGGTATCTCCTGTTCTACCGACACCCACACATCCAGAGTCATTACCAGCACCCAGACTACAGGGCCAGAGTCCAGCTCAAAGACCAGGGCCTGGACCACGGAGATCTGAGTCTGGTCCTGAAGAATGTCACACTGAAGGACTCTGGGACGTACGAGTGTCGACTAATGCTGGAGGACAAGATGTGGAGGAGGACAACTGTTCAACTCACTGTCATTGGTAAAGACTGAACTGGAACTGGTTCATGACTGAATTGGTAATAACTTGGACTCATGACTCTTCCTGTGCTGTTGCAGATGCTCCAGAGAAGAGAGCAGACAGAGTGGACAGAAGTCGTGTCCCACTTCCTGCTGCGGCTCTTCTTCTGATGATGTTAATACTGATGACTTTGTGTGTCGTGGTTTTAAAACGCCGGGCGAGACAGCCAGATGGAGCTCAGACTGAGGAAGTTTGAATATGTTTTTTCATGACGGCATTTATTGCCACGGCATTTATTGCCTAATGGATTCGGCTTAAGCCATAACTTTGTCTTTAGATATCGGCATTTAATTTATTGCCATCTCCCCTCTGGACTGCCACCTTAACGTGGTGGGGGAGTTTGAGAACTCGGATGATCCTGGAAGCTATGTTGTCTGGAGCTTTATGCCCCTGGTAGGGCCTCCCATGGCAAACAGGTCCCAGGTGACGAGTCAGACGAAGAGCAGTCCAAAGGCACCATGGACAGAATGATGATGAAACCCGTGATGTGACCCCTCCTTGGTGGAAGTACTGAATACTTGGAGTGGCTTCCCATTGTGGTGGTACCTCTCTACAAGAAGGGTGTGTTCCGATTATCGTGGGAGCCTACTCCTCAGACTTCCCGGTAAGGTCTACTCCAATGTACTTCAGAGAAGACTTTGACTGATGGTCGAATCTTGGATTCAAGCAGTGTGGTCGTCGTTCAGCTGCGGAACACTGGACCTTTTTCCTGAAATGAGTAGACGCTGCAAGTCATATAAAAATATATCCACATGGAGACATTATTATTTTTAGCCCCAACAGATATTTGTTCTTGTCTTGTCCTATTGGGAGAAGCCATTACTTGCTGCCTCTAATCCACTCAGACTAGAGTATAATTTGAATTATCTATCTAATCTAATCTATTGTTGTTTTTTACCCTTTTACGCCCATCCTAGAGTGGCCACCTAATCGTGGTGGAGGGGTTTGAGCGCTCAGAGTCTGAACTTGACTTGAGCCTGACTAAGAGCAATTCAACAAAATAAATCAGGACCAAGCCAGGTCAAAACCCAGTGAAGCAGCACTCGACAGGTCTGATCGCTGCTGCTTCATGAGCTGAACGGCTTTATGTTCAAAACACATTTAAAACTTTTTACAAATGAAAAGTGACCACGGGAAATTCATATCCCAATTTACAGTTTACGTTTTGCAAATATTTTCTTTTACGTGTGTGGGTGGGGATAGGTGGTGGGTGAAACAGGACATTTCTGAGCACTCAACCACGAATCAATGCTACATTCAACAAAGACTGATCTCACAACATTAAACTGATCCAGTAAAGTACTATCACGCTGTGAAATATAGTGAAGTACAATAGTTACTGATACCACTTCTGTGAATGACCTCTTGGACTTGTGCCTGTTACAGACATTGTTCAGTATTATTTATAAATGTATTATTTATATTTTGTATTTTTTTAACAGTGAGAAAAGTAAATAAATGGTACTACTCAATCTTTTCAGGCTTGAGAAACCACTTTGAGAATCAATCATTTACATTTTGATCAGAAATACTTCTTATCCCCAGTGTTATTTGTCATTTTTGTGGTATTTTATATGAAATGGTTATGTCGAATATCATGTTTATGGTCAATACAAAATGATATGAATACTTTTTCAATGCAGTAGGTTTTGTAGCTCATGACAGAGAGATAACTTTATAATGCACGTACATTTGCACTAAATAACTCAATAGGAAAAACTAGCAAGGGGGAGCATGTATCTAGTCTAATTTATAAATTAGTTTTTATTGTATAAAAACAAGTAACAAACGTGAAAACTAAAACAAATGTACCCCTACTTAAATCTTAAAACTAACTAGAGACCGCAATGATGTCCTCAGGGTTTTCTCCTTGGGTTCAAATCTGCAAAAACACATCACACTAAATCTCATTTCTAGCTAAACAAAAACATAGTTGAGTAGAGCACCTTTAAACAGCTTTTCAGTGGAAAAGTCGTGCCCATTATTATGATTAAGAGATCCTCTGTCGTCCCACAGTCTGGAAATGTCAAATATATATTAATAAAAATACAAAATATGGGACAAGGTCTATTATCCATAATCAGAGAACACATGTTGATTTAAAAAAATATATGTTTGTACATATATTATTAAAAGTAACATTTAGCATGATTCTTCAATCACAAATATTACGATTCTTTTTCAATATTCTTTATTTATACAGTGCCTTTCACAGACCAGGGTCACAAAACGCTTCAGTTACAAGAAGCAATACAAATTAAACCTTTAAATAAGCAAAGACAACTCAGTGACAATCATTACGACCCCAAGAACAAAGAGCCTGGACAAAAAAGGAACTCTTCAGTTGACTTTTGAAGAGGAACACTATTGAAGGCAGAAAGAGAGGCAGATCCCCCACAGCTCAGAGCAATAGCCTGGAAGGATCGGCTTCCTCTGGTCTCTCTTCCTGTGACTATAATATAAAATAAAATTCAATACATGCTTGAATGTGGGGTTTATACATTTGGACTAAATTACAAGAATTTACTTTGATTTCATCTGAGTGAATAATTAGACTATAAAAATAAGCAGTTTGCTGTAAATTCTGCAAAACCGAGAATCTCCTTCTAGTTTAGACCACAGCATGACTTCCTGTAAATGAAATGTATCAGTGTAAAACAATATACAGTGCCTTGCGAAAGTATTCGGCCCCCTTGAACCTTTCACCATTTCAGGCTTCAAACATAAAGATATAAAAAAAATATTATTTGTCAAGAATCAACAAGTGGGACACAATCGTGAAGTGGAACGAAATGTATTGGATAATTTAAACTTTTTTAACAAATAAAAAACTGAAAAGTGGGGCGTGCAATATTATTCGGCCCCTTTACTTTCAGTGCAGCAAACTCAGTCCAGAAGTTCAGTGAGGATCTTTGAATGTTGTCCTAAATGACTGATGATGATAAATAGAATGTACCTGTGTGTAATCAAGTCTCCGTATAAATGCACCTGCTCTTTGATAGTCTCAGGGTTCTGTTTAAAGCGCAGAGAGAACCATGAAGACAAAGGAACACACCAGGCAGGTCCAAGATACTGTTGTGGAGAAGTTTAAAGCCGGATTTGGATACAAAAAGATTTCCCAAGCTTTAAACATCTCAAGGAGCACTGTGCAAGCAATTATATTGAAATGGAAGGAGTATCAGACCACTGCAAATCTACCAAGACCCGGCCGTCCCTCCAAACTTTCATCTCAAACAAGGAGAAGACTGATCAGAGATGCAGCCAAGAGGCCCATGATCACTCTGGATGAACTGCAGATAACTACAGCTGAGGTGGGAGAGTCTGTCCATAGGACAACAATCAGTCGTGCACTGTACAAATCTGGCCTTTATGGAAGAGTGGCAAGAAGAAAGCCATTTCTCAAAGATATCCATAAAAGTTTGGTTTAAAGTTTGCCACAAGCCACCTGGGAGACACACCAAACATGTGGAAGAAGGTGCTCTGGTCAGATGAAACCAAAATCGAACTTTTTGGCCACAATGCAAAACGATATGTTTGGCGTAAAAGCAACACAGCTCATCACCCTGAACACACCATCCCCACTGTCAAACATGGTGGTGGCAGCATCATGCTTTGGGCCTGCTTTTCTTCAGCAGGGACAGGGAAGATGGCTAAAATTGATGGGAAGATGGATGGAGCCAAATACAGGACCATTCTGGAAGAAAACCTGTTGGAGTCTGCAAAAGACCTGAGACTGGGACTGAGATTTATCTTCCAACAGGACAATGATCCAAAACATAAAGCCAAATCTACAATGGAATGGTTCACAAATAGACGTATCCAGGTGTTAGAATGGCCAAGTCAAAGTCCAGACCTGAATCCAATCCAGAATCTGTGGAAAGAGCTGAAGACTGCTGTTCACAAACGCTCTCCATCCAACCTCACTGAGCTCGAGCTGTTTTGCAAGGAAGAATGGGCAAGAATTCCAGTCTCTCGATGTGCAAAACTGATAGAGACATACCCCAAGTGACTTGCAGCTGTAATTGCAGCAAAATGTGGCGCTACAAAGTATTAGCGCAAGGGGCCGAATAATATTGCACGCCCCACTTTTCAGTTTTCTATTTGTTAAAAAAGTTTAAATTATCCAATAAATTTCGTTCCACTTCAAGATTGTGTCCCACTTGTTGTTGATTCTTGATAAGAAATTTAATTTGTATATCTTTATGTTTGAAGCCTGAAATGTGGACAAATGTTGAAAGGTTCAAGGGGGGGAATACTTTCGCAAGGCACTGTATGTTGTTTGTTCCAGCAGAAAGAGTCTAGTACAAGTTTAGTGTGGTGAACGATTCAGACCGTCAGACCGATGGAACCAAGTAGTAAGTGTGTTTGAAAGTTTGGTAGCCTGACTATTGCTGCACAATATGCTAAAGGGAATCAATATGGGCATCACACAAATTGCTTTGGTATATTTATTTCATATTTATCTCATTCCTGGGGAGTAACATTGCTTTTGCGTTTTGTTAAATGTAAAAAAAAAAAATGTAGTTATTATCCACTGGTGTCACTGAATGTCACACCAAAGCAAACACATAGCCCAACCTGGCACTATATAGCCTCTCCTGTCTTTCCATGTGTCAATCACACTTTTCAGAACTCTGTCGCTGTTTGAACACCCTTTCCAGCCCCCATAGGTCCCCCGAGCAGTCGAAGAGCCCACGGGTGCATGTGGGGGATAGAAGAAGCCTCAGCACACAGCCACGAGACATGCATACAGATGGATTGAGGACAGGCGAGGGAGGAAAGAGAGAAGGGGGAGGCTGAGAGAAAAGAGGGGAGAGCTGTAGAGTAGATGGGGACAGGAGAGACGAGGAGTAAGCTGAGACAGGAGAGGGGAGAGGCGAAGTGAGATGAGAAGGCATTTTGGCACAAATGAAAGAAACCATATCTGCTACAGGCTAACAATAAATAGGGTCTTATTTAGAAAGTATGTTTTTGCCTGTATTTGACACCATAGCTCTCTTGATTCAAGTACATTTTGACAATGTAAAATGTGATTCAAAAAAGCTATTTCTCACTTGGAACGAGAACAAAATACGACACAGAATGCATTGTTTTGTTTTACAACCCACTTTGGTCCATCTTTATAAAGCAACTTGTCAAAACCTCCGCAACATCTGGTATATTTCTCACCGGCGGCACATTTGAAGCACACTGTAAGAAAACAATGTTAAATTCCGCACAAAATAAAGGGACCACTGTACACTATTATTGTGATCAAAGTAAATATGTGGAAATGACTCAAACATGTATGAATTGTGTCAATAAGAGGGGAGAAGCACAGTACGTCCCCTTCAAAAGCATCCTCAAAAGTGACGAACCTGAGCTGAGGATCAAACACACCGCAGCTTTCCCCCTCAACCATGCACTCCAGTCGGAAAAGCACCTCTCATCCAGCTCTCCCCTGAGTGCCTTTACTGCCGCTGTATTTACAGGTCTCTATTCCAGGAGGGTCATTATCTCAGGATGCCTGGGCAGCGCTGGTGGCTAGGGTCAGGAGGTTGTCTGGGTGTCTGGATGTACCCCCCCCACACCTCACTGCATGCTGCCTCAGACTAACAGTATAATCATGGGCTTGCAACAAAAGCTAGAGTCCATCCACACCTGACCATTACACACCAGGGCCTGTTGGAGACCGAATTGAGTTTCAGCCGGGGGTTTTAGCCTGATGATGGAGAAGGTAAAGGTGACCGCAGGCTGGGTCCTACAATTCCTTTTAACCAGTGATTTGTTGTTAGATGTTTATTACATGGTATTGTCTTGGAACCAATCGTGACAGGCTGCAGCCAAACAAGTATAACTTCTATCCAGAGGGATTTTGAATTATACTGAGGTGTAGATTTTAAACTTTCCAAAAAGGTATACAGTGAGGTAAGCTATTCAAATGTTAAGATTTGGTGGTTGTTTGAAAGTGAGGTCACCTAAAATCACAAAGCTGAGGATTGAGAGTGCAGTACAAACTCTTACCAGCAGGGCGGCGCTATAGGGTCTCTGGGGGCAAGATAAGAAGGTGAGGAACTGACAGCCCTCACTCTTGTTCTTACAATCTTCAATGTGTTATTTATGATTTGACTGGTTTTGTCTGTAAATATTCGCTTGCTGCAAAACCTTAGGGGGACAAAACAGAGAACTTAAAACTTTGAAAGCTTATAAAGACAGTGTCAAGTGTTTTTCATTTTCCAGCCCAGTTTAGGGAATGGGGACAAAATGCTGCTCATTTTGTTGGAATTAGACTCACCCCTCCCCTCTGTCAAAGACTGTCACTGTTGAAATCCTGCAGAGCTGCAATACATTACTGGGACTGATAATTCTTGTGTGTAACACGGTTTGGATTGTCATAGTAGTCACGAGATTGGTTGAACTATGTTGATTACATCTGGTGGTAAAAAAAAAATCTGATAAGTCCTGCAGATCACCTCCAACCTCAGATAAAGTTAGCAATGAACGATTTTCTGAAATACTAACTAGATCAACAAGAGGCCTCTGAGCTTAAAAGTAAACTTGGTTAAATGTTTGTGAAAAAGGAACTATGTAATAAGTTAAAATAGTTTGGTTCCATCATTAGTGTATTTTTAGATCAGCTTTGTCGGACAGCAAAGTGAAAATGAGAGAACCACCTCTCTTCTTAGCAGTACGGTTGCGCAGTGGATGCTTCACAGTGAGTAGGTCCTGTGTTCGATTCCACCTCCAGGACCTTTTTGTGTGGAGTTTGCATGTTGTCGGTGTAGGTTTCCTCCAGGTGCTCCAGTTTCCCCTACCATAGGTGAAGGCTGAAAGCGTGAATGTGTTTGTGAGTGTGAGTGTGGAACTACAGATGTAGTTACACAGCTTCAATCTGTACCATCCAAATATACACATAATACCCTCACTCAGCCAATCAGCTGTCAGCCCAAAGCCTCAAATGGGGACTCAACGGGTTCTTTCTTAATGGAAATATGACATGGTTTCTAATCAGGTGAAGATTACTAGACTCTTTCTGTAAATGTATTATTTATGGAAGATAAAGTTTGGTAACCCAGCGTTGAATACTTACCTTACATTTGTTTGCAACCATCCAAGCTGTGGATAGATAATAATTCAGTATAGAATAGTCGCACCACTGCAAGACTTCTAACATGAGCGGAACAAAGTTGTAAACTTTGTGGTGGATGACATTCAAATCAGAACACAGTCTAAAAATAGTTTAAAAAAACAATTGCCTTTCTAAAGCGAACAAACAAGAATCCCTTTGTTTCTTAAAAATATGTAAGAGATAATGAGGTACGGAACAAATGTCCTAGTTTTTTATGCCAGACACGTCCCAACCGCGCTGTGATAAATGCCAAAGTAATTAACAACAGTAGAAATGGTAAAGCTTTGTCTTGGTGCAGGTGGGGGCCCCGTGGGATAGGGCCCCCTGACATACACTCATTCAATTGAACAAGACTCCAACTCCCTGTTCATATCTCTCTGTTCTGCACACAACATGACCCCCGAGGTCCATTGGTTTTCTTATGTGTAACTCGCTCCTTTATCATCACAAAAATTGAGATGTGTGAATGCTTGGCCATGAGCTCAAAGAGGCATATAGTGACTAAGTCTCACAAGTATATAGGAGGATTATCCCACATTTTTGATTCTCCATTTGTTGAAAAAAAGCACATGCGCAAAACTCTACCTGCTCCCAGGGTACTGTAGACTCAGAGGAGCACAGGGTCCTGTAGACTCAGAGGAGCACAGGGTACAGTAGACTCAGAGGAGCACAGGGTACTGTAGACTCAGAGGAGCACAGGGTCCTGTAGACTCAGAGGAGCACAGGGTACTGTAGACTCAGAGGAGCACAGGGTACAGTAGACTCAGAGGAGCACAGGGTACTGTAGACTCAGAGGAGCACAGGGTACTGTAGACTCAGAGGAGCACAGGGTACTGTAGACTCAGAGGAGCACAGGGTCCTGTAGACTCAGAGGAGCACAGGGTACTGTAGACTCAGAGGAGCACAGGGTACTCTAGACTCAGAGGAGCACAGGGTCCTGTAGACTCAGAGGAGCACAGGGTCCTGTAGACTCAGAGGAGCACAGGGTACAGTAGACTCAGAGGAGCACAGGGTACAGTAGACTCAGAGGAGCACAGGGTACAGTAGACTCAGAGGAGCACAGGGTACTGTAGACTCAGAGGAGCACAGAGTCCTGTAGACTCAGAGAGGAGCACAGGGTACAGTAGACTCAGAGGAGCACAGGGTACTGTAGACTCAGAGGAGCACAGGGTCCTGTAGACTCAGAGGAGCACAGGGTACAGTAGACTCAGAGGAGCACAGGGTACTGTAGACTCAGAGGAGCACAGGGTACAGTAGACTCAGAGGAGCACAGGGTACTGTAGACTCAGAGGAGCACAGGGTACTGTAGACTCAGAGGAGCACAGGGTACTGTAGACTCAGAGGAGCACAGGGTACAGTAGACTCAGAGGAGCACAGGGTACAGTAGACTCAGAGGAGCACAGGGTACAGTAGACTCAGAGGAGCACAGGGTACAGTAGACTCAGAGGAGCACAGGGTACTGTAGACTCAGAGGAGCACAGGATACAGTAGACTCAGAGGAGCACAGGGTCCTGTAGACTCAGAGGAGCACAGGGTCCTGTAGACTCAGAGGAGCACAGGGTACTGTAGACTCAGAGGAGCACAGGGTACAGTAGACTCAGAGGAGCACAGGGTACTGTAGACTCAGAGGAGCACAGGGTACTGTAGACTCAGAGGAGCACAGGGTACTGTAGACTCAGAGGAGCACAGGGTACAGTAGACTCAGAGGAGCACAGGGTACTGTAGACTCAGAGGAGCACAGGGTCCTGTAGACTCAGAGGAGCACAGGGTACTGTAGACTCAGAGGAGCACAGGGTACAGTAGACTCAGAGGAGCACAGGGTACAGTAGACTCAGAGGAGCACAGGGTACAGTAGACTCAGAGGAGCACAGGGTACTGTAGACTCAGAGGAGCACAGGGTACAGTAGACTCAGAGGAGCACAGGGTACAGTAGACTCAGAGGAGCACAGGGTACAGTAGACTCAGAGGAGCACAGGGTACTGTAGACTCAGAGGAGCACAGGGTACTGTAGACTCAGAGGAGCACAGGGTACTGTAGACTCAGAGGAGCACAGGGTACAGTAGACTCAGAGGAGCACAGGGTACTGTAGACTCAGAGGAGCACAGGGTACTCTAGACTCAGAGGAGCACAGGGTACTGTAGACTCAGAGGAGCACAGGGTACAGTAGACTCAGAGGAGCACAGGGTACTGTAGACTCAGAGGAGCACAGGGTCCTGTAGACTCAGAGGAGCACAGGGTACTGTAGACTCAGAGGAGCACAGGGTCCTGTAGACTCAGAGGAGCACAGGGTCCTGTAGACTCAGAGGAGCACAGGGTACTGTAGACTCAGAGGAGCACAGGGTCCTGTAGACTCAGAGGAGCACAGGGTACTGTAGACTCAGAGGAGCACAGGGTACAGTAGACTCAGAGGAGCACAGGGTACTGTAGACTCAGAGGAGCACAGGGTACAGTAGACTCAGAGGAGCACAGGGTACAGTAGACTCAGAGGAGCACAGGGTACAGTAGACTCAGAGGAGCACAGGGTCCTGTAGACTCAGAGGAGCACAGGGTACTCTAGACTCAGAGGAGCAAAGGGTACTGTAGACTCAGAGGAGCACAGGGTACAGTAGACTCAGAGGAGCACAGGGTACAGTAGACTCAGAGGAGCACAGGGTACTCTAGACTCAGAGGAGCACAGGGTACTGTAGACTCAGAGGAGCACAGGGTACAGTAGACTCAGAGGAGCACAGGGTACTGTAGACTCAGAGGAGCACAGGGTCCTGTAGACTCAGAGGAGCACAGGGTACTGTAGACTCAGAGGAGCACAGGGTACTGTAGACTCAGGAGCACAGGGTACAGTAGACTCAGAGGAGCACAGGGTACAGTAGACTCAGAGGAGGAGCACAATCCAAAACCACAGGGAACGAGGACAGAACTAAAACAGACTAGGAATGAATGACCACACAGGGCTAAATACAAGACTAACGACACACAGGTGACACACAGGTGATACACAGGTGAGACACAGGTGAGACACAGGTGAGACACAGGTGAGACACAGGTGAGACACAGGTGACACACAGGTGACACACAGGTGAGACACAGGTGAGACACAGGTGACACACAGGTGAGACACAGGTGAGACACAGGTGAGACACAGGTGAGACACAGGTGAGACACAGGTGAGACACAGGTGAGACACAGGTGAGACACAGGTGACACACAGGTGACACACAGGTGAGACACAGGTGAGACACAGGTGAGACACAGGTGAGACACAGGTGAGACACAGGTGAGACACAGGTGAGACACAGGTGACACACAGGTGACACACAGGTGAGACACAGGTGAGACACAGGTGAGACACAGGTGAGACACAGGTGAGACACAGGTGAGACACAGGTGACACACAGGTGAGACACAGGTGAGACACAGGTGAGACACAGGTGAGACACAGGTGACACACAGGTGAGACACAGGTGAGACACAGGTGAGACACAGGTGAGACACAGGTGAGACACAGGTGAGACACAGGTGACACACAGGTGACACACAGGTGAGACACAGGTGAGACACAGGTGAGACACAGGTGAGACACAGGTGAGACACAGGTGAGACACAGGTGACACACAGGTGAGACACAGGTGAGACACAGGTGAGACACAGGTGAGACACAGGTGACACACAGGTGAGACACAGGTGAGACACAGGTGAGACACAGGTGAGACACAGGGGAGACACAGGTGAGACACAGGTGAGACACAGGTGAGACACAGGTGACACACAGGTGAGACACAGGTGAGACACAGGTGAGACACAGGTGAGACACAGGTGAGACACAGGTGACACACAGGTGAGACACAGGTGAGACACAGGTGAGACACAGGTGAGACACAGGTGACACACAGGTGAGACACAGGTGAGACACAGGTGAGACACAGGTGAGACACAGGTGAGACACAGGTGAGACACAGGTGACACACAGGTGAGACACAGGTGAGACACAGGTGAGACACAGGTGAGACACAGGTGACACACAGGTGACACACAGGTGACACACAGGTGAGACACAGGTGAGACACATGACAGAATGATTGATGAAGCCAAAATTCCCTTTGGCTGGCGTGTCCACAATTTGGTACAGAAATCAGACGAAGATATCCAAGTTTAACATCTGCATTTAATTATCTTTACAATCAGATACAGAATATTCAACAAAAAGGTGCTCCTAACTAATATGTCCCTCTCCTGGCCCTCGGCTGATTTCCCTCGTCTCTTCCCAAGCCAGAGCATTATGTTCAGGGAGCAGGGGGCGTGTCGTATCAGGGAGGTCCTGTGCCCAGGGTCCGATGACGTCACAGGTCTGAAACTGGTCTCTGGTCTGAGACTGGTCTGGTCTCTGCTTAAGCAAACAATGCCCCCACCCGTGCGGCGCCTGTGTAAACGCAGCTGCTGCGGGAGGGGGCTGCGGGGGATCCATAGGTCAAATTTGCCACACATGTGTTTATTCTGGGAGTCAATAATTGTCTGGCTTTTGTAAGCTGGTCCTCCTTTATGATTCTCGTACTATCTTGTCCTTGGGGTTTTTCCTGAGTGCACAGAGGTCTTTCTGGCTATGATGTTCAAATGGTCAAATATTAAAATATACAACAGTTCCCCTCTGTTGACCTATATTAAACCAATTTAGGTCACAATCTTTCAATATTCCTTCTGGGTGCCGAGACTGGGGAGCTCGTCCATCATCGCCTTGGTTCTTGGTTCTGGCTCGTTATCTGTGAAGAATTAATACAGAAAGAATACACACACAACAACATTCAAAACATTCCTTCACAAAACTCTTTGATGACCACTGCTGTCATTCTGATTCTTCTTCAACCTCGTCTGTAATGTATGCACTAAAACTATTCACTATAGTTTAAACTATTCTAATCTATTTACCAATATGTTTGCATCTTTGCTTTTATTGAGCCATATTCTTAAAAATATGTTTTTATCTAATAAATCTATCTATACTGTGGTTTGCTTTCATTATCAGTGGCTCTGTGCCATTTTGTGGGGCTTTGCTCATTTTTCCAAACACATTTTGTTGAACCAGGAAGTGCTGTCACTTCCTCCTCTCAGACCGTTTGGGATAAATGTACATCGTTAATCAAATTGGTATTATCCGTACAAGAGCTAATCTCTTTTAGCAGGTTTCTCTGGGGTTAGTCCCTATACAACGGTATTTTGATTCTCTAATCTGTTGCTGACAAATCGACAGCTCTTAAAATTCTCAAAACTACCTAAAGATCTACTTTTGTGCTATACCCAAATACATTAAAATGCTTTCAAATGTTTTTGAATCTGTGTTGGTTCTAATCGATCTCATTAATCTATCTCATTAGCTTTTTGCATTGTCAACATTCACCCATGTTTGAAACAAGTGAATTTGACAGTATCTAATAAAACTGTGCATAAACTGTAATGAACTTTATCTACCTTTGAAGTAAATACTTTTGGACATAATATGAAGGAAATGGTCTTTTTACCGTTTGATATTAGCCCTGTCTAAAAATAATCTCTATTTTTGAAAGCATCTATCTATTTTACACTCTATTGTGACTCCAAATCTTGGTTGTAGTTTGAGCCAAAGCATATTCCCAACTTTTGAGTTCTGATTGTAACAATAGCATTGGCAATAGACGATTTTTTATTGGCCGGTTCTTGTTCTGCAAATCACTATTCTATGTATTGTATTTCAGACAATTCCAAAAACAACACAGTCGTTCTCCAATATTAAAGACATACATCTAAATCAAGTTGCCTGAAAGGGATTTTAACTATTTTAAAACGTTCTCTACGATTATAAGGCTATGCATTTAATTATTTAATAAACAAAAGCACATTCATGGCTTCTGTCCGCTGCTTATAACTGTTTAAAGAGTTGTCCCAAACTTAATATGTGTAAATACATCAGCTGTTTGTAATAAACAATAACATTTGACCTGTTCTCCAATGGAGCAGCTCAGAGGCTGCGTCAAGAGCAGTGTTATATTTGAGCTATTTTTAGATTTAAAATTGTGTTAAAGCCTGTCGTTCTATGTCTGCATTTTAATACTACACTCTATAAACACATCTGCACTAATTCCTACAGATGTGGAAAACAGAAACATCTAAAATCTGACTCCATTTGATTCCTTTTTACTTTAGTTATTAGAACAATTTGACCTTATTGATACTTATTTCCACAATAGAACTATTTTGATTATTCACTAGTCTAACTATTATTACTATTGTTTATTCTGACACCTCTTCTTAGCGACTTTTCAACCTATAGCTCCTCGAATCCAATGACATTATAGCTCCAGACTATTTCATTCTATTCTATTATTGTATGATCTATTATCTTAAAGAGTAGATCTGTTTGATGTTATAAGCGCTATTATTTCTCCTTTTGAATTTGCACAACACTAAATTTAGAATGACCCCCTATGGGACAAATAAAGAATTTTATTTCATTTTGGCAACTCTGAAAATTACTTAATAATTTTCCCATTTTGCTTTTTAGACTGCCCTTTTCTATTATGTATTTGGTCTTGTAAATATATGTTTTACACTTCTTTCTAATGATTTAGAAGGTTAAGGACCATGACCACCTATGACAATACAATACTCCCTCTCTTTGGTCATGGGCCAAGTATAAAACATGCATCTGTGTGTGTGTAGATTACTGTTCCAATCCTGTTGTTCCTCCCGGATCGTCCTCAATTCATATTGTGGGCTTTGGTGCCAAAGTAGAGGCTCATTTCCTTATGATCCATACTACTGTCATCCCTGAAGCAGGTGCAGTTTATCTTTCATCTGAAAAACAAACATTAGAACACAAGAAACACCCACTTTCCTCTCTTCGCATGGTGCGGCCTGTCAATCAATCCAATTGGACAAAACATAACTACATTGACAGACGGTGTGTGACATCAGGGCAGAGGCTGTAGCCAAATACAGACTTAACAAAATGTATGTTTCTAATTTTACACTCCCCTAAATGTGAATTACAAACCAAAGTTGTCCTCCTCCCAATGACCGCTCACTGCGGTTGGACCGAATCACTGTCCGGACAAACAGCAGAGGGAGGGGCTCCCAGTACCTTCAGCAAGGTATTCATCTCAGAGTACTTTCTCAGAGTACTTTCCTCAGAGTACTCTCACTTTTACACCTGTTCAATAAAGCTTGTCATCTTTGAATCTCTAGTACTTACACCGTATGCTGTTGACAAAAAATAATTATTCCATGATCACATTAAAACATTACAGAAAACTTTGTTATTCCATGATTCCGTTCAGCACTCCTCGTTCACTCCACAACACACTCACAACACCCCACGTTAGTATTGGTCCAGTTTGTTAAGGTCAACGTAGTGTATTGGACATGACGCACAAACATATAACATACACAAACATATAACATACACAAACATATAACATACACAAACATATAACACACACAAACATATAACATACACAAACATATAACATACACAAGAGGCCTGTAATTTTAACTTTGTTATATTTTTCCATGTCCAATTACAATTGTCTCATGAGCTATTTTATTGTTGCAACTTTCAGAGCCTGCAGAACATGCAGAGCTTTGAGAGATTTTTCCTACAAGGATCCATTTCAAACTTTAGTGTTTAAACCACGTGGTCTTTACTCGGGCTTGTCACAAACTGTGTCCCCTATATCTTTAATGAGCTCTTGTTACTAAAAAAAAACTCATGCACGTGCAATAAATGTTTTTCCCTTTTTTTTTTTTAAAGCCAGTTCGGATTCCTTAAAAAATGTAAATTAGTTTCAAACTTTAATACTTCACCCTTGTTTTACGTTCATGTGGAGAAAAGACCATTGTTTTATGTGTGTGTACTTGCACCAATCATGTCTCAGATAAACTGCCAACAGTTATCAAAGACATAATTGTCCTAATTGTTTCTAATTTAGCTATTTGGAAGAGAAACATGTCATAAAAGATTTCATAAAATGTCCCTACATCCGTGTTTTCAACCAATGAACAGTGTTGCGTCAATGTGTTATCAGATATGATCTAATATCACCTTTAGCCAAGATTTAGAAATGCTTTAAATCATTTTTCAAACTTTAATTGTCTGAACAAACCATTTTGTACTAAATGCAGCGTCCATTAAAAGCTGCAGTTCTCTTTCTAGCACCAGTTTCATCTGTGAATGTGACTGTTTTTAAATAATTAACGAGCCACGGTTCAAAGGTTGAAAACACTGCTTTAAATATCCGTATTACCAAGATCATGCAGTCAAAATCAATAATTCTAAACTTCTCCGCGTCTATAACTTTAAATAATACTAGTTTCAATAATAGAGCTCCTCTACCTTAAATATACTGCTGTTCTAATCTCCTTGTGTCTCATGCTAAAGCAAGAGTCTAATTAATTCTAACGATTGTCCTGTATTCTTTCATGCAGCTAAATGTGGTGTTATGAACGAATGACCTAAATGTGTAAATATGACTTAATATGTCTCTGTGCGTTTGTTGTCTGTCTGTATATTTACCTTCTGTGTGTCTCATTTAGGCCAGCCACGTCTCAAATGTCCGTTAATGTCTTTCTTTTACTCATGGCGTCTTTCAATGTCTTTTGTCTCAAAGTGTCCAATGTCTTTGTCTCAATGTCTTTTTTCTTCTTCTTTCAACAATCACTTTCTTTCTTCTTCCGATAACTCTTTCTCACAATGTCTTTCTTCTTCTTTCAACAATCACTTTCTTTCTTCTTCCGATAACTTTTCCTCATAATGTCTTTCTTCTTCTTTCATATCTGACGCACCCAAATGTGTCGTGTCCTTCTTCTTCTTGTTTGGTTTTCCGGCGGTTGGCGGCCTATTCCTCGCATTACCGCCACCTTCTGTTTCGTGGATGGGACAACACTCAGTTTGTGAAAAAGTCTGCGGTCTTTTCTTTGCCTCCTCACAGGCAGGAGAAGTCTTCTTCGAGAGTTCCTGTTAGCTGCTGCAGCCGATGCTGCCCCCTGCGACCCGCAGGGAGAGGGGGAGACGCTGATGATGATGATGATGCTCGGTTGTGGTTTGTGGCAGGGACGATTTTGGCGATCGGCCAATGAAACAGACAGAAGTTTTCTCAGAAAAAACAGACAAACAAGAAACACAAACAAGTGTGTTAATACAATACAAAACCAATGATTAATTACGAATCTAAGTAAACCTATGGAATAATTAATATTAACATTTTAAACATTAGATTCTGAAAACCGAATTCTGCATTCAACTGCTATCCTAAGCCCTATTTTTCCAAAAGTATAATGCTCTCTAAGATCATTCTAACTTTTATATCACCAAAATGTAGGGAAAAAAACTTGTCTAGACGCCTTGGAGATAAAAAAATAAAAATAAAATAATGCCTCTTTATAATCTAACTCAAAGTTCTGTGATCCTATGACTCCATGTCAGTAACATTATCGTGTGTATAAATGTAATTTTCTACAAATCAAAAAATGTCTTTGGTAATAGTTCTGTCTTCACGAGAGAGAGAGAGAGAGAGAGAGAGAGAGAGAGAGAGAGAGAGAGAGAGAGAGAGAGAGAGAGAGAGAGGGGAGGGGCCTCCCGAACAAAGGAAGCATGGAGTCTGAAATACTTTCCTCGTTTTTCTCGTGACAAGGTTTTAAATCAGTGGTAAAAGTTTCTCTCACGTCAAACGACACTTTACATTTTATCCTTAAATACGTCAGTAATGAAAAACATTACCATTTGCTACATGATTAATGTATCGAGAGTTCCAGCAGAATCTTTTTTTTTTCTGATTCTCTGTAACTATCGAAACATTACATCAGAATACAAGAGAAAAACTCCCAGACTGATCTTTTGTCATTTCTTCACATGAAACTCGTATACTACAGCCAAGAGGCTCTCTTTTTCCTCATTAATCAGATCATTATTATCAGAATCCACATTTTAAATACTTGGCTTTTCTTCTGTTTAAATTAATTGTGCCCTTTTCCCGCCCCCCGGGGGATATGGAGTTTTTATTATCCTATAACTTCTGACCCTAACTATCCCTATTTCTCTAATTCTATTCCTATTTTTCACTAATATGCTTGTGCCTCTCTGCACGAAGGTGTGCCTCTTTTGCACTTCTAAATCCTGTGGCTCTCTTTTCAACATCTATTCTGTTTTTTTTGGAGGGACCCATGCTTCCCCCAAGGTTAAAACGTCTAAACCTGACTATTGTTCTATCGCGTCCGATAGAACGCCCCGTCACGGCGGTCGCCTGGCCACGCTGCAATCTGTCGAGCCAAAATCTCTCTCTCTTCTATTTAAAACAATGTGCAGATTTCCAAAACTGTGATCCGCTTACCTTAGAAGCGACCTTTTTGAAGAGCAGAGAGATTTTTCCAAACCCACAAATCCAGTCTCTATAACTGAGCTCATCTCTGTCCCGCTCCTGCGCCGATCACGTCGGGATTCACCAAAATGAAGTCAATAATTCCCTTTGGCTGGCGTGTCCACAATTTGGTACAGAAATCAGACGAAGATATCCAAGTTTAACATCTGCATTTAATTATCTTTACAATCAGATACAGAATATTCAACAAAAAGGTGCTCCTAACTAATATGTCCCTCTCCTGGCCCTCGGCTGATTTCCCTCGTCTCTTCCCATGCCAGAGCATTATGTTCAGGGAGCAGGGGGCGTGTCGTATCAGGGAGGTCCTGTGCCCAGGGTCCGATGACGTCACAGGTCTGAAACTGGTCTCTGGTCTGAGACTGGTCTGGTCTCTGCTTAAGCAAACAATGCCCCCACCCGTGCGGCGCCTGTGTAAACGCAGCTGCTGCGGGAGGGGGCTGCGGGGGATCCATAGGTCAAATTTGCCACACATGTGTTTATTCTGGGAGTCAATAATTGTCTGGCTTTTGTAAGCTGGTCCTCCTTTATGATTCTCGTACTATCTTGTCCTTGGGGTTTTTCCTGAGTGCACAGAGGTCTTTCTGGCTATGATGTTCAAATGGTCAAATATTAAAATATACAACATTGACAATTAGGAGGACCAAGAGTCTTGGTGCTCCACCTGGAAAAAGAAAATCCTCCAAATATGCCATTAAGCTGTCCAAACTTTTCCTTTTCCAGAGTAAATCCTTCTTATGGTGGTAATACTGACAGCAGCTAGCAACCACATATCTTCTTCCATATCATCTAACCCTGACCCTGACCCACAAAGCTGTTTTAATCTCAGCTGTCAACATCCTCTAAATGCAATCCATGGCAGAGCTCCCAATTACTTTATCTTCTTTTGTCATTAAATATTTTGACTTCCATGTTTATATTTCCTGACCGTTTCTCAAGTGTTTGTGGGTGATGCTGTTGTAAGAAAAGAGTGCATCTTGCGAGCTCCGTGAGGCGCAGGGGGAGGTCCCTGTGACATGTTACTTCACCGCCGGCGCTCCGCAGAACACACGTTTTGACGGTGTAGGACTTGTTGATGGCTTGCTATGATATGGAATCCTAATTAACCTTTCTCACGGTTGTCACATGTTCTTTCTAAATGAATTTGAAACAACATGTCATTGTAGGTGACAGACCAGAACGCAACTTAGTTCCAAGTGTAATCGTCGCTTCGTCAAACGGCATTCTCATTCAGGCATCATCGTTATTGGGTGTTTTTCAGAGTTTTTTCAGAATTGTTTTTGACGGATCTGTTTTTGCAATAAAATTCTTATTTGCTTGTGGCTATGTTTTTCATGCGTTTTGACACAATATGGGCATACAGGTGCTGGTCAAATTATTGAAAAGTTGATTTATTTCAATAATTATATTCAGAATATGAAACTTACATATTATATCAATTCATTAGACACAGAGTGACATATTTCAAATGTGTATTTATTTTATTTGGATGTTTAGTACTGACAATTACTGAAAATCCAAAATTCAGAATCTCAGAAAATTAGAATATTAGTTAAGACTAATACAAAAAAATATTTATTACAAATGTGGGCCAACTGAAAAGTAGCAACATGGAAAGTTTCAGCATGTACGGCAATCAATACTTAGTTGCAGCTCCTTTTGCCTGAATTGCTGCAGCAATACGGCGTGGCATGGAGTGGACCAGTCTGTTGCACTCCTCAGGTGTTATGAGAGCCCAGGTTGCTTTAATAGTGGCCTTCAGCTCTTCAGCATTGTTGGGTCTGGCATCTCGCATCTTCCGCTTCACAATACCCCATAGGTTTTCTATGGGGTTAAGGTCAGGTGAGTTTGCAGGCCAATCAAGAACAGGGATACTATGGTCCTTAAACCGGGTACTGGTAGATTTGGCACTGTGTGCAGGTGCCAAGTCATGTTGGAAAATGAAATCTTCACCTCCATAAAGTTGGTCAGCGGCAGGAAGCATAAAGTGCTCTAAAACTTCCTGGTAGACTGCTGCATTGACCCTGGACCTCGGGAAACACAGTGGACCAACACCAGTAGATGACATGGCACCCCAGACCATGACTGACTGGAAATTTTACACTGGACTTCAGGCAACGTGGATTCTGTGCCTCTCCTGTCTCCCTCCATACTCTGGGACCTTGATTTCCAAAGAAGATACAACATTTACTTTCATCTGAAACATAACTTTGGACCACTCAGCAGCAGTCCAGTCCTTCTTGTCTTGAGCCCAGGCGAGACGCTTTTGGCACTGCCTCTTATTCAAGAGTGGCTTTACCTGTGGAATGCGACAGCTGACGCCCATATCTTTCTTACTGCAAATGGCAAATAAATGAATCTGAATCTGAATCTGAATCTGAATCTTCATACGTCGGTGCGTGGTGGTTCTTGAAGCACTGACTCCAGCTACAGTCCACTCTTTGTGGATCTCCCCCACATTCTTGAATGGGTTTTTCTTGACAATTCTCTCCAGGGCGCGGTTATCCCTCTTGCTTGTAGACTTTTTTTCTACCACATCTTTTTCTTCCCTTTGCCTCTCTATTAATGTGCTTGGACACAGAGCTCTGTGAACATCTAGCCTCTTTGGCAATGACCTTTTG